>CM021700.1:31402771-31508135 GCA_011074415.1 Stictonetta naevosa
ATGTCATGAAAATTACATAAAATACTTGGATTAGCCAGAATATTTTTTCAAATGCATCCCTTGATGCAGCTAAATATTATTGCACAGGCTACAATAATATGTTCATTACTGTCCCCTCAGCTGGCTCCTGAGGCTCATATTGCTCTTCTGCCGATGCCACTTTGAATGCTAATAAGATCCCAGAAAGTGATAATTACCCTTGGGGACTACATGAAGAAGCTGTCCTTTCTGGATGAAAAAAAAAAAAAAAAACAAAAAAAGCAGGTGAAAAAAAACTCACGTTAATCCAAATTTTAAAGGAAACCTGATGCCGCTTACCAGACTCCTGCAACTTTCAAAATAGCATTATTTGAACTTAATGGCCTTTATCTTTAAAGGCTATTAGTTCTTGAATCCAGAACAAATAAAACTTAAAAATGTGGAAGGTGGTATTCTAAAAAATGATATAATTAAAACAATTTTTATTTGTTCAGAGAAAGACTAGAGTGCCAAATATAATATAAAAATGCAAACAAACCCAAACAATGGGAAGATGCCAACTATAAATTATTCCTATAAGTTTCTGTAAGTAATCAACCATACAACTACAAAAACAGCAAGAATAAAGAAGATTTAAATAAATCGTATAAATACAGGAGACAAAAGTGCTCTCAATGAGGTAGATGCCCAACTCCTGTCTACCTTTAGATATTTACAGGATTTAAGAAATGAGATTATACAATTATTCTTATAAATCATTTAGACTTGTGACAAATTTCCATGTGTTTTTTTTTTGTTTGTTTGTTTTTTCTCCTCTGGGAGAAGCATTACCTATGAAAATTGGAGTCATCTGAATTTAATTCTTACTTGTAAGGTTTTGTTTGAATTACTTCTCCCATATAATTTTTGGCTTTTTGGTTTTGACATTGGTGAGTTGCTAGTTCTGCACAGCCAGTATACAGACGCTCATATCATAAATGAACTTTTAAAGTTTTCAGAAAAATAAGTATTTGTGCTTTAATTTAGAAAGCTTTGGAGACTTACTATCATTTTCCCAAATACCTCCTGTCTTTGAAAATAATCAAATTAAATGTAATTTGAAATCAAAGCAGACAGAGAACAGTGCTTTTATTTGAAACAGTATTTATAAATCAGGTTTGCATTGCTCATTTGTAGATGATGAAGTACCATGAGCATCATGCAGGTGACTAATGATTACTGAGCACATTAGCTTGGTTGAGTGGGTTATTTAGTTCTTGTCATCTATCATCCTTTATCTCCCTCAAAATAGCAAGACTTAATCTTTCATCTTTCATAGCCTCCCCTTAAGTTAATCAGATGTAATCAAAATGCAAGCCATAAAACACAACAGCCTAAAATCAAATCAACATTAATATCTCTCTCTCGAAGTAAAATACCCTGTTAAGAATTCCTTGTCTGCTTCTAATCTTGTTTTCTTCTGATGCACAGGCAGAACATACTCAGTGATAGATGTTTGAGAAACTGAAATTAAAGCTGCTTTATGTGAAAAGCCTGTAATATGTTTGTCTTTGGAAAATAGGTTGTCATGATACTAAAATTTTGGAAAAAAAATGTTCAGAAAGCACAGTTTATTAAATTCGAGACATAAAAAATCATTTGCTGTTATGTTCTGGTTTTGCACCTTTAATATTTGCTATTTTCATGAAATCTACTGTTGTATAAACATACAGGACTGGTAGATAAGCATGCAAGCACTATGACCCTCTGCGCCAAACCTTGCAATGCCACACATGCCCTTTTGCAGGACAGAGGAAGGATGGCTTGCTCTGTATTGCAGTGTGCCCTGGTTTGGGGAATTTCTGACTGTCCTCATTTCCTGTCTTAAGTCTATTCATGAACTGTCTAAGCCTGTCCTTTTTATTTAATATTTCAATCTCTTGAATCATCAAGAACATCCACTCCTTTACAATGCAATCTTTTGTAAGAGGTCTCTTGCAATTTTCCCAACAGGCCATATATGCTAGGCGGCATCACCCACGAGCTCAGCAAAATGCTGTATTAGAAAGAACCACCTTTTCCTATCTAGTGCTCTGCAAATTCTGAAAAGTTCATTTTTTGATAATTGTACTTAATTAAACAGTGCCATCCACAGGGTGCAGAGGCAGATACAGTCCCTGAGGTAATCCAATTGTATCTCAGTGTCTATCTGAACCCTATCTCAATGTCTATCTGAACCATATCTTTTCTACCAAACATCCCCTAATAGCTCCTTATTGCCTGTGGTTTCTGTTCCATCTAAACAATTTCAAAATCTTTGTAACAGGGTAAGAATTTTGTTGCTGCACTACAAAACTGTGTTGTTATTCTGTTAAACCTGAAACTAGCAAGCTACGCTTGGAATTCAATGCTAGTGTTTAAATAAAACTTTATTTCTATTCTTTTCATAGTGATTTGCCATAATGCTGCTAATCAGTTATGCTGTTGCTGGGTTCATTTCCTCCTGGACTGAAGTTCCAGAGTCAATTTGGCAGACAGAAATGCCTTGTGGAACACGCTGCGGCATAAACTCCAGGGTTCGCGCTACCAATAAAACCAGGACTCCTTATTGAACATGGACTGAGCTCATAAGCAGGGGAAACGAGCTAGAGGATACGGGAGGCGTCAGAGATATGGGTTAAATGAAGAAGGTGCAAGGCTAAAATGCCTCATAAGACTAACATTTCCAAAGACTCTTAGCAAATGAGGGATGAGTTTTAGCCTGGTATATAACTGGACTGAATCTTTACATTACATTAGCTGGAAAAAACTAACTGACCTGATAATTTAGTCATAGGGAGGGTTAGTTAGCTGAAACTTCATCAGACAGCAGAGAGTCCCTGCCAAAAGTTGAGTGGATGACTTGGATAAAATATGAATATCAACATTTAATATACACATAGAATAATCAAGTTGAAAGGTCACTGAGGTAGCAGTCACTGTGCAAAGTCATTTACAGTGCTGTATTTATGTACAGATGTCCAAGTATCTGCCACACAGAAGGGATTAGTAGGAAGGTGCTAATTTACAACAGAGCAGGTTTCATAAACAAAAAGTAAGAGACTAAAAGATCTGTTCAGATGATCAATATAAAAATTCCATTTGGAGAACATATACTTAGATTGATTTTTTTTAAAATTGTATTTATTTTATTTGAAAAGCTATTCCACGTTCCTGAAATCTATACTTGCTCATTATAGAAATTCTTGTTTTAGATTAATGGCATCTTAGTGCCTTGCCTGTGAACAAGAGAACTTTACTGTATCCACATAAGCAGTATTTTAAGAGGCCAAAAAGGAGCTTACGCCTAACAATGAGATGCTCAGAAACATCTGTACCTGCCTGGTAACATACAGACACAGCGTGTTACTTCGCTAAGTATCTTCTGAGAAAAGGCAACCAATGCAAATAGCTCATACATACTGAAAAGAGAAAGGTTTTTCAGGCAAGCTGTTGGTGGAACTGGCCACAAGCCACAGGTTCTATTCACACATAGTTTGGGGTCCCAGGAAAAGTCTAAGAGGCACTGTGAAATGTTTTATGCTTGCTTAATTTTGCCGAGACTGGTAGAGTTTAGGAGTAACAGCATCAGTATTTCAGGCTATCAAATCCTTGCAGGTAACTGCAAGGGCTGCAAAAATGAGACCAGACACACATGCATACACACAAATGCATGCCTGGCATTGCTCTCACTCTTCCAAAGAGCACACCACCACACTGTACAAGGCACTGGGAATAATTCTTTCCCCATCTGACCCAAATATTTCCAACGGCTTTATTTAGAGCAAGGTATTGCAAGAGATGTGAAGGGTGGAAAATAGAACGACTCTGATACCTCAGCCTTTGCTGTGAAACCGCTTGTTCCACCTACCACCTCCATAAAAAAAAATACAAAAAAAAATCCCTATCACTTCAGTATCTGTGCTCCACAAATCAGACAAGTGCTCATAAATGATATTCCAAGAGTATTACATGCTTTTTATCACACTTCTAAGTGAAATCTTCTTTCTGCGGTGTGTTAACTCCTAATTTTCAGTCAATTTATCATAGCATAAATAAACCACTTAAAGAAAATTTTGGAAAAGACTGACAACAAAAAAGTACAATTAAATGCAGAAGTTTTTTTTCTCCCTAACTTCTCTTCTGGAACCATCTTATGAAGAAACTGAAATCATGAGAATGTTCTCAGGCATTCGCTCTAAATTTAGCTTTGCATGTTTATCACCATAAAATTGTTCATGTGTATGTAAAAAAAGTAAATAAAAAATTACTATGACAATCTGGTTTTAAATCAGGAACTGAATATAAATAATTGACTCACTTCTTCCATTGACCTAATGCTTCATTTTTCTTCAAAATGTTCAGTTTCACTTTGTTGTACATACGCCACAAGGCCCATTGTTGTTGGCAAAAGCTCCCACACCAAGGAAACATCTGTCAGGCCCACAGGGATTTTGTTATTATCCACCACTTCCTTGTTAATACATGGTCAATACTGCGACAAGAAACCTCTCAATAAATATGCAGTGGGAAGACAAATCACCAGAAAGTTGGAACTACCAGCTGTCAATACAATTAGAGACAAAAGAGCACTGGAGCCAGCCTCTGAGGATCATACAGCCACTTGGGAACTGATTTCTTCGGAGGTTACTCAGTCAGACCTTTTTTATGCACAAACAGAACCTATTTGTTGAGAAGTACCATTTGTTAGCCCTTTGCTACATTTACATGCATATTGCAGCACTTCCTTGCCCAGATTAATAGTCTTTTAAAATAAACTATTTTTAAGGTAACAGAGATAAGTACACTCACTGTACACTTTTTCTCCAGTGATATATGGTTTTCTTTTTATTAAATTCTAATGGCCTAAGCTGTAGACTTTGAGATCTAGACTGCTAATAACATAGTATTCCTGTACAAGGGATCCCCCACTTTCCTGTTACCATATTGAGTTTTTTTATAATGAAAAAGAATACAGTGAAGAGGGCAAAGAATGGAAATCAACCTCTGGGAACTGAACGGAAATTGCAAAAGACAGACAATGAGAAAAGGTAAAATGAGCACTTCCTCTCTCTCCACCTACTTAGCAGAATGATTTGTGCTGGATAAGTAAGACAGCACAATATCCCATTTTTTTTTCAGGCAGAAATTCACTGCACTCTTTCTTGAAAAATGAAAATGCAAAACTGTTATTTCAGTCTTTTCCATAGTAGCGTGCTTTCAAGGCCTTCAGGCTATGCTCGTAAGCAAAATAAATCCTCTCACAGGAAAAGTTGGTTTTTCCTGCAGATATCAGTCGTTCAAAACTCTTCCGACAGAACAGCTTTTGGAAAGCAAATGCCAATTTGAATGAATCCAAACACTCTGGAGAAACACATTGATTGCATCAAAATTCTGATGATATTTACTGGAATCCTGCCTAGTTTCATGTCTGCTCATCTTCCAGCTTTTCAGCCAATATTTCTAAACTAAAAATGAAAATACAGTGTAAAACTGAAGTTAAGAAAAAAATGAAATGAAAGCGTTCCATTTCTATGCAAATGAATTATTTTCAGTGCCTTCAGAAAAGCATTATTCCAGAGCTGATGCTGCGTGGGAATTTACCAGCTATGGTACTGTCTCAGACCACGCTGGAATTCTGACTAAAGGGAAATTACAAGTTCCACCCCGCTAGTGTTGTTCAGAAAGAAAAACCAGCACTGTTTACTTGGGTCACCAGCTGTGTCTGCAACAGCAGGGCTGTCTGAGCCGAGCTTCCCATGGCAGTCAGCACAGAAATGGGCTCTGTGCGTAGGTCTTGCTTACAGGAAGTCCCAAATTGTCAAAATGCTCACATAGCTCTTAGACCTCCTCATTGCTGAGAGCTTGTTTCCTGTGCACTGACTTGAAAATTGCAGGAAATGTCATGCCTGAGCATGTTCTCTTGTGACTGCTTCAAATCGAAGTCAAGAATAGCCACAGGTCAGTAATAAACTTGGTTGTGCTGCATGCCAAACTAGCATTTACCAAACTATCCAATGCCAGAAGGGAACTGCAGTTATCCACATTGTGTCTACACTTGTACGCAAAACATTAGAGAGTCCCGAACAGAGCAGCTCTGACCCAACCAAGCAGTGCGCTTGTACACCCTTTGCATCTTTACTTTTTACCATAAATGCATCTTTGCTACTTACGCGTTTTCAACTTTTTCTACATTTTCAGACAACTATGATGCCTCATTTTTTCTTTCTTTTTCAGTTACAATTACAAACAACATTATTGCTACTTTACAAGCAAAGGGAAGCATAAATCAAAACAGGACTCAAATTAAAAGAACAAGTAGCACTATCCCCTGCCTGGCCAAATTGCACTGATATTAATTAAATTCTCTGCATTTGAGCTAGTGCTTTATGCTTCTTTGAATTTATCTTTTCCAGCTCATTTGTTGTTAACTGACTGTGCAACATGCCAACCATCATTCCACTGCAGCACTGATTATCTTTTATCAGCTACCATTAAAGGATTGGTAGGCAGCATATAAGAAGTGTCTTGATATTTAATTCATCCATGCCTCAGTAGTTGTTCCACTTATGTTTTAAACAGCACCCTCTTACAATCTATCATATAGCTTCCTGTTTCACTCACTGTAATTACCATTCATTAAAATACAGTACTAGGGTGGGTTTTTTGTTAACATGACAGCCTTGTGATTTATATAGCACTGTTGTGATCCATGCCCTTATTATTTATTCCATAGTCTCAAACTCGGCTTTATTACAAGAAACAAGCAGCTTTAAATGTCAGTAATTTGTAAGGTGAACAAAGTATCAGATCCATCAAATAGAATATACTGAAAACAAATACTGATATTTAGATACGTTAACTAAATGCCAGCAAGTAGTTATAATGGAGAGAAGAGGGAAGAAGGGCAAGGAAGGACTGTGGTGTGCCTGAGTAATTTCCTTCAGAAAAGGCTACGAAGTTTCTATTCAAAAACCAACCAACCATCACACACATCCGTCATCCTAGATTTTTTTCTGGACTGGTGACTTTCCACCGCACTACTTTGAAACACGTACCTAAAAACAAAGAACACAAATATAATTTAATAATCCTTCTCAAAAGTATCCATCTCAAACAACCATTCAAAGCACTCCACCCCAGTCTGCTGAATTTGGATTGCATTCTTCTTTCTTCCACTATTCTCTTCAATATGTCTGGTTTGAGTCCTTTCCTTACTGACTGACCTACACTTATTACCTTACATTGGTGTAACTGTTCTTTTAAGTTGATTTGAATTCTTCCTGAGCATATCAGAAGGTAGTGTTTTAACTGAGTTGTGTTTAATATCACAGAATCACAGAATCATCTAGGTTGGAAGAGACCTCCAAGATCACCGAGTCCAACCTCTGACCTAACACTAACCATTTTAAAGACCTTCAGGGATGGAGACTCAACCACTTCCCCGGGCAGCCCATTCCAATGCCTAACAACCCTTTCAGTAAAGAAGTTCTTCCTAACATCCAGCCTAAACCTCCCCTGCTCCCAACAAAGCGTACGCCAGTCCAAGCCAAGAGCAGCCAGTTTCTTGAGGAGCATGCTGTGGGAAACAGTGTCAAAAGCCTTACTGAAGTCAAGGTAGACCACATCCACAGCCTTTCCTTTATCCACTGAGTGTGTCACTTTGTTATAGAAGGTGATCAGGTTCATCAAGCAGGACCTGCCTTTCATAAACCCATGCTGACTGGGCCTGATCACCTGCTTGCCCTGCAAGTGCTGCGTGATGACTCTCAAGATAATCTGCTCCATAAGCTTCCCTGCAACTGAGTTCAAACCCTCCTCCTATCACAGGCACAATAACCTCTGGTGGTCACACTATGGGGGCTTTCTGATGAAGGCTGATAGTTTTCTTCATCTTGTACTTCTTTCTGTTTTGCACATGCTCAGTCACTGTTTAACTGCTTCAGCAGTTTTAATCTTTTACAAACGCAGCTAACTTAGTTGTTTTAAGCTCTGCTTTGGGCACCATTCTCACAACAGCATTGTCTCACGATGGTCGGGTGACCTCTGTTAGTGCTGCCATCGGGGCACCTGGAGACCCTTATGATGTCATCCTATGGCCTCACAAAAGGTGGCTGGCTATAAATGCCCTGAGCATGGCACCTGCGTCCAGTCCAGCTTGTGGGATTCGAGAGCTCGAGGTTCTACAGCTGGAAGGAGAGAGAGAGGCGGAGGTGTTCATTTCACTCACAGTTTCTTAATTCATGCAGGGCACTGGGAGGTGAGTGATGGCCACAGACCTCCAAGTGAGGCATCTCCCTGTGATGTGCAGATGAAAGGTACTGCAGAATGCTAGAAGTGACCTGTCAGGTGGTAGAGGGTTCCAAAGACCAGCAGGGATAACAAAACTATGCCCCTGTCCTTTCAACCTTTCTTTTTAATATAGTAAAAAGTAACTACTGTAACTAGAGCTCTAAATGGGCTGCCAAAAGAGTCATGTAATCTTTTTTCCTTAAAGAACCTCCACACTCCTATCTGTTTTCTGATGCCTTGTCAGCAGCTCAATTAAACTAGGCCTCTCTGCATAAAGGTTTAAATATCATCTATGCTGATGTCTTCTGGCACTGGAGAGGAACATACAATTTTATGGTGCAATTTACTTGATTTACTTGATCAGAGAAACAAATTAAGTTAGACAAATTCCATCCCAGAAAAACGTGGTTCTTGCCAGTGAACACATCGTTCATCTAGGTGACTCTGTTTAATGTAGGCAATTGAATGGTACTACAGATCTGCAGGTGTCTAAAAAGTGATGAAATTGAATCCCACCCCTACTCTCTCTGGGTTAGGAAGCTAAAAATGTTTGTTTTTCAGGAGGTTCTCTAGATTCTTTTTTTTTTTTTTTTTTTTTTTTTTTAAGGCATGGAACAGGACTAATAACAGCTGCTTGATTCCATATGCTTAGTCTGTGACTTAAAAGTTTTCATAAAAATCAACCCAATGTCTTAAGTTTTGGATACATTCACTGAAAAACAAAAATTGAAATGTTTGAGAGCTTTCTTTAAACTGAAGTGGGAAAGAATCCAAAGAAAAACAGGAAACTAGGAAGGGAGGAAAATAGATGAGGCAAAGAAAATCAAAATTGAATGAAACAAAACATACCACCACCACAAAAAACACCTGCCAATCAAAATAAAATAAAACCACCAGACAGCATCATCATTATCTTCTAACTTTAGAATTAATGAAGAGCTTGACATTCTTTTTAAAGAACAGCAAGCTGAAAAATCTGACCTGAATTCCTTTAGGTGGCCCAGCCTGGCTTGACATATAGCTTCACAATGCAAACAAAACCCTATTTCCAGACTGAGACTTGAAGACCAGCTTCATGGATTTGAAAAATTAAAAATTAAGAATTGCAATGAAGTTGAAATATTATGAAATGTGTAATTGTAAAAAAACAATGAACATTATTAACATATTTTGACAAATAAGAGTCACAGAATGCTTTTAAATTGTAATATGAAAGTAATATAGTTTAAATAGTTCATTTCCAGCTTCTTTAATCCAACTGAAGCCACTGCTGTGAAATACCTCCATTTGAATGACACTGCCTTGTTTCTCCTGCTTGGAGAGCACCATCCCATTTGTTAAACCAGTTCTACACAGTCCACTGAGATATTCCATTTCCTCTTTATAGTCTTTATAACTAGTCCAGTCCATGTCAAATCGTTAAAAAAAATCTTAGACATTACAGTTAGGCTATTAATAAAAAAAAAAAAAAAGGCAAACAGGTTTTACCCAAAATAACAGTTGCAATGTCCTCCAGATCTTCGTCACACTCTACCCACTCAACAGCAGATGGTTTTCTACTTTATGTTAGACCCCTAAAAAAAAATGAGTGTTTATTATTTTTCAGTTGCAGTTTTATCATTGTTTATGACAAATATGTGTTTTTCTAAATCATAAAATATACCGAAAATGATGGGAAATAATCTAAAAGTAAAGAACTAGTGGCAACTACTTGACCCTGAAATAAACAGGATATTACTTGTTTACAGATCTGAAAGACCAAGAATGTTTTCAGGTTTAGAATGCAATTTACAGAAAGTTTCATTACTGTTTATTAGATTAACATTTTTTTAAAGTAGTTGATATATCAATTGCCAAGTAGTCTGACAAACAGCAACAAAGCTGGGAAATAATTTTGCCATTATTCAATTTATTTGTAATATTACATCTAGCTGCCCCTATGTAAATGTTTTACACTCACTTAAGAGCATCTAATTTCGTGGTAGTGACGGAACAAAAGCTAGGAATTGGGCCTACTGAAATTAGGGAATATTACAGAAAATAGGAGGAGCACAAACCAGAATAGCTCAACAGGCCTCAGTCAAAAATATACCTTAATACAAATCAAAGACATTAGCAGTAACACTGCATTAGCATGCTTATTGAAGTGTACAGAGATGAGAACTACAATAAATAAAGAATATATGGAGAACTGTAGTGAATTACTGAAAGCATAAGGCAACTGATGAAATTCGGACAGTATGGAACCTATCCTACCTACTGTATTACAACAGTAAGTTTATAAATAAAGTCTATAACACTGAGAATTCTGTACATCTGAAAAGAGACTCTTTTAGAAAAAAAAAATCAAATCTCTTTGAAATTAAATTACTTTAAATTAATCTCAATTAGGTTAAATTACACTTGATGTAATTCCTTTTTCCCAAAACTCTTGATATTAACTTCTGTGTTTTACCGAATTACACACTGTGCTTTGCATATGAATGACTTTGTATGATGAGCTGTCTGCATTAATTTAAAATTAATTTAATCAGGTTAATACTGCCTGTTTTGACAATTAAAAAAAAGTTTCCGAAAGACAGGAAAGAGAGATGAAAAAGATGACACATTAAAATATGTTCTTATACTGGCATCTATTTTTTTTTTTTTATAGAGTAGGGCCTAGTGTTCAGACTCTGCATTTAAGGCATACTAAAAGAATATGAAAAAAAAATCTTACTCTTAAGGTTATAAAGCAATATTACAGCTCATACAGAGCATTTTTTTCTTTGGCTGAACTGTTGGTTGAGGGCTTTGAACAAGAGCTTTCTTTCTGAATAAACTGGATTACATGAATGACAGATGTGATTTTGAACAAAATACAAAGCTACCCCAGATTACTCTTCTGTCCAGAGCAAAAATTATGGCTAACAAGCTTACACAATCTTGATGACTTCAATAGAGCTGACCAATATGACCAGCAACTTATGGACAAATTTTATTTCTATAATCTGCTCAAGAATCTTTATCCTGGTATCCTGGGAGTACAAGCAACAAATCTTGGAGGGAAAAAAAAAAAAAAAAAAAAAAAAGCATTCAAGTTTTGGAGACTTAGGAAAGCTAGATTCTTCCAGATGCTTGGCATTAAGCAATTTTTTTTTTTTTTTTTTAACCAAATACTGATGTTAATTATGAACCTAAAATGCCAAGACTCAATGGCTACTAAGCAGAAAATAATTGATTTGGCCTTTGCATGTGGTTGTTCAAATGATGCAGGGTACAAATCAGAACTGATATTCATGCTGTTTTGAATTTGCATAAGCAGTTCACATTTTCAAGCTCTCAGAGCCAAACTGGGCATTTTAACTGTTTTGACAGTAATTATCTGAAACAGGCTTCATTAGCCGCTAATCAATGAAATGAATATATTTACGGCAGTATTCTGAAATAGGATATGGACCAGTGGTCTTCTTATCCAGAAGCTTATTAAAAGAACTTAAGAACTTTATCCTTAAAAAGGATAAAGAAAGATAGGGTGTGGAAAAAAAAAACACACCAAAGTATCCACATGCACATATAACTGCAGTTATCAGCAGCAACTCATTCATTTATCCTTAAAGGATTGTTATTCTGTATATTCATTATATTTATATAACCCCTCACTTCACTTAACTTAATTAGATTTTGAAAGAGTTATTAATATCACAACAAAAGGTATTTGCAGTGGCACATCAGGCTCAACTAACCTGAAAAGCACGTTTTTAGAATTATTATAAAATACGTCAGTATAAAATCAAGTGCCTGATTGCATCTTCTCTTCCCTGCTCTTAAGTAAGGACCAAGATTTACAGGAGTCTCCCTTTGATCTCCCCTTTAGCAAGGGACTGAAGTCTCCAGATCTCACTTTTCAAGCTCACTTGAATACTTGGAGAAATGAAATGATGACAGAGGAAGGAATGTTAGCTCATTTACCTAATTGCCACCGGCATGAGTTAGGACCACAGGAATAATCTACAGCTTCATGAAACTATCTGGTATAATGGTTGAAATAAAGTGACATTAATGAACTCTTTGAAAAGAATTAAAACTAGAGGCAAAAGGCTAATGTTGAGAAAGGAAAATATAGATTGTTGAGTAAACCTCCTAACTGTGATGAGCATTCAGCTAGTTTCCTAGGGTTACCTACAGAGCACCAATATTGCCCAATACAGAAAGAATAAAAATAGAAATAAAAACAATACCTGATATTTATTTTGATCTCAAAGGTAACTCAAGCAACCTATTATACACATTTAAAATCTTGGACTTCAATCTGTCAAAATCTTTCAGAGACTGTACCACCTCAATGTCTCCCTGGCTGTCGGCTCCCAAAATCCTGCACTCATGGCATCATGACAACAAACACCCTCACTGAACCACCTTTCTCTACTGCATAGAATCCAAATTCACCTTCTGTTTCTTAGGTCTTTCATTTCTTACAGCTTCCTCTAGACTGAAAGATAGCTTTACCTGTGGAGCCAGAAAACCTGAGTTTCTGCCCATCTCCATTCTTTTGCATAATGATAGTAATGAAGTTTTAGCTATCTGTGGGATTGTTAACATTGGAGAAACAAAGGGCCTCTCTTCAAAGATGCTTGGCTTTCTTTTACTTTCTAAGCACAAAAGGATTTTTCACACTTATGAAGAGCAGAAAAGTATGATAGTTCATCAGCTGTAAGAACAGTGACGATGAATTGGAAGATTTTTGGAACTAAATGCTTTGTTTAACAGTAATGATGCTATTCTTCATTTAAACTTACTGTAAAATTCAGCTAATCAAAACTTACAATGTTTCTAAAAAGATATTAAGGGAAACCAGTAAAGGTTACATGCGTGTAATTAGCTTACTAAATGTAATCTCCACAGGCAATACTGCAATGAACAATTATTAATCAGTAATCGATTAGCTTCTTATTATTGTGAGTCAAATTAAGAAAACATCCAGTGGAGTTGAGCCTAGTGTTCTAGTAAAATAAGTGTCTTCCTATTGAACTTTTAATCTAATTTTTAGTCATTACAGTAGTGTATTTCATTCAGACCAGACTGTGGAGGAAATTGGCTGAAGAAGTCCACACTCACTGCTTCTTTACTATGCTAAAAGTAAAGTTACACAACCATAGATGCATCTTATTCCTATAAACAGAAACAGCCATAAAAAATAGAAAAGAAATTACTGTTGACCTAGCAGCCTTCTGATATTTTCCTTTACTATCTACAGAATAAGGCTATCGTTACGGAGTTAGCTTATTTAACTAGAGTAGCATGGGATGCAGCCCAAACCCTCATTATTTCCTTTGTGATTAGTCTCTTCTGGAACTAATTGTTGTGGATTGCAACAACAAAAACAAAAAAATGCATTAGGAGAAGATTCTGATGATAGTAAATTCTGGCAGGGGGGGAGGAGGAACAGTTCATGCAAAGTAGGACTGGCACTTTTTTTTTTTTTTTTTTTTTTTTTGCATTTGCGACAGAAGTTTAAACAAAGTCTCTTAGAAAGACTAGGTATCTTTGGAGTATTTTGGAGTATTTTAAATCAGTGGAATATGTTTAAAAGGCCTATAGGAAATCCAAACATTATTTTACATTTCAGATTTCAAAGCTGCCATACAGAGCCAAGAGGAAACAGTAGTTACATATGTATTTCAGATTTTAAAAGTCTAATGTATTATTATAAAACGTTCTAGAGGATAATTTAGTTTGTTTTAATGAG
Organism: Stictonetta naevosa; assembly: GCA_011074415.1. NCBI lineage: Eukaryota > Metazoa > Chordata > Aves > Anseriformes > Anatidae > Stictonetta > Stictonetta naevosa. The sequence goes on from CM021700.1 coordinate 31,416,789, forward strand.
AAAATGCAAAGGTCATTCCTGGCAGTAGAACACCTAAGTTAGCTCAAGATAACAAATGCAAGGAAAGCACCAGTTAAGTTCTTAAAGTATTTACCCTTTGAAGAGTGGACAATCAAGTGTAATAAAAAAAATACAGACTTGCTCTGCAAGAGTTCATTTTTCATCAGTTTGTAAAATAGCCCAGTTTCAAAAGAAACTTACCATGGTATTAAGGGTAAATATCAAAAAACAAAACAAAACCAAAAAAATCTGAAGAACATAACCATGTCTCAGCAGAGACATGCAAAGTGATGAAGTAAAAGGTAGACAACAGAAGGCTTATTACTTTGAGGGTGAGAGAAGTAGTAAGCAACATATGTCTGAAAGGAATGAAAGCAGGGTTTGCTAACAGAGAAATTGGACAGTTGGTCATTGTTGATAGAAATACACAAAGATTTGAGCTGAAAGGAGACATTGATCCACCAGAGAATGCAGAAGTACCTGTTTGTACTTATACAAGTAAGTTAATCCAGTTGACAGGAGCCATTCTTGCCTATTAAAGTACTACCAACCACCTCTCCAGGTGGTGTCCCCAGGACACCAAGAAAAAGCAGGAGGGAGCCGTATGTGGGATGATGGAACTGAATGGAACTGGCAGGAAAACTGCAAGTTGTGGACTGGCAAATTACCAGAACTCTTGAAATCCCACAAGGGCTTATATCCGGGAATATATATGCTGGAAATGAGAGAATGTAGCCTATTTTTTACTCTAACAACAACAAACACATTGAATAGCATAATTTTCTGCATTGACTGTAACCATAGCAACTATGATTTAGTTGGAAAATCATCATCCATACCCTCAGCAATAATGAAACATCTGTCCATCAAGTCTTCAGATTACAAATTTGTCAGTTCTGAAGACTATTAGATCATGAAAAGACTTTTATCATAAAGAATACCATCATAACCTGGATGTTTCCTCTCTTCCCCCAAAATGGTATCTAAAACTCAGCAGGGTGCTTTTTGAACTAACAGCATTCTCCCTAGAAGTAATGATAATCTGGCAACATTAGTGAAGGTACCTTAAAAATCAGTCACATTTCATGTAAAAATTCTTTCTGATAGAAAAATTACTGTAGGTAAATTAAACGGTAAACATAGAGGCAGAGAAAAGATCTTGGCAAAGGATCTCTACAGAAGACAGACAAAACTGAAATGTGCCTTTGCTCCTGTAGGACTGTAAATACAAATAGGTGTGTGTACTTACCTAGCATGTTCTGAAAGCCTAAAAGTATAGTAAATTGCTGAATGGACAGGAGAAGGAGAGATTACATAGAGATCACTACTTCATAGAACTCCCCACAGAAATTAAATAAAGAAGTACTTAGCATCCTATTTAAAGGGATTGGCCAGATTTATTTATTTACAACTGAAATAAAATGGTATGACCTTCCTAGATCTTTTCTTCTTGTTTAAATGTTTGAGGATATGGGTGTTTTTTTTGTTTGTTTGTTTGTTTTCTTGTTTGTTTCAGTCTTCGACAATATTTTCCATTCTTCCCATGCAGATCTTGGTTGTTACCACTCTAACCGGACGCATTGTCAAATACAACCCTCAGAGTCCAACATGCTGCAGTGTTAACTCAGCCTATAAAGCTTTAACTCAGACTAGAGAAGAGTTAACCTTCAGTTGCACACCCTGATTAACACACCAGCATGCAACTGAAATTCCAGCCTCCCATGCTAGTGACATACTCAATATGAAAATTTCCATTTGCCATGTATTTTCCCAATCTTCCAACAACAGAATGCATTCACATATTGACGTGCTGTGTCACATAAGCCTGCCACACACTCCTGATTTGTCATTTTTCCTTATCTCTCTCTGTACAGGAATATGCTAATTACCCTCATAACAATACATCTCAAATCTAGAGAAAAAACAAGGCTTGTAGCCAGCCTTCAGCAGTAAAATAATGAAAGTCTGTAATATAAATGCTTCAGCGAAAAGTCTGTACTGTCAGCAGACATGGTACACTGAACTCTCCTCATTGTTTTTGACAAATTCCTGGTAATCGGAGACACTAAAAGTTCACCTACATGCCAAATACTAGAAATTTAGTTAAAAGTGATGCGGTTGAGAAATTGCCAGAAATGAAGTGCTGAAAGCTTACAATTCCAAAACTTCCTAATAGTAAACGAATTTTGCAGTGGAAACCTGAATCAGCAAACCCTACCCCACCCCCAAAATGTCTTTCAGTTTTTCCTGACTTCAAATATACAGCTGTCACCAGGCTCAAGTCCATGCCTTCACATACTTGCGGGGTGGTGCATTATGCTACATGATCATGTACATCTTTTGAAGATTCTCCTCTAGCAGTACAATTATGCAAGCTGTGCATGTTGCACTGATTTTAATTTAGCATATCTTATGTCAGAAGATGGTGAAATCCAGGCAGTCAAATGATCAGAAAACTAAACAGTGATCTGAATATTCTACTAGATCAGCAGAATGATCTAATGATCTAGTGCGTGGCAACCCTGCCAATGGCAAGGGGTTTGGAACTGGGTGATCTTTAAGGTCCCTTCCAACCCGAGCCAGTCTATGATTCTATGAAATACCAAGATACAGAGAAGTCAGAGATACCTATGATGATGTGTCGTATCATGTCACCAGCTTATCTTTTTTCTTCCCCCCCACCAGTAGATTGGAATCAAACCTAGAAAAGTTCTTTCCAGATTAAAGAACTCTATCTTCTAGAACTTAAAATTTTATTTCCAAGCAAGAACATCACATGCTTACATTGCACTTCAGAGAAAGAATATTTTGTAGCAGCTTATCATAAGCATTCAGTGCTTGGATGGCAGCAGCCTTCTGCAGTTGCTTCCATCAGTTGTGGTTTTTGCCTATCATGCATCTTGTAACCACGACTCAACATCCTGTTGTTTGTGTTAAAAGACACTCTCTACAACAGATTGCAAGGGGAAGTTGACATAACAACATGACCTCACAATTCAGTATTTTGTTTTCATCTAGGTGAAATAAGGAAATATTCTTAATATAGAAACAAAAACGCTATGTCCTGTTACCTGTGCTTAGGCTAAACATGAGTACTGCTATAAATCATCTGTTACATACTTGGAAGACAAGCTGCAAAAATGTGTGTGTACGTATGTATGTAACAGGCAAGAACTAAATGGTAAATGATTTTAACAGAGCATACAGTTTCTTTCCTCTAAGGTTTTAGTTCAACTTATTTTGCTTGAAAATGTCATTTGCTAGATATTCAGAGCTGACAGGAAAACAGAAGCTCACTAGTTTCATACACCATGCTAACACTCTCACTTGCTGAAGGCATTTATGAATGTACACCTTATTTATGTAACTGCCATTATTCTGTGAAAACTTGTATCCATCAGACATTGAACCTACTGCATTTTCCTTTGATTTCTGTTTGTTTCAGACTCCATAAAGCCCTTTTGCTACACTAAAGCATGACTTCTGCTTGCAGGAAGAAATCATTAAGTTATCGTTACAAAGCTACTCACAAGGATATGGAACATTCTTCTGAAAAGGGGCAAAACAGATTCCAGTAGTTCACATATCCAAAAGCCAGGAAAATGTATGAAAGTCTGTCCCAGATATGTTTGGATAATAGAAAATCCAGTTAGCAGAAACAGGAATAGAGACAAATTGGAATGGGACTCCTCTGACCAAATAAAGGGACTTTTGCCTGGACTGTCTTTCCTAAGGTCCCTTCACAGATGAAGAGAAACAGGCACACCAGCTTCCCCTGAGGTAGTCACCTAAAAGAAGTCAGAAGTATCACACCCGCAAAGCTCCTTTGTCTCCACAATGGCTACCAAGGGAACATATATGAGACATTTAAATTAGATACGAATCCTATTCCTGCTGTGCCGTTCACTCATTGATTTGGGACAAATTTCATTTTTGTGTCTCAGTTTGTTATCTTTTTCATTGACAGATTTGGCTCTGCCTATTAAGGAGGAACACTAGAAGACATGGCTGCAGTATTGCTAAAGCACACTGACCTATAAATCAACCTTTGTATTCTTATAGCAGTGACAAATAACCCTCCTCCCCCCAAAAAACCTGTATTTCACATTCTGTACTGTTAAAAAAAATAGCAAAAATAAAAAAGGAGAAAATATTGTGATTCCTTTTCAAAGCATTAGAAATTAGAACCAACCATTGTTCTGCAACCTGCTTTTCTTTATTTCTGGGAGTCAATGCCTTCCCAAATATAGCATGGCACCCTTCAAAAAGGCTCCAGTCTTCTGCAGATGACAGCCAACAAAAGGGTCAGAGAAATCCCAGCCATCCACATGTACACCGTTTTTCAAAATCAAAGAGGGACTAGTTTTTAGAAATGTTCTCAATACAATTACTGTACGAAGGTTTCCAGTGTTATTTTTTTTCCTAAAGATTCTGGACAGGTTTCTTTCTTCTCTGACTGTCTGGCAGTGGGACCTGTATATTCTCAGGGTAAATGGCCTGAAAGGATCTTTTCTGTGAAAGGAAGAATCTGGACCTAGCTCTCCAGGATTCACATTCAGGGTTGCAAAGACTTGTTTGAAACTCAACTTTGCTTCCTTGTTAGTAAAATAGAATTAGCACTATTTGTTTTACATTACAGACGACATTTAAAGACTGCATGTGCAGCACAGGGCACTAGCAATACGCTGAGCATTACCCTTACCAGATAAGAAAAGTAACAGCTGATTTTGCCTAAAAATGTATCAGGGTTACTCGCAGTAAAAGAGTAACCCTGGAATTAGAAGCATCAACTTCATTCTTTTTTCTTCCGACGTTACAGTTACTAAAATACAGGTCAGGCTGAAAATGTGTATCTGATTTTATTTTTAAAGATTAAAGCATTTTATGCTTGACTTTTACCCCCCCCACCCCAGTGCTTCTGTTTATATTAACAAATGCATAATAAAACATTATCACTCTTATTTATAAACAATTCATATTGCTATGATTTTTTTTTTTAATGAAAAATTCCAATACAAATATAAAGAGATGAACTGATGTGTCTAGCACTACACATGAAATTAGGAGCGGCACAAGAAAATAAAGTAAATTAGGGGGACAAGAAAATAAATCAAAAGAAGCGTATCTCTCATAGAAACTCTGGCCTCTGTGTAACAACAACAGTATGTCCCATTTAGTCTTTCTAAAACACTGACATTTCTTCCAAGTTGCACTGGGATTGTAACAGAAGAGCCAGCAGTCTGCCTTACATATTCTTATTTGGATAGATGTGTGGTCTTCTCTGTTAAGCTTATCTATCAGATTTCAAATTCAGGATGTAAACCAATGTAAAAATGAAACTTCTTGTCACATTTTGTGTCAGTTGAAACCTGGTGCCACTGGCAGCTAGATTTAGTTACTCATTCCCCATAAATAAGTTAAAATTCTTAGAATTTTTGCATATAAGGAGCACTCAGCTTGATTTAAAGCTAATAATAATAATAATAATTAAAAAAAAAAAAAAGCTACACCAAAGCCACAAAGATGAGGGATAGCTGGATTTTATATGAAGTGTTCATTCTTAAAAGCTGGCAAAGGACATTGCAGTTACAACCAGCACAACCTATCCAACATTCTCATGTCAAAAATCAGGCAGAAATAATAACAAATTTAACAGTACTCTATTTAAAAATAATAATAATAGACAAAATGATTACATTCCATGTCCCTGCCATAAGCAGAAACAATTTAGTCTCATAGCTAATGGCTTCAATTATAGCTTCAATTATACTGTTCTACTTTCTTCCTCAATTTTGAGGCTGAAGTCAGACATATTGGAGGACAAGAGGAAAGGTACAGCTGTGATTCAGACTTGGAAGCCAACAGAAAGCTTGAATTTGCTTTTTAAAGAATGTACAAGCTAAGATTTGTGAAAAATGGACAACGTCCTTTCAAACATTCTGCTAGCAGGCACAGATAAAGTACAAATTTGCATTGAACCAGTTCTTTCATCAGCTTTTAACTACCAAGAGCAGGAATTTAGGATGTAGCATTAACTAATACCACAGAGAAAACTCCAAGTTTAGTGAAAAAATAAACAAACAAACAACAACAACAAAAAACAACAACAAAAAAACTGGCCAAAGATTAATTGGAGTGAGTGAGAAACCAGCATAAAATACCAGAAAATGATGGCCTACTGTCTACTAATAGTTTTATATTAGTAGCATACATTAGCACTTTATGTAATACACATATTATTCAGTCTACCTATATGCTCAGAATGCACTCCTCTGTTACAGTAACTGCTGGCAGCATCTTCTCTGCTTTTAAATTAGAGATATGAGACTGGGTGGCTGGCTGTAAAAATGCCCTGTGCTGTTATGATTCCTTCTTCTGTGTCACCTCGCCATCTATTTTTGGAACACATGCACTGCTGTATGGTGCTCTCATGAATACCAGCTGACTGACCTTACTTCAGTGTTGTGCTAGAATAACAAGTGTCTATGCATGCTATACTTTTTCCAACAGCCAAAAAAGACTCATTACAGCTTTTATTTGAATTATATTCTACAGATTTTCACTGAATCACTTCCATTATTGGACTTTGATGTCATTCTTTTAAAAAACCAAGGCATTAATGCTCTGGACCAGAGTTCCCCATGAAGACACCATACAATTCTTCTGGCCAGATGTCCCAGATTCCACTAATCAAAGACTCGTTAGGGTTGGAAAAGACCTCCAGGATCATCTGGTCCAACCATCACCCTACTACCAATGTCACCCACTAAACCATGTCCCTAAGCACCACGTCCAACCTGTCTTTGAACACCCCTAGGGACGGTGACTCCACCACCTCCCTGGCAACCTGTCCCAATGCCCGACCAGTCACACAGACTTCAGCAGGAGGCTTCTGTCTACTGAATGTAGAAGCAGGACAGACAGTCTTTCACATTACATTGTAACATAAGCTATCCAGAAAATAACAAGTCTGCATGTAGTAGTATGTGACATTGAGGACTGATGCAATTTGACACACTCATGGCTACCACCCTATCACATGTATGATTGCTTTAATTTATTGAATAGCAGCTATCATTATTTTATCATTTATACATTTTTCCATTGAAGAGAAAACCAAATCTTTGCTTAAGTGAAAAATTTAAATTAGAACGATTAAACATTTTCTAGAAGATGACAATTTGAAAGACTTTCTACTATTGAAACTTAGACATTATTTTCTGTTTACCCATCCAAATGTGAAGAGATGAAGACGATAGCTGTGAAATAGAGGTCTGTTTACTTGACTTTGTTCTCTCAGGAACAGTAGTCCCTGTTACACAACAATCCTGCTGCACAGAAGTAATTGAATATAATACAGTGTAATTGGGACCCTCTGTTCACCCGAGATACTGGTCAGCAGCTAAAGAGAATAAACACAAAATGATACAAGCCTTTCATTGCTGAAGGGCAATTATGACAGTGCAGGGTTAAGAACTGAATTGAAAGAGATACCTCTTTCAACCATCTTCTCCAAAATTAATTCTTATAATGCCTTTGTCCAGTAACACGGGAAAATTAAGTAAACAGATGATCGTAGCAATAATGAGTGGATGACTCACAGACTTTTCCAAATGTCTTCTGTGCTGTACCTGAATAGTTACTTAAAAATGGTCAAAACCGGTATCATGTTGTGTCCCTGCCCATGACGGGGGTAGAAACTAGATAATTTTAAGGTCCCTTCCAATCCAAATCATTCTGTGATTCTATGATACGATATGATGTGCCCCAAAGAAGCTGAAGGAACTGAAGATGCTTAGCAGCTTAGAGACTGGGGTGCTGTCTTTGCTCTGGTCACAGAACATCCAAGATTAATCAGGAGGCCTCATCTGCACACTGCAGATCAGTGTCAGTCAGCTTTCCTTTCTACAGTGTATTAGCATCTACTCATAGTTAGTTATTGGCAGAATAAAATGCTACATGCTACAAAATGGTTATTTTTGTTGGCCTCGTTTCTGAACCAAATTATGCTCAGTACCAAGTAAATTCCAAAATCCACATATTCTGGAATCAAACAGAATTCATGATGCAAAAAAAGCAGGATATGAATTCTGGTTAGTTAGTGTAACACAGGGAAGCTTTTTTCCCCCCCATCCATAGCAACCCCACCGTCGCACCCCCAAAACGAATGCCTGCAGACACACTTCACGGTAGCTTTACAGTTTCCAAAGACAAGGTTTGCTCTGGTTCTAAGCAACCTAGCACCAAGTGTCCTCTGCTATTGTATTTGGAGTGAGAAGCATACCAAGGTATAGGACAAGAGTGTGCTTATAGCCCCATTCTAATGGCTGTTAACTCCAGCACAGGGCTCCAAGTCTCATGGTTATTAGTGCAGCAGATGGTTGAGATTTTTGACACCTGTCCCAGCAGTTTTGTTTTTGCTACAGCTTTCAGAAATTCACACACAAAAGACATTTGTCAAAAGCTAATTGACAAAAGCCAAGTTGGGTGAAATTTTATTTGCCGAGAATAAATTTATTGTTAATAATAGGCAGGTCCGAGTAAGGAAGTATTTCTCTCTGATGTAGATAATCACTTCTCCCTGGATATACTAAAAGGCAAAACTAAGAAATACACTCCAGACCACGAACAGTCTATCATCTTGGATAAATAAAAAGAAAACAACGGGTGGCTTATAGCATATTACTTTGTGCTCGAACTAGCTATGTAAGATTACACACAGGTAATGGTTACCGACAGCATTCTCTGGTGGGTGCTTTTATCATAGTTTTGTTTCTCAGTTTCTGCTTCTGATGTGTAGAAAATGTCATTGGATTCAATTTTATAATTCTGTGATTTTAGTACTGTATGTAGAAATTAAGAAAAAAACGAGTTAAAGCACACTCCAAACTGTTCAGGGGTACTGTAATGGTAACTCAGTTTTATCTTGACCTTCTTGTTAACAAGAGCTAGTTATAGCACATAAGCATTCCAAACTACATTAACCACATGTATTTTTTTAATATTCCTTTTACAATATCACTAGTAATTACGCTAATTACTTCAGGATGAAGGATACTTACACACTGAAGACTGAACTAAGAAAAATACATTAGTAATTAGGTAGGGGCAAGAGCTCAACCTCAAGAAGAATGTAGAAAGGCAGTCCAATGGAGAGTTAGGGTCAGAAAAGGGTAAGAGACTTAGAAAAGCCTAGAATGTGAAAGGATGTTTTTTCACTGAGAAATGGACACTTACAGGCCTTTACTAAAACTTCTGTTGCCTGTCTCAAAGTAGACAGAAAAGGTACATGGGGAATGGTTTTTCATAGTCCCTCCAGGTAAAAGAAGTAGTGTGAAATCAGAAGGCTGATCCAAAACAAAGCCAAGGAGATAGCTCCTTATGTAAGGGCAGCAAAACCCTACAGCTCCTTTCACTGGATGTCACAAGTTCAAATGAGTCCAAGGCAGACTGGACAAATTAATGGAAGAGAAAGTCACTGAGAGTTAGCAGCACAGAGGAGTCATATCTGGGTAGGGTTGTTGTTAAGCTAGAGGTCTTGGAGGTCAGTAACATACTAGAATGAGTGTTAAACTTTCTCTACCTGTCACCTAAGTGGCTAGCTACTGGGTGAGACAAACCTCTGGTCTGATCTACAGTTGTTTCTATGCTTGTCACCATTTTCATTAGTGACCTAAATCATTATAAAGGAGTGATTTAGACATCCTAAACACCTCTGAACTCACTTATTTGCAAATATATTATTAAGCTACTTTTTAGTTGGTGTTCGCAAAAAAAAATCCAAAACATAAGTAACAAAAATTCTCAAAAGAAAGTTGTAATTATTCAACACACACACACAAAAAAAAAAAAAAACGTAAAGAACAGAAAACCCTCAAATAACTGTATTTTAGCTATCAGTCCAGCTGTGCAGAAAGACATCTAGATTTCTTTTCCTTACCTTGTGAATAGCTGCAGACTGTTCTGGTAAGCACCCTGTAGTGGCAAATGCTGTGCTTGTTGGACCATAGAAGGCCATAGGCTTTGTACTGACCTGACAGCTCAGGGTCTCGGGACTGTCAAGAGCTTGTTTTGGCTTGAGCTAGTTTTAACTTGTTTCATATTAAGTGGACAGCATGCAAGTGACTACTTTCTCCCAGACAGAGCTTAGGTCTGGCAGTACTGTGGGTGGGAAAGGCCTGACACTGCTGGGTCAGCCATTTGTATTGTAAACCAGTCCTTTGAGTGCCCTGAGGCTGGGGAAGCTGGGGTGCTATGGTCAGAGTTTAAGTGGGAGCCACTGAGAAGGAAGCAGACTGTGATAAAGAAAGGCATACAAAATAATTTAAAGGTGGACCTAAGACAGAAGAGGAACAGACTTTCACCATGATCATAATATTACTCCTGGTGAGGACCCTGAAATGCTGACAACACACGGAAAAACGCAATTTTTGAAGAATACAAACTGTCGACGTTACAATCCAGAAGGATGTGGCAATGAAGAATGATTTTAAGAGAATGATATAAAATGATCTCACTCAGCGTTCTCACTAGCTGAGGAGAACCATTAAGTCATTTTACTGTAATACACAAAATATACTCTTCTTTAATTGCTGAGCTATTCATTTTAGTCCCTCAGTGGCATTTACTGAAATGTCATCAATTTAAATTAATTTGGACTTTGGAACAGCATCCTCTTCTCAGTATTATTTTACCAATAAATATCAAATTAATTAAGTGACATCTGTTAAACAAATAGAAAATGTAAAGTAAGCATACTTCACATATTCTTTGTTCTGAGGTAGATGGTACTATTATAAAAACATAACCGGTACCTGCTTCTATTAACATTTGCAAATATATATGAACCCGATACAGAAATCATTGCCGAAATCATCCACCTAATCACGGTGCCGTAAAAAATGAGCAGTTTACAAGAGGTATCTGTCAAATGCCTTCATTCTGGAGAAAAAACATCTCCTTTCTTCTCCTCCTCCTCAAAAAAAGAAATGAACAGGAACGCTTTTTCCCCCTCTTTCTTAATCTGAGCAAAACAAACAAAACAAAAGCCAGAGATAGTCATGCCCTTCAAGAAACACAAAGATCAATGTCAATTGCTGTAAAAATTTTAGCCTGCTGAACTTGAATCAGACCGTGTCACTTTCTTTTCTATTTTACTATTGCCCTTCGGACTTAAAAAGCAAATAAGTTTGGTTCATGCTAGTTTTTCTTATTCCTTACATGCTTAATATTACAATGAATTCCATCTTCATAGGCCTACAGTAGTGAAACAGAAGACAACTGGTCTGACCTAGAGCAAGAGTCTGCAAAACACAGAGAGGGGCATGGAATACCACTCAGCCTTTACTTCTGACAAGAAGAATGACTTTAACATCCCTATGCCACCTTCCTCACAAATTTCTTTCTACAGGGGACATTAATCACTGTGTGTTACTGACATGGTAGTAGTCAGCCCTCTTGGTTGTTATATTGCTGCAGTGCAGCTTCACCCAGAGCTGCCACCTGAGCTCAACCCTGAGACCGCTCTCAGTATCACTTGCCAACATGATGACAGATGATTGAGGCCTATCCGTTTGGCTGCAATGCCTCTGTTTTCAGGCTGGGTTAGCCACTTTTAGTGATTCAATAAAGGAGAATTTCCCTACCAATTTCATGCCATTTATTTATTTATTTTTTTTTTTTAAATTATCTTTCTGTTTGATTAGGTGACACTTAGAAGTGCTACCAGAAGACTGCTCATTAACTATTTGCTGTGATTATTTCTTACAGCACTTGGCACACAACATTTCAGTTTTGTGTTTACTGAAACTGCATCTCCAGAAGTATTTGTATGACTCCATTTCTTCCACTGGGTCATAAAAGAAATATGACACCATGATCATCTTTTTTGGGAAACTGAAGAAATAAAAAACCAAATGATTTACTACAACTACATAAGAAAATCACGGCACTGTCTGCAATAAGAACTGAATTTAACTAATTCCAAATTAATGCCTTCAATACCAAGTCAGCCTCCCCCATGTTCTGTTTTTATTTCTTAGGTCAATTACCCAAATTAAACAAGGAAAGAAGAGATCTCAAACCTTATGTCCTGTAACTTCGATTTACCCATGGGCAGACAGGCTGAAAGCACCATAGGTGGAGACAGTGCATCTACAGAAAATAATTAGGATATTTTAAAGTGAAGTACACTATTCTTATAAATTCTAAACCTAGTTTACTCAGAGGACAAAGATAAGAATGGGAACTTTAGAAAAGTCTTATGTGTAAAGAAAATATTCTTCCATGTAAGAAGTAAATTCAAGATTGAAAACAAAGGAACTTCAAATACAACTAAAATTCACTATCTCAGCCTCCGTTCTTCAGTTTAAGATAACATAGTTCACATTTTTATGTAGTTTATTGTTTGCTGCCACTATCACCACTGATATCAGATGGAGCATTTCAGAGCTTGCAAAATTATTTTTTCTTACTGTTTCCACTCAAATACATTGTACTTTATATGGATGTTCAGAAACATTTCAGTGCCACAATTAACAGAGTTTCAATTGCCACCTAGAAAAGTACTTTAAGCATTTTGAGTGGTTCACAGTAACTTTACAGAAGTCATGGGATTGCTTCCATGTTACTCATCTGGGAACTGCTTAATCAGGATGCACATTGCTAACTTAATGCAATCCTTCAGCTTCTAGATTATCCTAGTGTCACGTGAAACAAACATTTCTCACAGAAATGTGACTTTTTCAAGTAACCCCTGCTGGTGGCATTGATGAGATCTGGAGGTTGCCCTCTGAAGCAGAAAGGAGAAATTGGCTTAACCTGTAGGCACTAAATGGATCACTTGGCAGAAACAAAGAAAATCACTACCAAGTGAAAAAAATGCCAAGAAGGGTTAAACTTTCCTGATGTGTTGAAAAAAAAAAAAAGTCTTCTAAACTGAGAGTAATTATTTCCTTTGAAAACAAAAAGCCACAGCACTTAAAGTAGAAAGGACTGTTACTCTGTGTTCACATGTGCATAACTTAATATTCAAGTCTATCCAAAGGAGCCTTGAAAACAACAATCCAAGAAGAGGATGTGCTGTTGTCATCTTCCTCCCTCTCCATTGCATACCAGGCTGGAATGGCATTCCAGTCATTACTTTCTTTCATTGTGCATGAAGACAGATGAGCCAGAAAGCTTCAAATGGTAGAATGATCAATGTAGACATTTTAAAATCAAACACACTTTATACATTACAATGCAGGCCCATCAACAAGAAGTGAACTGTAAGCTATAGAGAGAAAGAAAAGTAGATACAGCAGCTGATAGTTTATCAAGTTAGCTTCTAGTAATTTTACCATCCATGATCAACTTAATTAAGTTTCCATTGTAAGGGTTTTCAGAACACTTTAGCACACTGTTTTGCAAAAATAAATGCACCTCTCTACTTGCAAACTTCACCTGTTTGCACTCAGGAAACACAGCACCTCTCACCAATTCAGAGGCCCAGCAACCACAGAAAGATGCTATAATCACAAGAACTCACAGCTTGTGAAGGGGAGTGACAAACCAAAGTCCCTTAAGTTTATCACTATAGTCCCTTCTTGTGTGCTGCTTAAACATGGGAAAACAAAGTTATTCACTGTGAGCAGGTCTGGAATAATACATCTGATACTTTGACCCTACCTGATGCTGAATCAAAGAAAAAGTTAGAAAAACTTCCTTGAAGTAAATACTACTACCACAGATGTAAAGCAAGTCTTAGCTCAATTCAGGAACACAAAGCTTCAGAAATTAGAAGAGCCTAGTTCTGAAACTGAGATCAAAGAAATTTATTTTGGTAGTTTACATTTGGAGAACTTGAATTAGAGATGAAAAAAATTGTATCTGCATTTTATTAAGGGACTGGCACAATACAAGTATTTGCACATCGCTGCAGCATGAAGTGATACATATGGGAAACATGGATAACAACAGCCACTAGTTCTGTAAATAAAGTGAAAAGCTTAGTGGTAATACTTTAACATATATAAGAAATGATTTTCCAGTCCATCTATGAAGGACAGGACAAGACCAGAGCTCAGCATGCTACTGCTGACATGCAGCCACACTCATGGTCCCATGGTAGTTCTGCTGCAGCAAAAATAGGCAGGCAGTTTTATTCACTTAACAAAAGGCTGGAACATTTTAAGCCCCTGTCTTTGGCATTGCTGCACATGTTCCAGTCCTAAGATCATGCACACTATTATTTGGCATAATATTTATTTTTTTCCCTATTTGTGAAAATTGTTCTCAACTCTGTTAATTTATAAGCTTTCAGTAGCTGTTAACATTAAAACACCAAAAGCTATTTGCTGCTTTGCTTTTCAGTAAGTATACTATTCCGTTGCCTGCTTGTAAGTGTATTAATCTGCAACACAAGTGTATTAATCTGCAAAAGAAAAGCAAGAGGATAAGTCCATGCTAAGAAATTCAAGCAACTAGAGGTTTAAGCAGAGAACAGTATGTAAACATAGGAGGATTTGCACTTTACTATCCCCGTGGTGTTGTTATTATATGGTTATTGCATCCCTCCCTGCCTCAGTCTGTTCAACTAATGCTGACCAAGTGCTTGCTCCAACTCTGCATATTCAACGTACCTCTTGAGCTACATTCTGAATTCCACCGAGCTCAAAGACCTGCTCTGATCTAACACTGGACCCAAGTGGCGCACAACCTTGCTGCTCAGTGGGTGACAGACCTACAGACCTACTATCAACAGGAACTACTTCTTTCCCTGAGGGCTGCAGTGGGGGTTGCAGTCTGACTTGCACAGTCTGATTTAGTTCTGGAGTCCTTTCCTTACCAACTGTGCTACACAGTCACTGCATATCTTAGAGATAAACAAAACTGCAATTTCTAAACTACCTTTCCCCTACAGTTTGCAAGATAAAAGCAGTTTTCAAAATGAATTTAAATACTTACTAAAAGGCACTATGTGAAAACATAATAAATAAAATTTAAAAAATCATTGCCCACCTGCTACTCTTTTGATACAGGCCTACATTTATTATACAATAAGCATCAGCAATGTCTGATTAACAACATCTTCACCCAAGGACATAGCAAAAAACAAATTAGTTTTCTTCTGCTTGCCCCACTAAATAGGGCAGATGTCGACTCCTTCAGTAAGTACAACCTGTACACCCAGATTTCATCTAAATATATAAAGTTATGGATGTGCATGCATAGTCCAGGCATTTAATGTATAACTTGCACAGATTCATGCATGCAAGTAGTTAAATTTCAATGTTGAATTCCTTAGTAAACTAATTTTGTCTCTCTGCCTTCTGCAGATTTGGCAGAAGTGAAGCCTGTATCACTACTTTACAATTCTTATGGAACTTCAGAAAAACGTTCTAGCACATTAAAACAAAAGCCCCCCTACCCAAGCCTGCTCCAAAACACGTTGTGTAAACAAACCCAAACCTGCTTAATATTCTGTATATATGAAAAAGCAATAGCACATTTCTGAAACATCCCCCCCCGCCTTTTTTAATCTTTGCATTTAATTACCCAAAAGGGATTTTCTCTTTTGTCTCATAAATGACTACAAACAGAAAAACTTGATTGCCTGTGAATATATTCTTACTTAGCTGGTGTCTTCTTCTCAAAAGCATATTACTTGGCACAAAAATCCTCTTTACATGTCATAACTGGTTTAGCTTGCAATTATTTAAAACAAGACCCTTCTATAAGCCTATTTCCTAAACCATTGAAGTAGATCATTTTATAGGAGTTAACTTCAAATTGAAAAATCAAAAAAGGCCAGATTTTAATGACTACCTTCCTATATTCAAGTACTTGATTGCATCAGACACACTGTTATAAGAACAGTTTGTCTTTCATCACTGCTTCCTTCAGTCACAAGCCTGGCTGATGAACTACCATGACTTGGTATCTCAGACTCCTCTTGCATTCAAGATCAGCTTTTTATCACAGGCTTTTTTATCATAGGTTTTTGGCATTGCAACTGAACTGTGTCCTAGTTCTCTTTCCCTCTTATTTTGAAAGGGGTTATTAGGCCTGTCTCTTACGACCATGAGATAAATAATAGCTGTTGAGTTTACTGTATTTGAAGGTCATTTTTCACTCCACCTTCAGCAATGTCTATTCACAACTTGACCAACATCTGTTGTGTAGAAACTGTAAATTCTTTATGGGAAAATAATGGAATCACTAGACAGAGGAACACCAATATGAAATACATTGCCATTAACTCCTTTCCCCACTTTCAAAGTTCACAATCTGCTGTGAGAGGTTTGTTAGAATTATGTATGTATTTAATTTAATCCAAATGGGAAATACAATATGTTCCAAAATTTTAAGCATACCATAGCCATTATTGCCACATATTAGCTGTGATTCACAATATGACCCTCCACTTTCCCAATAATACAGGAATTTCTATTTCTCTGCAGTTTATTATTTTTCCTCTTCCATCTTAATTCACACATAGCCATGTGTATATCTTCACTATACAACAGGAAGAACAGAACACCTTGTTTTCTGTCCTCTTGGCAGCCCCCTATAATGAATGCTTTAAGACAGGCCAGAATTAGAGATCAATGCAGGAAATAAGATTTTATTACTGCTGTGAAACTTTACCCCTTGAGTCCCTGAGTTGCTGGGTAGGACATGTAACAAATTTAGGAGTAACACTGATGTAGTTTTATAATTAAGCTGGGCAAAGATAATCCATAAAGCTACAAATATCCTAATGGTCCTCTTCTGCAGATAACCATCCCAACTATCACAGAGGCAAATACCTAAATATAAGTAAAATTGTAAACATGAGTTCTACAACTTTTTCAGAATTGCTTAGTTCTAACTGCTAGTAACCCTCATTAGTAATGAGTTGCATTTGATTTCTGATTTTTATTAGCCAGGGTTCAATTTCAAGATATTTTTTGTTTCATTTTGCTCCATAGAACGAAGTCACTATATAGACAGTTGTACAACCACTTTGCGTTATTCATTTTCAGGAGTTAAATTCAGAGCTCTAGGAATCTCACTGCAGGACACTGGCATTTTTCATCATTTGTTACCCCAGCAGTGATCAAATGTTCATTATCCAATATAATTCCACTGATATGTAATTCCTATTCACTCCCTCCATTTTATAGAGCAGCTCACTCTATTTTAAGTATTAGTCCCAGTCTTCACCTCTAGACAAAAGACATGCCATTTGGTGAAATTAATGTATTTGATACATACTAATCAACTTAAGAAAATATTCTTACAAAATTGCACTGCTAAGAGCAATATATCCATTTCTCGACGCATGGCCAGTTATTGCTTTTCAAGTCTAGCACAGAATACATTAGGAAAGTTAAAGCAAATGCAATTCTGGTACTATCCAATACACTTATTCTAACCCTGCAATTCACACAGCTATTGACAAAAATAAAAAATGAACCACTTCAATCTAACCAGAGAATAAACTAAATAATCATAGTTTATTCCCAGTTTAGTCCTCAAAAACCTCTTATATCATTTAAGACTCAGATCTGGTCCAGCAGATGCAATTGGATTGCAAGACATACTTGAAGATGAAAATTGCTATATTGTGCAAAGTTGTACTAGAGAAATCCAATGAAATACTTAAAGAAGCCAGTTCTGTAGTAGATTTTTTTTTTTAAAGGATTAGTCTTATATCCTGCCAATCCAGGATTGCTGTACTGATGCTGGTGACCATTTTGTCAGGTTCTTCTGTGAACACATGCAATGGGGCACTTCTCATTATTTCTGAGGAATGCTCACATTGGCTTGGGAAGGCTCTTTATTGGGGCTATAATGGCCCTACCTCTTGGCATAGCACATCAGTTGAGAGGCAGACTCCCATTAACGACACAACGCTGCTTCCAACCTGCTGGCTAGCTTGGTTCTGTTCTAGCTCTGCCATTCCTGTATAGCGTTGAGCTGTTCTGCATGAATATTTCTAAAAATACTGTAACAACTTTATTCAAGTTCCCATTCTTTTGGATCTTATCAAGGCTGTCCACATTACAACAGAATAAAGACAGGTAACTCTTTTTTTTTTTTTTTTGGGGGGGGGGGGGGACGACTGGAATATATACTCCATTAGAAAAATTATGTAATTATCACACTGCTTTCCACATACTTCTATTTCATTTTCTCTTGTCTCTGTAACTGTACATTTACATTAATATATCTAACAAAGTTTCAAGCCTATTTACAATACGTACATGTAGCTATCATCTATTCAGTTGTGTCTGCTTAAGGTATGTTTTGTCTTCTGACTGCACTGTAACTGCAAAAATCTGGTCACCAAGTGAACTTTAAAATAGAATCTCTATTAAATAATCTTATTTAGAGGTAGATAAAGTATTCCACTTTCTTGGGTGGCACATTCTTTTCTTTGGACTACATGCTGTATCTTAAAGATGTTTTTTTATCAGGTTGTGTGAAAGCTTTTTTGTTTGTTTGTTGGTGTGTTTGTTTTTTGTGGATGGCTACATACTGACAATTCCTTTCTGCACGACATAACTCACAGAATCACAGGGGTTGGAAGGGACCTCTGGAGATCATCAAATCCAACCCCCAGATTCCCTACATTAGGTTGAGTAGGAAAGCCTCCCGGTTGGTCTTGGATATCCAAGAGACCCCACAACCTCTCTGCATAGCCTGTTCCAGTGCTCTGTCAACCTCACTGTAAAGAGGTTCTTACACATATTTGTGTGGAACTTCCTGTGTTCCAGTTTTAGGCTATTGTCTCTTGTCCTGTCACTACACACCACTGAAAAGAGCCTTGCTCCATCCATTTGCCTCCTGTACTTTGGATATTTATAAATATCTAAATTTTAATATTAAATATTTATAAATATCTAAATATCTCTCACTCTTCTCCAGGTTTAACAAACGGGTCTCTCAGCTTTCCTTGTACGGGAGATGCTTCAGGCCCTTAATCTTTGTGGCCCTCCTCTGGATGCTCTCTAGAAGATCCCTATCTTTTCTGAACATTTACTTTATGAAATGAGGATAAAGTACTGCACTTAGTCACCCACCTCCATTATGCTTTAGAGAAATCTAGGGATTAACAGTTGGATACCTTTAAAGATACAGCTTTGCACTTCCAGTCTCCTACACAAAAACTGAGATACAGCAACACAGGTGTTTCTGTGTATGACTTAGCAGCCACTAGTACCTCTCACCCTTAAACTGAAATTAAATAGCAAGATAAATTGGGGATTTAAGTTAAATCTGTGCCTTGGAACCATTTTAATTAAATAAATAACACTATATCTCCTCTACACACAGCAGGAAAATAAGTGATTCTCTCCTAGATTCAAAACCATCATTAAAATTCTTCTCAAGGAGGTCACTGCCTGATCAATATTCCCAACCAGCTTCTTCTTGGCTGGTACATTAGCCTTGGTAGCATATTCGTCTTCAAGTGAAGGATTCCTGAGCTGGCCATTCATAATTTAAAACTGCCATTCTCACACTGATCATTTCAGGGTCCATACAAATACACAAGGTATATTGCACAAACTGGAATTAGTGAAGACTATTTTTTTTCCTCCTAGGAGAGTGGCTTCACAGAATGCAGACATCATCACTCTGTATGTGAATACAAGTCAAAGAATAAATCACGCAAGTTATGCTAGTCTAGCTTTGGTCACAAACATGTAAGAGGAAAACATTTATTTATAAGTGCAAAAGCACACAAAACACCATTCAAACTGCTTTGGAAGCACACGAATGGATCAACAAGTTGTACCAAACTTATAATATTTTAATATTAGAATATTTCTGAATTCCGAGCTATGTTCTAAAACAAGCAAACAAAAAAAAATCTAGCCAAAAAAAAAAAAAAACCCACAACCTAAACTAAAAAACAGTACTGGTGGAAATAAATTAAGTTCTAACAACATATTTGTCTTTGGTTCTACTAATGATCCACCATTTAGAGAGGGGATGGTAAGGTCCACTAGCAAACTATCAGAAGTACAGAAATTGGATCCTGCTGTATTAACAACCTGGATGGGGGACCTTGAACTCTGTTTATCTGTGCTCTTGCTATCCACAAACTTCAGATATGCATTTTTGGTGAGCCCAAATGAAAATATATGGAACAAAAAATAATTAAATTAAAGAAAGCAAAAATCAAGGTATCTAAGGAAACAGCAGAATTAATAGGATTTGTGTCAGGATGCATTGTTCCTTCAAATGGTTATTCCTCTCTTCCGGTGCTTTTAAGCGTCATTCAAAGTAGCCCTACCAACAACACCCTTGGCTCTAGGGAGTTGTGAACAGATTCAAACCTCTCCTTAGAGACATAAGGAACCACCCACTGAGGGACTATTGGTGACTTTGAAGAATGCACTATTCCAAGATGGATCTGACTTTCTGGAACTCCCTAACATAAGTTTCCAGAGTTCTGGCATGCTGCTGCAAAGCCACTTCTACACAGAACAACACAGAAGGCAAAGTGAGGAAGGGCTCCAAACTCAGGGTCCTGTGTGAAAAGTAACCAAACATGTTTGTGCAAATTTACACCAAACTTGCTGTTCCTTGCCAGCCTTTGAGCTGGGGGGGGGGGGGGAGGTTGTACCTTTCGTTTGAACTAACTGCATAGATAAACACTAGATCTCATCTATAGATGTTTCTTTTGAAGAACTGTTTTAGTTTTGCATGCTTTATAATTCCTGTTAATTATATGCTTATATAGCTCTACTTCTGTTATTTTGAAAGTATAACTACCACAGAGCACGCATGCACAAAATTAGAGATAAAATTACAAAGATAAAGCAGCACAAAATGAATGAGAACTGGAAAAAAATCTATCAGAGAAACTTCATCCTACAATATATTTGGCTTGTTACTCTCATAAAAATAATAGCCTGCACAGACAGCTTTCCATTCATCCACATGGGCTAGAGGTCTCCTGTCTGCCTGTTTGCATATATAAACAAATAAAATCAGAGATAGGATCCATTACACATTCAGACTTTTTAATAGGATCTTATTGAATAAAGAAATGCAAGAAGGTTGAGGGAAGTGATTGTGCTGCTCTACTCTGCACTGGTGCAGCCTCACCTTGAGCACTGCATATGGTTTTGGGTACCAAAATGCAAGAAGGACATAAGGCTATTAGAGCATGTCCAGAGGAGGGCTACAAAGATGGTGAAGGGCCTGGGGAAGGGGAAGACATATGAGAGCGGCTGAGGTCCCTTGGTTTGTTCAGCCCAGAGCAGAGCAGGCTGAGGGGAGGCCTCATGGTGGCCTGCAGCTCCCTCACGAGGGGAGCGGAGGGGCAGGTGCTGAGCTCTGCTCTCTGGGGACAGCGACAGGACCCGAGGGATCAGCATGGAGCTGGGACAGGGGAAGGTCAGGCTGGGTGTTAAGGAAAGGTTCTGCACCCAGAGGGTGGTCGTACACTGGGGCAGGCTCCCCAGGACAGTGGTCATGGCATCGAGCCTGCCAGAGCTCCAGAAGTGTTTGGACAATGCTATCAGACATAGGGTGTAATTTTTTGGGTGGTCCTATGTGGAGCCAGGAGTTGGACTTGATGGCCCTTGTGGGTCCCTTCCAACTCAGAATCACAGAATATCCTAAGTGCAACTGCAAGTTCATGCTTCGTAGAAATTTAACTTTTCCACAGAAGAATGCTCCTTGCTCAAATTAGCTATGTTGAATTTTATTACTGTGGGGTAAAGAAATTCTACAATGTGTGCACACAATTTAAACAGTCAGAGACTATGTGTGCAAGTCAGCCATTGAGATACAAATGATATGTGGTCAATATACATAACAATAGATAAAAGCCATTTTAGATAGTATATGACTCTTACAGAAAGAAAAAATCCTTTATCTGAAAGCTAAGCTCTTTTGTGGCATGTGCATATCCCATGCCAAGCATCAGAAATACACAAAATGTTTTAACCTTGGTAAGCCCAAGTGAAGCAGTATTTATGATCTATTTTATCATATGTATGCCAGCAACAGCAAATCTTCCTCCTTTAATGTTAGAGGAAAACATTTCCTGGAAGACCAGTCGAGATATGAAGAGCCATTCTTTATTTATAACTTAAGAAACATGAAAGAAAAAGTTAAGGGAAAATAATTTGAAGGGGTTAGAAAAATGCACTATCACAGTTGAAGAACAAAGCTTTTAAGTTCCAAGTAATCATACTGATTTAAAAAGGACTACAGAACTTGCTGTACTGGAGAATGAAGGGAAGAGGACTTATAGGACTTACTGACTGCAGCTGGATGGCTTAAAATGATAGAAAACATCAGTAAATCTCAAAAGTGTATGTACAGTTAAATCCTATATTTTAAGAAATAAACGTAGTAACTGCAATAAACAGGGAGCTTTAAGATGAGCATTACTGTAAATCATGAAGGAAAAAAGCATAGGAAGTGTGATCAGTTGATTGCAATTAATATGCTTTATTCTAATGAGTCTGGGTATTCATTCTGTAGGATTAGACAGGGAAGTACGGCCCATTTTAAGAAGTTAATAAATACTATAAGCATACCGGGCCACATTCTACTGATTAGAATGACAACAGGAATGCAAATGACTATTCTTGTAATGAACTTGCACAAATCCTTTAGATAGATCTAGATGACTGTATTTTCTAAAATGAGCTTTAGATCCCTGAGGGACTTTGATACACATCAGCTGCATCAGGATCCTATGAAGCACTTCTGGTTATGTAGAAGAACAGGAAAGTGCAAAGCACCCAAAACACTGACTGCCAAAATTCCAAGACACCCGATGGGGATTTTGGCTCACTAAATACACTGACACAGCAAGGCTAGAAGGCCACCTCGCAGTCCCTGAAAACAATCAAAAGAAATATGATATATCAAGCCTTTTTATGCTGTGGAGTACAAAAAGAAATGTACAAGAAAATCTTTACACAGTTTGAACTGTGATAAGCTCAGAAATACTACTCACCTTATGCCTAACAGAACTCAACAGGAAATGTTATCCTATAGATAAAACGTTGAACATATGTAATGAATCTAAAGACAATTTGGGTAAATACTGCCAAAAGATGAAATAATAAGCAGGCCAAACTAGATCCACCCTCCACCCCCCAAAAATCACTGAAATAGCATGAGAGACCAGTGATGATTCTGAAAATGCTCTCGGCTAAACTGTCCCATGCTTTCACTGATGATCACGGCACAACAAGCACTCTTTCATATATGTAGCCAATACATAAATCAGTGACATCTTTCTTTTCCATAGAATTTATCCTGATGAAAGGCAGCCTACACAAGAAAAGAGTATCTTCAATTATCAATACTGTGCCTGCCTCTGTACAATACCAAAGGGATTCAAAGGCATGGCATATCAGACCTGCCCCCCTCTAAGGGTACAACATACCTACCTATAACCAATTAAGAACAGTTGCAGTGCCAAAAGGAAATCAGGTAACACTCTTTTGTCCTGTTCCTATGATGACATAATAATATAGTGACTGATAAAGATATGGTTTCATCCATTGTGTTTTGTCCTTAACACTGCAACTGTCTTACAGCTCCTTATTTTGATTTCTTAGAGACCCAGTCTAGCATACCTGGCCCAGCTTCAAAGCACAGTGCTTGTTCACTGAGAAGTGTGGGGGGGAGGGGGGGGGGGGGAAGCCAACAACACTAGAGAGAGCTCTAAAAAATATCTGGTGCTCTAGATTAATCTTTTAACCAACATATTTTTTTGGATATAATACTGTTGTCCAAGTATGTTTCTACTCAAGAGTTCATAGCGTTAAAAGATTAAGACTCACATTGTAATTGTCCTGTACAATCTGTTTCTGTTCATTTTCCTCTGAAATGAAAAAAGAGCCAAAGGTTTGTCTTTTTTTCCCCACTTCTCGCCACAGCTTGTATTTGTCCAGAAACATTCTAATACAAAATAACTTTTTAAAATGAGAAAAATCAAAATATCACAAACACTGAATTAAGTTTAAAACACTATTTAATCAAAGGAATCTTTTTGTATTTATGTGAATTTCTTCTGTAAACTTGTAAGAAAATAGTGAGAAGATGGACCATTATTAAATTTACTAGGAGATTAGAATGCTTTGAGTTGAAACAAACAAACAAAACACACACACCAAAAAACAAAACAAAACAAAAAAAACACCAAACACAAAAAAACCTGCAAGAATAAACATGGATTTATTTATTCCAATTCAAAGTCCTGGGTAATTTAGGCATCTTCTTTCAGTAGTTCTAACATTACACTCACATTTTGTTCATGTTTTAAGAATTTCCACTGACTAATCAAATCAATGGAGACCCCAAAGCTAACTAAGGAGCAACCAGCCACAACACTAAAACATGTAAATCCACTCACTAAAGCACTGAGCATCTTGTCCCTTATCCCACAAAGTATTTCAGTATCTTGTGCTCAGCTTTGAACAGGTAAGGAATTGCATTCAATTTATCAGGAGACTTCATTGCCCAGAGAACTGATGGCAACTCACAGAACTATAGAATTGCTAAGTCATATTTAATTCTGCTAACTACCACTTGCTCTCCGTTGAGCTTTAATATCTGATCTTACCCATCAAAGTGAAACCGCACATCTACTAGAGTAACTACAGCAACTATCTTTGTTGGAACAATTTGGATTAAGATTTGCTATTTGTTCACATTTTTGATTTACTGATGAGCCTTAGTTTTCATGCTGAGCAATACAGGTACCTAGCAACACATTAGATTATGACTCCCTTCATTAGGCACTTTATCACTAAATCATTTGCCATTAGAGCTAAGAGGCAGATGCTTCTTTTCTTTAAGACCGACACATGCTAGATGCAACATATTACCAGTGACCCACTTCAGCCTACCAACAGCCAGGATGATGCACACAAAGGTTAGAAGCCAGCTCCCTGCTGAACAGTTCTCAATTTCGTGACAGTGATTGCTGGAAAACGTACAAAAAATTCAAAGCAGATGCAATTTTTTTTTTTTATTATTTTTTTATTTTTAAAAAACAACCCTACGAAGTCACACACAGAGGCAAAATTAGTCTGTAGATAGTGGTATGTGTATGGGAGCTACTTTTGACAATGATCTAACATGTAACAGGTGCATCAGCATAAATCAAGAACTGATTTATTATGGACAACAAATGGTCCTTCCACAACAGCATCCTCAATTTATCATATTATAATTGAAGTGTGGCCTCTCCACAGCCAACCAATATGCCAAGCCAGATGGCATATACTTCTCAGAGCTCCAGACGTCAGGACTCTGCAGCTCAACCTTTGAAGCTAAAAGGATTCACCTAACAGTAAGAGAGTTAAAGAAAGAGCATTGAAGTTTTACAGCACACAAACGTAGAAAACATAACTGAACTTCATTTTACAGTTGGCTAGACTTTACCAGGCATACAATACATACCTGTAATTTTCTGGCAGTTGCTAGATTTTAAGAACTTTCTATCACTCCATTGCATTTTTTAGTGTTGGACCCATCTTAGCATAACATACATTCAGTCTCTTTGCTCTTAGACTGTTTCACATTAGCAGTAGTATCATTTTTCTTCCTCTCATTGAATGGGTGAGAGAAATACAGAGCTACAAATAAAACTCCCAATATATAAAAACAGACAGATATGCCTAACCCCAGGTAGCATTACAATATTTTTCCCAAAGGTTTTGAAGCATTGTCCATTTGTACTCTAAACTTTCAGCTCTATTTTTTGCCACTCCATCACTCCTCCACATGGGAGAAATGAGAAATGTCAAGAACCACTGAGCACAGGATTTCCACAGTTGATCAGCACATCACTACTGAAAAGAGATGTTCTTGTCATCATGGTGCACTGGAAAAACAACAATGCATTCAACAGTTTACAATCATGACTCTTTTTATGGTGTTCCACACTAGCCATAGCTCTTAAATATCTAAGATTTGGAGGGGTTGATTTCTTCTGAGAAACTCATCAGGTAAACTACAATGTTTCAGAGGAAAACTGAACCTTAATATGATTTACACTGTTGAAGATTTTGATATCCTCACGATTTGTGAAAACAAGTTAGATGATTTCGCAGTTAGGGTGCAGGGACACAGACTCTGGAAGAAACACACAGATCTCATCTATTCTAGGCTTTCCAAAGGCATTGGGATACTGTACTTTCCTATCACTCTTCATTCTTTACTACCTTTATAACAAGCATACATATTTATACAATTAGAAGCAAAAACGTATTTCCTTTCCAGTGTTCATCTACATATTAAGGAAAAAAGATGCCAAAATACTAAAGAAAAAATAATTGTTTGAACTCCAATCACTCAAAACAGGAAGATATACAGGCTTATTTAGCACCTAATAAAGTCCCACTTACATCCAAGGGAAAAACAAAACAAACAAACAAAAAACAAACAAACAAAAACAGAAAACAAATATTAAGATTATCCAGCTGAAGAAGCAACAGCACAAGACATTCTACCGAAAAATTTTCTTCCCAGTCACCACTATAAATCTTTCAACACATACTTGCTGAATAAATACTTAAAATATTATTGAAGCATAGTATTAGACGCATATGAATTCCAGCAACTTTTTAAACTTAGCTATGACTGAAAGCAGTATGACCTCTCCACTTCTATACTGTAAGCAACAAAATGAGCCTACAGATATCTCTTAACAGCTTTACAGGTTGTATTATATCTCTCACCAACGAGAAGTTCAGTATTTAACATGGAAAAAACTTAAAGGAGTTAAACCAAAATCATTTCAGAACAAGTGACATTTTCACATAGCAAGACCCTTGAGAGACAAGAGAAAAATCAAATTGCTAGCTGCTGAGACAATACTGCTTCACAGTCAACTTCATGCCTGGTGACTAAACAAGGCTTCCCTTACTGTATGTCGCAAACCTCCCCTAAAAAATAAAAAGTTAAATTACTGACAAAGCATCTCCAAATAACCTTTAAATCCCTCAGCACTGTAGACAGCATCCAACTGGTTTCAGATCAGGTGAAAACCAGAGCCTACGGAAGTGATACCAAGTGCAGGCTGCTCTCTGCTCCGCAGATCAAGGGCAGCTGCGCAGTTCAGAAGAACATGCCTGAGGGGTTGCTGACCAACTTTTCCTCTCCTTCTAAGGGTGATACCTGCTGAACTGGCTTTGCTTGGTGTTCTTTTCCACTACAGCAGATCACGCAGGAGCATATGCTTGGAGCTCACCTTGTGTGTACTGGTCATAAAAAATACCAGATGCTTCAAGAAGGAGGAATAATGATTTAGAGAGAACGTATTTAAGCAAGGACACTGTTGGAGGCAGTGAGCATTAAGCAGATACCAAAAGATTGTTTTAGTCTCCACCGGTGAAAGGAGGAGGTGTGATATTTAATCATATTGCAAGGTTAATACTATACACAGCAGCTGGCTGATACATCCTGTAAAAGGATAGCCTGCCAGTACTTTGCTTGAAGACTCCCTTTTGCTTTAGTATCAGTCACAGAAAGCAAACACAGACAAGTGTGTTCCTATTCCCTGCTCTGCTTTGTGCACCAAAGTCAGTACTGATGTGAGGGTTTTTTATTTTTGTATTTTTTCCCTTTTTGATGAGCAGTTGATAAGAATATCATTAGAAGCACCACAGCTCAGTGGAAGGAGAGGAAATGTGATTTTAGGAAAAAATACATGGGGCAGTATCCTACGCAATTACTTTAGGTCACAATCCACAAGCAATGACAGTAAGATGACAGAATGCAGTAGCAGAAGAAGGATGATCAACAACTGCAAGTGAACTGGGTTAGACACTTCAGTGGCCACAGAATGCAGCAGGGATGCCACTAATTAGACATGGAAGGAAAGAAGGCATTGTTCACTGTTTTGAAAACGTGTCAAAATATAAAACATACTGCTTGGCTGTCAGATTAAAGTTGGTGTTTCTTCTAGCCACAGCAACAACGTACTCATTTAAGTACTGCGCTGCTTATAAAGCTTAAAACATTAGAACAAAATTTCCAGGAATAGCAGTGGTTCCATGTCCTGATATCCTAGTAAGCAGCAAAAAGGCAGCTCTCTTGACTGACAGACTTGGTCCTTCTAACCTGCAGAAACAGTGAAAGCCCTACAATATTGATAAAAGTCTGTTACCAAATCAGCAACAGCTGCTCACAGCTGTTACAGATGAATTTAGCAAAGCTCTGTTTTTATTTGATTAAAAATAAATAAATAAATAAATAGGAACACCAGCACTGCACTTCATGCATTTTGTAGTATTTTCTTAATCTCCTTTAAACCGCTTTGTGTCTCAAGAATCTGACAAGTTGATGATGCTGTGTGTTCCCCCAACACTTACTGTTTTACGATAGAACTAAAAATGAGAGAATTTTATATGGCTGATTTGCATAATTTGACGATATTGTAAAGAATATTACCACAGTTCTAGCACAATGTTTCACCTGCTCTTCAGGATTCAATTTATTCTATAATAAACCTAAATGGCATAACAAGAACCTTAATATTTTCAATCATTTATCTTTTAAAATTTAAGAGCTGAATTTTTCAATTCAGATTATTATTAGAAACTAGTAAATTCATATAAAAACACAGATTTTAAAGTTTCCTCAAATACTACAGAAACACAACAAAATATATTTTTTAAAAAAGGAAAGAAAACAACTTCCAGACATAACTGCTGAAGCAGTTCCCTGTGTCTGCGTGCCTCTCTCCACTATTTCCCAATTCATTGGAAAAAAAATGCAGAAAAATAACCATTTCTACTTTCTCAGAAGATGAGAAAATAAGCTTCCTTTCACAGTATTTCAATCAACATCGGCTATTACTATCACTAGTAGAAACATCTGAAATCACAGTAAGGACAGGTTCTTCTTCAATTCTGTTACCTGTAGGTGACCTCAGGCAGTTGAGATACTTTGTGTTTTTAGTTGCAGTTTAGTTGGTGGATTTACCCATTCCTATTCTCAACACTGTTGCCAGATTTCTCTGTCTCTTTGGTACACTGTACAAAGATGATTTAAACCAGATTCAGGTTCTGCATGACGTATTAGACATCCATCTTTTTATCTTTCCATTGTTTTATTACATAGAAAAGGCACCACAGCTTAAATGATCGGTTTACAGCTTTTATCTGGTCACTACAGATATCAACTGATAAAAAAAAAAAAAAAAAAATCATGAATCTCTAAGTTGGTCATACTGAAAAACATTGAGGAACCTGATCAGACTATTTCCAATAGAGGCCCGGATCCCACACTGCTTACTGAAAAAATACATTCATTTTTATTAACAGCTACTAAAAAAAGTATAAACAAAAAATCAGTTATTAATAATTAAATTTAATAAGCATTTCATTCTTAAAACTACCTGGATAAAAAATCAAAACAAACAAAAACACACAAGCAAAACAACAAAAACAGAAACAAAATTTTCCACTGAGCATATCATTGTAGCAAAAAACCTACTGAATTCAGGACAATCTTTAGTAATCTACTTCACCTCAATCAGTCACATCTCATGTAACTGAACTGATGCAGGTGATCGAGGACTCAACCTTCTTTAGCACAATGTATGAGAAAATGAAATATACCTCCACAAATTTCATATCCAGACCAACTTGTAGACTACTGATACAAATGTTAAATCAAAAAGAAACTATAAGCTTTCAAATTTATAACTACACAAAGAATGATTACTTAAGTACTAATACTTACAAATCTCCCTACTAAAGAAGACTGTAAGGATATGGTAGGATCATGAGTCTGTCGGTTATGAATCTAACTCATATAACTTTACCAAAATAAACACAACACACCTTTTTAATGGTTAAGCCTCCCAAAGCCAAATACCAAATCAGGTCTTCAGAATTTTAGAAATGTCAAAATCACTTCAATTATTCAATTTCTTAGACAGCAATTCTTATGTTCAATTTACTTATAAGAGAGAGGCTTTAGTAAAGGTTTTATGGAATTTCTCTCAGAAACCATAGTAGCTCCTATCTACCGTAAATTACCAATGACAGTCTTGATCCGCTTCCTCCTTTCCTTCTCTCTCCCTCCTTCCTTGAGAGACCACAGCTTTCCAAGCTGTATCTTCATGTTTTTTTTTTTTTTGGCATGCTAACGTTTCAATAAAAACAGGACCGTGTCTTTGCTTTCCTCACCTACAATCAAGCAGGCTAAGATGGGCTGACCCAACCAACCAAAATAAACCACCAAAGGATGCATTTACAAATAGGGACTAGGCCAAGTTTTGAGAAGTCTCCCAGATTTAAGTCAGAGTCAAATTTTACATTTGCTAACAGAATGATTTCTCTCAATTCTGCGCTTCCATTAAGTGCAAGAAGAGACTGAAGCCTGATATCAATTCCATCACTTCAGCCTTCTACCATTCGTAAAAACTGGCGGTGCTACAAAGAAGAAAAGAGAACTTTGGAGCAAACATCTCTTAAAATTCAAGCACTTGCTCACAGAGTTTCTTCAACTGCAGTTCCTGAAGAGTCTTGAAATCTTCTTCCATACTTTCAACCACAGAAAAACTAGATCTAAAAATTCTACATTTGCAGTAGTGGTTACACACATAATTTTAACTCCATTTCCTCTGCTCCTCTTATAGAAACTGAATACTGTCCGAATCTGAAGATGTTTCTCTAGGAAGAAGCAAGAGAAAAAAGGCTGCAAAATGGCAGAATTATTCTGTAGCCATCCTGTAAAATCCTATCTGGATCCTAGCAAATAAATCCACTTAGCAAGTGCACTGACTCAATACTAGATAGTATGAACTAGTATTAAATTCAAATTTTGAAAAAACCTGTCCATATTTTCATTTCATAACTGAAATATATTATTTAAGCTTGTGAACTGAGAATCCACAAGCCACTCCATCTTCAGATTTGGTAGTAAAAACTCTTTTCAGAATCAGCAAAATAGGCAAACCATTTAAGAATTCCCGTTTTGTGTAATAACTATATTATCCTCATCATCACTTGAGTACATGTACTAATACATGACATTTAATTTTAAAGGGAGCTACACAAAATGAGAAAACACTTAAGAGAAGAATCTGAGCAGAAAACTAACAAACAAAAAAAGAAAGTGTTTTATAAGTAATGATCAAGTTATTAAAACAAACAAGCAAGCTGGGATAAATCAAAGGTGTCATTTATCAATAACCATGTGAGAAAAACGGAAGGAAAAGCTGCAGCATGACTAAGCTGCTGAGGAAGAAGGATAAAAAAAAAAAAGCAGAAAGCCTCCTCAAAAAAAGCTGAGAAATGTCCCACTATGAAAAAAATGAAAGGATCGTGAACTTAGATTATTACAAAAAAAAAAAAAAAAAAAAAAAGTTTCTAAAAATAACTTGCAAGCAGCATAAAAACTAAGAATACATCTGTGGTGGGAAAACTTCCAAGGAGTCTCTGTGGAAAATAAAGGCAAAAAATGAGCATTTGGAGAAGGTTAGGCTACAATTCAAAAACCCTGTGAAATTTTTACGAGTTTACTGTGAAGGAGTGTGGGGAATTTCCCACACTGGACCTCTTCTTTAGTTGATGGGTTGGTAGATGTCCTAGAAAAAACTGACAAAATGAACAGTAACAGATCACCCAAGTACTCTAGGAATTTAAAACTGAAGTAATTGAGATGCTAATTGTGGAGTGTAATCTCTCATTTCAAAACCACCACAGCATTTCAGAAACAGGAGGTAGTGGACAAATTTTTCAAGAAGGGCTCTGCAGAAAATCTGAGAAATTACACATCAACAACCTAATGCTCACACTGAGTATGGCACTATGCACAACAAATAATCTACTGAGGAAGAATCAACACAACTCTTATTAGGGGAATTCATCTCTTGTAGACTTTGTTCTCACAGTCTTTTGAAGTAGGTGAACATGTAAGATCTGCTCAGCAAGGTCCATCTCATTTCCTAAAAGAAGCACAAAATGCCTTTTCTAAAAGGTTTTTGAAGAAACCAGGCAGCCATGTAGTGGGAAAAAGGCTCCTCACACAAGTAAGTGATTTGCAAAAATGGAGAAAGAATGAAAGAGTAGATAGGTAGTTCTCAAACTGGAAGGAAATAACGTTTGTAGATCTGCAGGAATACTTGCTTTGTATTCCTCAGTACAACAAACCTCATAAGTTGTTTCTGCTTGTCCTAAGTCCTTTATCATTACCATAGACAAAATAGTGGAATAAAAGCAAAGTTGTAATCGGTCTCAAAATTGTTGTTTCTACATCCTAATAAACAATTAGGAATCTGACTTGCAGCAACTGAAAACAAATAACCTACAGGCTCTTATGATGAATGCTGTATTGTTCTTTACAACTCCATAGCATCAAGATTCTGAATCACGGTTTAAGATTCTTGTCACATGTGTCCTTACTACATGTTTTTACATTTCAAAAATTCCATAAAGGTTACAGCTATTTGAAGAAAGCTTATTAGCTGAGGTTCTCCTACCTTAAGGTATCACTTTGGCACCCCTAAAGCTTTTTTTACATTCTTAGGCTTTGCAAGATTTTATTAACTATGTTAGAAGAATGTATGATACCCTGATTTCAAAAATAAAAATAAAATAACTAAATCTCTCAACTATTTTATTAATGGTTTCTTTATTCTTACCATCTAGTGATGCAATCCATAAGGCTAATGTAATTCCACATTCTGCTTCTAAAACAGAAACTTTGATACAACCTCAATTATAAACAAAACACCTTTGATTTTGCATTTCTATGAAAGCAGGTTCAAAGTAGTTTAAAAATCTTAACAGTCAGCTGTGGTTTATCTACACATGCAAATCAGTCACTAATTTCACAAGATCTTGTTCTCAGGAAAAACACTGAACCATGCTGAATTTTACTTATGGTGTTATAGCAGTGGGGTAGTCACATACTCCAGGAATTAAGCTTAGCAAATTTTTACACTGAAGCTGAAAAGGGAGAGAGATATATAGACCAATAATACCTAATAACTACACAACATGTAGTGAGTTTACTTAATTTAAATAACACCTGAAAAAAAAAAAAGAAGGTAACAGAAAGATACAAGTGCAGCTAAGAGAACTAGAGTAAATTGTTATCCTGTACAAGACACCTATTTCCAAAAAGCAGCTAAAAGCTACTACCTTTGTAACTGCATAACACTAATTAAAATAACATTAATTAAAAACAGCAAATAAAAAAAATCCTACAAGTACAAACATTTAGCATAGCTGTTTTTAGTACCTACCAGATGTTTAAATCACTCATTCCAACAGTATGCGTAGCTATACCATGTATAACACTAATCATTTGGTAGTTATATTTTATATCCTATAACATAGTACTAGAAAATACCTCTGCCATTGGGTTTGGTGCAGAAACATCAAATATATTTTATTTTCTCTTAAATTGGTAGTCTAAGAAATTAGCTGTGATGTAATGCAGTGCTTGAATTTCTATAAAATATTATTTATAAAAGTTAAAACTCTTAGAGGTTGTTATGAAATCGTTCATTTCAACATGAATATCAACAGCAAATCTTAGGCTTCTAATTAGGAAAAAAAACATTTTCTATATACAACCTTCTGCAAAACAACAACTCGGAATGGCTATAAATGAAAGATGGTAGCCCTAATTCAATGAGAACAGACTAAAGAAAGGAAATAGACTTTGTACTTAATCCACAAATTTCATACCATGTGTTTGGTTATATCTCTCCTGAATTTCCCCCCAGCCTCTCACTTAGATACAACTGACAATTTCTCTTACCACTTCATCTACTATCATCCTAAAATCGTTTCTTCCTTCCATTACAATACATTTCCCTTGTTGCACTAAGCATGTTACTGTGTACTGAGGAATACAAAACTCTGCTGCTTACGCATTGCCCCCAGACTGTGGGCTGAAGGACAACCCATTCAAATGTGTGACTGCTCACTAAAATGATGACAAACAGCAAGTATGCTGTCATACAGGGTAAAGGGAATGCCTTGCTTAAAAATCAAAATCATAGCTCACAACTCACCAAACTACATATTGATAATAAATAAGGCCAACATTTAATTCCGGGTCTTTGTAAAAGGTCTTTCCACCCTCCTACTTCCTCTATGACTGTCATTACTTTGACAAAAATTACACAGCAGTTTTTTTTTTAAGAAATAAAAGCGCTTTCCAATGAATACTTTTGTGACAAAATGGATTTTTAAACTGTCCTCTAAGTCATGCTACTTGACCATTCATTACATAAATAAGGAAGAGAGACATTAAAGAGTTATGTTACTGATTTTAGCAAATACTAGCTTGCCAAAGGCAATACATATATCAAGAGACCAGGCAGCAAACACAAAAATACTGTGTAATGGTCATTTTCACTTTCCAATGTGAAAGCACAATTAAATTAGCACACAGGAGAGTATCAACGTAGATTTTAATCTCCAAAAACAGAAGTCTGAGCTTTGGTAATATCTCTCTGTTTATAGATCATCCCAACTTTCACAGATGAAGCATTTTTTCATCAGTATTCTGGAAGCCATATACTCAGTCTGTCACGAGGAAACAGTTTATAGACACATTTCAATGGAACTGGAAGTCTTATTATTCAGTCTCTTTGCAATGGAATAGAAGACTCAAGTTCTGTATTTTAAGTGATTATATTCAAGAATCTAACTGAGAATGTACTATATACGCTCGTAAAGTAGTTACTCACTGTTCATGAACTATCGAAAAACATTGTATAGCCCAAGCAAGTTACTTGAATTCAACGAGATCCAGCTCTGAATTCCTAGTTCACAGTAGCATTTAAATTGAGTAGGTTTCCTTTCAGCATAAGTAACACCTTAAAGTGCTCCTCATTAATTTAAATCATCCTAATTCAACCCACAGAACACAAGCTATATCCCAAACTCCAGAATATGTGATGATGGTTTAAAATTACAGATTGTTTCAAAATACCAAATTATAAATCATGACTGCCATAGTAAATAAATAAATAAAAAAAATAGCCATTTCTATTTCAAAAAAGTCTTAAGTTTTTGCTGCTTTAGACATCAGCAAGACAAGGGTTAGAGTTAAAATGTACACAGAATGCCTTCTAGCTGAACTCTGTTGATACCTGCACGTCTCACAGACAACCTCTGACCAATGGCTTGCTGCAGCAGTAGCATTTAGAGTAGCACTTGGGTATGCATGACTCAAGATCAGGTCTGCAGAGGGATTTACCCTGATCTGCTTCCAATAAAGAAAACCATTTTTCTTCTAAGTTGGGGAGCAAAAAGTCAGGGTTAGTTGATTTTTTCTCCACTGCACTGAAATAGAAGGAACCCTGAATTGTTGAAAGACTTAACTCTTCAGCACACTGTACTTTTGACTATACCACCCTTTAAAGGAGCTTAGATGTTAAAATATATAAGATTGTTAGTGCACAGCAGGTGATGCCAGTGGCATGAAACAAACCCCATAATATTAAGTTTTCTTGACCAACATTGGACTAAATTAAAAACAGAAAAATGCACAACCAAATGCACAACCCACAAATGTGAAGTTTTTGGGCAGCAGCAGCAAAGTTCTTTCCAACCAAATATCTGAGACTCGCAGCAGGAGTGCTTCCTGTTCCTGCTCCCTGATAACGCAATTCAGGGATTATAGATACCTGAGTTTATGAAGTAGAGTAACAATCTACCCAGTAATCAATGAAGGATTTTGTAATCCCAACTGCAACAAGTCCATCGGTTCCCTGATTTCTATAGCACATTACTTGGTTTTCAAAAACAGTCTCCAACTATTAAATTTCAGTGTCAGGACTGATGGCTAGCCAGGTTTGCCTGAGTTAAATATACTTATCCTCTTAATTTACAGACAACAACATAAGCAATCAACATAAACAAGTATTTGCTCTTTTTTTTAAAAAAAAAAAAAAAAAAAAACTCATTCTATGGCACACATCAACCCCACATTTTATTTGCATGACCAAACCACTTCCTCCCATTAGTTTAAAAATTCCTTGTGAAGTATGAAGTATAGCTCTTTTCATAATTCTCAATGCCTGGTTCTTCAACACCCTCCCCTCCCAAAGTTACCTAGAAATTTTAGACCAATATTTATTACTTTTTTTTTTAAAAAAATTGACTTCCCCCCTCTCCCCCCGTTATTTATAGGTGCAATGCTTATTCCCATAATTAGTTTTACGCATGCCTGAATACTGATGAAAAACTCTTAGTATTAAAATAAGAATCATTAAAAATAGTAGTTGACTGCATATGGCACGGTTCATGGGTTGCCCAACAAAATGCCAGTAGCTTGTATTCTGGCAAAGATTATCACGCTCACAAAGAGAATATCCTATTAAAAAATAATAATATTATTTACTTTTCTTTAAAACATGTTTCACACTTATGTTCTTCCAATACTTTGTCTGAATAAGGACAACAACACTTAACTCACAGTAAATATTTCTGCTACGCTGTAATAAATATTTGGATCACAGTGCATTATTCCAGTACTGCTACAGAGCAACAGTGAAGTTGGTTTGGAATTCAGGTTTATTCTGTATTAAAATTAAAAGAACAAATATGCTGCAGATAAGAACAAAAGAGGTTTTTGTTGTTGCTATTCCTAAAGAAAGTACAGTTCCTGACACTCTTTCATTCTAAATTGATCTACTAAAGAAGCTATTCTTGTTTTATAAGCCTACAGAGAACAAGAATACACAAAAGATAATACCTGATGCTTCAAAGGAAAACTAAAACAAAACAAAAGGAATTTCAGTGACAACAAACTTGACAGGGTAAGTTTCACAAGTTTCTACAGGTAAGTATTTTTCTCATTTCCACTTTCTGTCTTTTCATAAACTGGCAACATGTCTGAACCAGTTTCCTGATGTTCTTTAAACAGTTGTAAATATTCCAAATTGTAAAAGTAACTAGACACATCAATAAATTTGCAGTTATTTTTGTTTTGATGTGAGGCAACAAACACTTTGACCGTACACTTAATGTTGAGTGTTTCTCTTTACCTTCACACCCCTCCAGGCACAAGCACTCTGTAGGAAAGCGTTCACAATCAGCCCACTCTGCAGCCAGCTCCACCAGCACCTGTCCTTCCGTAGCACATGAAATGGAGAAGTAGCTCCATTTTCTCAGCACCAAAACACGGTGCTAACAACACCAGGGTATGCTTTATTGCCTTGAGTCCTCCCCAGCAGCTGCTTCTCCCTCTGGAGTCCTCATATTGGTCATGTCTCTTGCCCCCTTTCTTGATCATCCCTCAGGAGCATTTCAGGAGCATTATCTGTATAAGCATGCACCTGTTGTGTGCCATATCCCAACATTTTGCACTGGGTCACTTGCTCTGTTTTTTCAAGGAGACAACAACCCAGAGGTGCCCTGTTGTCACTCTCATCATGGTCCAGCTGTGAGGACTAACACTCCTCCTGAACATGCTGGTCTTTCTGTCAGTTCATGTCTCTTTCCAACCAGGACCGTCTACTCCGGCCCTCTCTATAAATTTCAAGATCTTATTTTTATCATCCCCATGCTGGTGTGACCACTTTACTGGTGGCTCACCGGCCTCGGCTGACTGATAGACCCCCCCCACCCCCCGCCCCGCCGACCATTGGGCACACAGGCGGTGCCGCCACAAAATGGCGCCGGCAGCGCCGCCCTGAGGCGAAAGAAGGCAACAGCCGAGGCCTCGAGCCGCCGCTGCCCCTTCCGCAATTAAAGTTCAACTTTCCTCAAAGTTTCACCAAGCCCCGATACGAGAGTTTGAGGCACAAGGTTT
Source organism: Stictonetta naevosa (assembly GCA_011074415.1). Taxonomy (NCBI): domain Eukaryota; kingdom Metazoa; phylum Chordata; class Aves; order Anseriformes; family Anatidae; genus Stictonetta; species Stictonetta naevosa. The sequence goes on from CM021700.1 coordinate 31,454,535, forward strand.
CTGCCACCCCAGCTCTGACAGACAAACAGTTCTGGGAGGCCCAGGGCTTCTCTCCCAAATGAGTCAGCCGTGGTTCCTAACTAGAGAGGCAGATGAATCAACTTTGTCATAAGCTCACCCCACTAATTGTGGGAAAAAGATGATTATGAAACAGGAGCGCTGCAAAGCCACCCATACATCACGTAACCAGAACAGCAAAGCCAGAGAATCTTAAAATTAAGTGAAGCCTAAAAAGAACACTGCATTTTTTTTTTTTTTTAATTTCCTGAGGGCAGATTATATAATACTTAGCCCTTATTAAGGAGGCACCTTCTTGTTCATGTAGTGCACTTCACGCGCTAAATTGCTTCAAAAGATGTAATCAGATCATTTTTAGATGAAAAGCATTTCCATCTGAATAAATGAGAACTGTGACACTGATAATAAATGACATTCAATAAATGACATTCAATAAAGCTTCTATATGGTGAGGGGAAAAAAAAAAAAAAAAAAAGTTATCATCATGGCCTGTGAAGAAAAGTGGTAATCAGGCTTTTTCCAAAAGTCAATCTAAAAGAAGCTAAGAAAAACAGAGACTAGGAATTAATCTAAGTGACCAGAGATTCTGATTATTTTCTTCCTCAGGAGGTTGCTCTGAAACAAAGAGGAAGCAAACAACAGGCATTTTGGGTTGTTTTTAATCAGCAATTTAGCTAGAAGGTACACTAGTAGTTTTAGAGGAAAGAAACTACTCTTCTGTAAGACAGGGCTGCACTTGCAGCTCTTCTGGATGCAGTGGGACTTGTAACTACGGTACTAATGCAGCTCTTCTCTCAGAGTACTAGATGACATCAATTCCCTTTTGAAAGCTTTGGGGAAAAAACAAACAAACAAACAAACAAAAAAACCTCAGGGCAAGTCTCCTCTGTTGCTGGGGAGGCAGACAACATGTTGACGGTACAGTATTAATCTTAGCGCTGAAGGAAAAGGACAGATGTACTCACTTTTTCCTTTGAAGGGTGTGAAGTGGGCAGTTTAAGTAAGAGAAAGAAAAGTAATTTAGGCTATATTCTTGGTGTTTCAAGTAATAGACTTCACCACTCTGTAATAAAGCTTTTAAGGTTTCCCAGATGCTCTCAAATGCAATACTAGCATAAAGTGATTTTTATGCATGGATGCATTATTTTCTCTTTATCTGCTATATATTAAGAACAAACCAGAAAGTGCTCTAACAAAGTGCTTCAACCTACTTCTTGAAGCATAGACAAAACAAAACAACACATTAATAAGCTTAAAGAGAGAAAAAAAAAGTAATGGAGAAATGCTAAAAACACATAGTTTGTTTCTACCTGAAAGGCTGATTTTTGTGCAGGCTGAGCTACTCATTTTCCTGTAGCTATGCCACGTTCTGCTTTGACCTTTCCAGTTCAAGGGCTGCAGGGACAGTTAGTGTTGCTGAGCGTATGGATAAGAGATCAAAAAAGGAAGAAAACTGGACTCTGAACTTAAGCAGATGGCCCCTTTTCCTCCTGAGTCAGGGCCCGAACCAAGGCTGCTGGCCTACAGTTTGGGGCATGTGGGGTGGACAACTTGCCAGCTCTCAGACAGCCTGCACAAGGACAAACAGTCCCAGCCACTTGTGTCCTTGAAAACATCCATGTTTTGTTTGTAAAAGACAACCAAGAGGAAGATTGCCTCAGCTTGGGAGTCACCCAAATTGGGCAGATGGAATCATGTCACTTAGCTTACAAAGTTATTCACATTCCCACTTGGATTCCACTTATCTTCCCTTTAACCACAGACTAAAAAGCTGTGTTCTTCAACAGATTGACCTTACAGAGTGAGAGCCACTCATTTAACTTCTTGTTAAAGCTTTGTCCAACTCTTCACAGTCATAGGAAATGAGGAATTTTTTTTTTTTTTTTTTTTTTTTTCTGTACAAATACTGATTTCTAACCATAAATCTAGAAGTTGTACCAAAGGAATATAACAACATTTCCTTTTGATAAGAGCATATTACTCCAGGGAAATTTATCTGCAGAAGAGGTGGCACATCTAATTTATATAAATTCATTAATTTTGTATGTGATGTCCTTTTCCAAAAGCCATAGCAAAAGCTGGCATCCCAAATAATTTCTGATTTGACAGCACATTGAATGAGTTAATTCTATTAAAAACTGTTTGTACTACAGGACAAAATATGAAACATGTTTCAGGTGACCGACAGGATTTCAGAAAAAGATCACAAATACAAGACAACTGAATGCAACACAGAGAGGGCAGAAGCCTGCACAGTTCACTAAGAACTGTAAGAATATTTCAGCAAAGACACAGGAAACACATAACACAGTGACCTAACTTTTTAGGTACAGTCACAAGGCCACTGGACGTGGCTTTTTGTTCTCAAAATTTTGTGTCAATATTTAAGCTGCAGGAATATTAGGCCACCTCAGAAAACAGAGGGACACCATATGTGTATCTTCTGATTCTGAGCCAGTTACTAGCGAGGCAAGTGAAATGGAGAAGAAGCAACAGAAACAGCAAGAAGAAAATGTTTTGAACAGTAAGAAGAAAATGTTTTGAACAGTTTGGATTGATCCAGAGTCACTAGTGTCAGATTCTGCTGCTATTACTCTATCGTCTCTTAAAAGGACAGATTTAAGAAACTAGAACCTGAGGCAGATTTCATCAGGAGCCTTCTGGCATGTCCTGGCAGAAGATAGCACTTAGAATTGATGTAACTCTCAGAGACAGTGCTCTTAAAAATAAAAATAAAAATCTGCAATGTTTTAAAGGGAAAAAATATTCAGAATAGAGCCAAGTTTTAAAATTTTCAGTGTTCACCCCTGATCAGAGAGAGTCTTTCATGTAAAGTGGCAGTATTTCTGCAAAGATCAGAACTAGAAGCTAGAGTGACTTCAAATGCTCTGCCAACAAAGAACCTTTCAATGTTCTGCTTTATTTTTTGTGAGTATGAAATGAGTCAAAAATGTATTTAGCATTCAATTTGAAGTTCTGCCTGGAAATAATCAAAGTTTATAGCACTTCTGATGGACTGATCATCAGCTAAACATTAATCTATTTAGATATGTCAACAAAAGTTCAACACAAAATTGCTTAGAATATAGGTTCTCTTGTATCCTAATAATTTTCACCAAATACATATAAAGCTGTACCTTTGTTATAACTTATGCTTTTATGCTTGTTATAGTAAGTTTAACTTCTTGCTTAAACTTCAGATGGGTGCATTGCAATTTTTCTCTCCTGGCTTTCTTTGGTGATAGATTTCAGAATCCTTGTGAAGATTAAACCTTAAAACTTAGCCACCTACAGGGATTCATCCCTATATATCTGTGTTCTGCCAGCCAACAGGTCACACTTCACACATGGTTGTGATCTCATTAAACATCTCTGTACAGTCTCACTGCATTCAAGAAAGCTCTGAAAGGATAAACATGATAGAACTGCTTAAAAAACAAACAAATTTTTTTTCAGAAAGTATCTATCAATATTAACTACAAGTCAGTACTCTGCATGCTACAATTATTAGTTGTTACCTTAGCCTACCTCATATTTAATGTATTTGTACAGGAGGCTTTAATCACTGAAGTTACAATGCTTTCACCTCACAACACAACTTGTGCATCATACTTTTAAGGCAGTGTTTTACTCTGCTTTCCATTGTAAGTCACTGCAGAGCAGCAAAAATTAAGACTAGCATTGCAACAGTATTTGAAAACATCCATGTAGGGACTTTGCTGTGAAGAGTTAATTCTGGAAATGAGTTCTGATCCAAAAGGTGTAATGTTGTTCTATTTCAGTTACAGACTGAAGAAACTGGAAATATCTCAAACACACACACCTCAAGAGTGGAGGGGAGTGACTTCAAACCATAGTTCCAAAATTCACAGCTCAGTACCATGTCTATCACTTAGCGTTTCACACAGCTATCAGATAATTGGCTGTTATTCTTTTCTCCTCCCACAGCAACAGGTTACATGGTAACCTCCAATTACAGGATATTAATCAGAAGATCATTTTAAAACTTCCTGCATAGAGAACTCTTAGCTACCTTTCAGCCTAATAGTAAATTTTATTCTGCATTTGGAGAAACTGGCTGAAGCTCCAGTGCCATTTAGCATCTTATTTCACAGACAAGCTATCATCCTAGGCAATTAAGCACCTGCAATATAGAGCCTGGTGAGAGTCACTTCATTGCCAAATGCCTCTTTCACCAAACAAACAACATAGTGAAAAATGAAAAATAGAAGTCCGTCTGTGCTTTTTACCTTACTATTTTTGTTCTGGATGTAAGATACATGATTAAAACTTTTTGTGACATGATTTTTTGTGGCATGATTTAATGATGTCTCAGTAGAACGCAGCCCTAATTTCATGTATAAGGACTCACCCAGTTCAGCAAACAAATGAACAAACAATGTAAGCACATAAAGCTTAAATTCAGCTTCATAGTGCATGCTGAAATCTTATCAACTTCCCAGTTTTCCTCTTTCACAAGGTTAAAATATTCCTATGCAAATGAATGTTATTCTAACCAGGAATGGTGTTAAGCCATAAAGTTCATACACAGACATTTAGTCCACATTCAGTCATTTGCTAAACTGAAGGCCATTGACTGAAGCTTACGATAAACAAAGAGAGCCAAAAGACATAAATTTTTATGTAGATCCGAAACTTTTCCTCAAATTTCAGCACTTAGATCTGTTTTAAGAATGTGTTCATTTCTTTAAAAAGTGACAGAGAAACCCAGTCTTTTGCTCCAAACCAAAAGTTGAGTTAGCATGGCTGTTTTTAAGCTTGGGATTTTAATGAGACAGCTTTAAAAATATTATTAACATGGAGGACTACTTCTCTAATTATAATAACCTTTCCAATTCTTTTGGAATAAATTTTGTTAAACACATTTCATGTGATTTGCTTCATTATCTTTTCATTTAAATCATCTTCAATGACACACCATTTAATTAGGTTTGTTGTGCAGGTACTGATGGTTAAACTTGTGCATTCAGCACATGCACTTCCATTTGACTAATGTAATAAATCTTATTCATGCCAATGTCACCATCTATAACAAAAATTAACAAGGCATCATCCAGTTAAATTCAGTTTGCAAGATGTTGTTTATAAACAATTTTTCTTTCACAGCATTATAAGACCATCTATTGATAAGCTTCCTGGTGTTCTATGATCCTAGTCATAAATAAAGATTTACTTGTCAGCATATGCTGTAAAATGTTACCTGTCAGGAAGTTAGTCAGTGTTCTCCTCTAGTCATAAATATGTTCCCTTTGTTGTAGTATTATTAATGTTGCATTTTTTCCCATTATGAGGTTTTATAGCCAAGAGAAGGAAGAAAATTGCCGAGTAGTTAATACAAAATATTTTACAGAAAAAAAAAAAAAAACAACAACAAAAGAAATCTCACGTAATAACTTAGGAATTTATGTTGGCCTGCAGCAACAGATATATATTCACATATTGTTAAATTTGCAGATAAATATGTAATCCTATGCACAATATTTTTATCGTCAAAATATATTGTTCAATAGCTGAAAACAAATCAGCAGAACACTTCAGAAGGAATTCTAGCTACAATGATTAAGGGTTCCACAAATGCCCTCTGTACTTCCATTTATTTTTATTCAACAGCTTCTTTTTCAAATGAAACAAGATTTGCAGGGAAAAGTAATATACTTCCCTAGATCAGCTGATATCACAGAATCACAGAATTTCTAGGTTGGAAGAGACCTCAACATCATCGAGTCCAAACTCTGACCTAACACTAACAGTCCCCACTAAACCATATCCCTAAGCTCTACATCTAAACGTCTTTTAAAGACCTCCAGGGATGGTGACTCTACCACTTCCCTGGGCAGCCCGTTCCAATGTCTAACAATCCTTTCGGTAAAGAAGTTCTTCCTAAGATCCAACCTAAAACTCCCCTGGCGCAACTTAAGCCCATTCCCCCTCGTCCTGTCACCAGGCACGTGGGAGAAAAGAACAACCCCCACCTCGCTACAGCCTCCTTTGAGGTACCTGTAGAGAGCGATAAGGTCACCCCTGAGCCTCCTTTTCTCCAGGCTGAACAATCCCAGCTCCCTCAGCCGCTCCTCATAGGACTTGTTCTCCAGGCCCCTCACCAGCTTCGTCGCCCTTCTCTGGACTCGCTCAAGCACCTCCATGTCCTTCTTGTAGCGAGGGGCCCAAAACTGAACACAGTATTCGAGGTGCGGCCTCACCAGAGCCGAGTACAGGGGGACGATCACCTCCCTAGCCCTGCTGGTCACACTGTTTCTTATACAGGCCAGGATGCTGTTGGCCTTCTTGGCCACCTGAGCACACTGCTGGCTCATCTTCAGCCGACAATCAACCATCACTCCCAGGTCCTTCTCTGCCTGGCAGCTCTCCAACTACACATCTCCCAGTCTGTAGCTCTGCTTGGGGTTATTGCGCCCCAGGTGCAGGACCCGGCACTTGGCCTTGCTGAACTTCATGCAGTTGACCTCAGCCCATCGGTGCAGCCTATCCAGATCCTCCTGCAGAGCCTTCCTACCCTCGAGCAGATCGACACACGCACCTAACTTGGTGTCATCTGCAAACTTACTGAGGGTGCACTCAATGCCCTCGTCCAGATCATCGATGAAGATATTGAAGAGGACCAGCCCCAGCATCGAGCCCTGGGGAACGCCACTAGTGACCGGCCTCCAACTGGATTTGACTCCATTTACCATGACTCTTTGGGCCCGGCTATCCAGCCAGTTTCTAACCCAACGAAGCGTGCGCCAGTCCAAGCCAAGAGCAGCCAGTTTCTTGAGGAGAATGCTGTGGGAAACGGTGTCAAAAGCCTTGCTGAAGTCAAGGTAGACCACATCCACAGCCTTTCCCTCATCCACCCAGCGCATCACTTTGTCATAGAAGGAGATCAGGTTCGTCAAGCAGGACCTGCCTTTCATAAACCCATGCTGACTGGGCCTGATCGCCTGCTTGCCCTGCAAGTGCTGCGTGATGACTCTCAAGATAATCTGCTCCATGAGCTTCCCTGGCACTGAGGTCAAACTGACAGTCCTGTAGTTTCCCGGGTCAGTCCTCCGGCCCTTCTTGTAGATGGGCGTCACGTTTGCTAGCCGCCAGTCAACTGGGATCTCCCCCGTTAGCCAGGACAAATAATAATTGGAAGAAAAAAAAAAGGACAAAATTTTGGGCTGCAATCCCTTCTGTAGGTCTGGTTCTGATTATGCTTTCTTTTAAATATTTAGCAACTGCAGATCAGCTGAGGTATGAATGTTAACATTGGCAAGCATCAGTCATCAAATGTCAGTGGTCAATTAAGCTAAGAGTAGACCAGTCAGAGCTGAAGCAATACTTTTCTTACAAGCCCCTAACTGAGTGGAGATCTTGTCTGTTACCTGAAACTGAAAATCCACGACTTGAATTTTGTCAAACACAAATATGAACAAATGTGCTAGTGAATTCTATTGATTTGTTGTGTAGCATGAAATTAATATATGGCCTGCTGATGGATCCTGTTCTAGGACTATTTGCTTAGAGATGGCACAAGTCAGGTAACACTGAAGATCATGACACTATTTAAAAATCCTTGGTTGACAGCCAAACTGTATCACTTGCAAAGAGTTATTGTTCTATCTGTAAGTGTGCTTGCTGGATTTCCAGTGTTTCCCTGTCTGTTGAAGGAGCTCCTGGGCCTGTCTCATAGTAGAGGTGAGGTACAGGATTTTGAGATGGCTTAGATGGTTTCTACAGTGCTGCCACTAGTCATTAGTTTAAATCATTTTGGCTTAAAATGCTTCAGAAAATGTACTAGAGTGCCCACTTTCTTTTGAGCACAGCTGCCAGAAAAGGATGAAGATCTCTGTACCTTTGCCTGTTTGCATCCCCTTTTCTCAACAACATGCTGATGTGTAGCCCCATCACATAGGCAGACCTGACTCCTGTTCCCAGCTCTGCTCAAGGGTCAGGATCACTGTACCTCTTTTCAGAAGAGTGCTTCAACCACTGTGCTATGTTTCCCTGTAAAATAGCTTTACTTTCAGCTTTTCTCCAATAAGCTGCTCCACTTTACAATAAAAAACAAAATTGCTGATACCACAGCATGAAAAAATGACCCTATTCATGGTGGCATTTATCTGGGTCTCTTCCCTGAGGACTGTGCATTCAGTGACTATTTTCTGAACGAATATCAGGCAAGTGCTCTTAGGTTCAGAAATGCATGGCTCAGATGAAAACAAAGCCAGACATAGTAGATCTTTTGAACTCCTACAGGACATTTGAGGAAAAACAAGTAAGAGAGTCCAAGGTCTCTATTCTCCTCTGATATAATAAAGCTACTCTGTAGAATAAGTTCACTGCGATGCTATGAAAATGCTTATGGGATCAGATGTTCTACACAAAGACTACAATGAACAGACAGGGCTGGTGTGCATCCATCTTTCTTGCATGAAAAATACTAATATATTTTTATTCCAACTGCAAAGCGTAAGGAAATTTTGAGATATGTTCACCTCTTGTTCTCAGCTTTTGCATTAATAGGCATGACTGCAGTGCTAGGGCATCAGAAACAAGAAGATCCAAATAGCTGGTTTGAGGACAGGTTTTAAACAGGTCGTTGGTCATAGATGCAAATGACAAAGTGGAAGCAGCCCACACTGAAGACAGAAACAGCTGCAACTACACTAATAAAAGTAATGGGAAAAATTTCAGGAAATGAAGTTATGATGATTAGAACAGAACAAGGAGATAGATGGGCTGGGCTTTAATTCCATAAAATAGTTAATGCTAATATTTCCAGAGTGGTCTTTTTGTGCAGTTAACCAAATTAATCTGTGGCTGAAATATATAAATACATATTTCAAATAAACAGAAAAGGTACTTTGTACACAATCCCCCTCTGTTTTTTGTCTTTTTCTTTGTTTCTCTAACAATAGTTCGATCTATGAAGTCTATATGTGTTCATGCAGCAAAAATTAAGTCTTTAATTTAAAAAAAAAGTTTAAAATGCACAAGTTTTAACAATAACAGACATAATTCTTATTCCTTCTTCTTTGTGTCTGAAATGTTGTATTTCATAGTTCATGACTTTTCAGCACTTAATTATGCAAATCATATAATTGTAGCATAGCTTTCTTAATGCAATGTCTTTCTGCTACTAAATTACTTTTCTATGTCTGCTTCTTTTACATTCTCTTTGTACTTCTCTCATTTCCTGTCTTCAGCATATGATATTAAAATTTAAGGTCAAACCTAGAATTCAGTGTATACATACTTAAAATAAAAAATCCTGCACTCAGAGAAAGGTGGAGTGTAAGGTTTATGTTCAATGTAAACAAGCAACTATTATCTGTACCCTTATGTGAAAGTTTTCAAGGACAAAAGCGAGACTTACTTTAACCTCTGTATTTTACTGCAGGTTGAGAAAAGATAAAAATCTGTTATGCTGTGCTAAAAACAAACATTTTAGGGTTATATTTTATAGATGGAAATAAAATGACTAACCTTTGTTTGTTTGTTTGTTTGTTTTTTTCCCTTTATTTAGATTTTAATCCAATGTTATTCTCCCTCAGGGTATGTGGTGGTTTTACACGGGTGGGCGGCCGAGCTCCACCACAACCGCTCTCTCACTCCCCCTCCTCAAAGAGGAACAGGGAGAAAATACGATGAAAGGGGCTCAAGGGTTGAGATAAGGATGAGGAGATCACACACTAATTATCGTGACGGGCAAAACAAACTCAGTGTAGGTAAGATTTATTACCTATTACCAACAAGCTAGAGAAGTGAGAAACAAAGGAAAGAAACTGAAAGCACCTTCCCCCCCATCCACCCTCTTCCACCTCCTCCCCTGAGTGGCACAGGGGAAGGGGGGAATGGGGTTATGGTCATTCTATAGCACTTGTTCGCCGCCGCTCGTTCTCGGTCACTCTTGTCCCCTGTGCTGTGGGGTCCCTCCCACGGGATGCAGCCCTTGCTGAACTGATCCAGCGTGGGCTTCCCACAGGCAGCAGCTCTTCAAGAACTGCTCCAGATATGGGCCCATCCCTCAGTAGCAAACTGCTCCAACCTGGATACCCCACGGGCATCAGCTCCTGCCAGATCATCTGCTCCTGCGTGGTCTCCTCTCCATGGGCTACAGGTCTGGCCTGAAATCTTCTCCGGCAGGGGTCTTCCACAGGCTGCAGCCTCCATCGGTGCAGGTCCACCTGCTCCACCGTGGTCTCCTCCACGGGCTGCGGCGTGAAACCCTGCTCCACTGTGGTACTCCATGGGCTGCAGGGGGACATCCTGTTTCACCATGGTCCTCACCACAGGCCGCAGGGCACTTCTGCTCCAGTGCCTGGAGCACCTCTCCCCCTCCTTCACTGACCTTGGCACCTGCAAGGCTGTTCCTCACTCCTCTCACTCTCCCAGCTGCTGTGTGGCGCAGTGTTTTGTTTTTCTTTTTCCTGTCTTAAATATGCTCTCACAGAGGCGCAAAACAACATCACTTATTGGCTCAGCTCTGGTCAGCAGTGGGACCCTTACCAAACATGGGGCAGCTTTGAGATCCTTCTCAAAGAAGCCACCCCTATCACAGAATCACAGAATAGTCTAGGTTGGAAGAGACCTCCAAGATCACTGAGTCCAACCTCTGACCTAATGCTAACAAGTCCTCCGCTAAACCATATCCCTAAGCTCTACATCTAAACATCTTTTAAAGACCTCCAGGGATGGTGACTCTACCACTTCCCTGGGCAGCCTATTCCAGTGACTAACAACCCTTTCAGTAAAGAAGTTTTTCCTAATATCCAACCTAAACAACCCCTGGCGCAATTTTAGCCCATTCCCCCTCGTCTTGTCATCAGCCATGTGGGAGAATAGACCAACCCCCACCTTGCTACAGCCTCCTTTAAGGTACCTGTAGAGGGCGATATGGTCACCCCTGAGCCTCCTCTTCTCCAGGCTAAATAGTCCCTGCTCCCTCAGCCATTCCTCATAAGACTTGTCCTCCAGACCCTGCACCAGCTTCATAGTCCTTCTCTGGACTCGTTCAAGCACCTCCATGTCCTTCTTGTAGTGAGGGGCCCAAAACTGAACACAGTACTCGAGGTGCGGCCTCACCAGAGCCGAGTACAGGGGGATAATCACTTCCCTAGTCCTGCTGGCCACACTGTTTCTTATACAAGCCAGGATGCTGTTGGCCTTCCTGGCCACCTGAGCACACTGCTGGCTCATATTCAGCCAGCTCCCAGCTCCTTCTCTGCCAGGCAGCTTTCTAACCACACGTCTCCCAGCCTGTAGCTCTGTTTGGGGTTGTTGTGCCCCAGGTGGAGGACCCGGCACTTGGCCTTGTTGAACTTCATACAGTTGGCCTCGGCCCATCGATCCAGCCTATCCAGATCTTCCTGCAGAGCCTTCTTACCCTTGAGCAGATCAACACACGTAGCTAACTTGGTGTCATCTGCAAACTTACTGAGGGTGCACTCGATCCCCTCATCCAGATCATCGATAAAGATGTTGAAGAGGATGGGCCCCAGTACCGAGCCCTGGGGGACTCCACTAGTGACTGGCCTCCAACTGGATTTGACTCCATTCACCAGAACTCTCTGGGCCCGGCCATCCAGCCAGCTCTTAACCCAACGAAGCTATGGCACCCTGCTTCCAAAACCTTCCACATAAACCCACTACAGGGTAACTATTTTTTTTTTCCCTCAGCTGATCTCTCTCACTCCAGTATATTTGGAAGCCATGGACACTGTACTCAACCCAGCTTTTTCTACGTTGTCAGCAGCAAGAGCAGAGCATCACTGTCTTCTTGTGTTTACATTTTTAAATTGCAAGTCATAATCTGTACCTATAATTGTTTTATTTGCAGGAGAATTTGAGCAGTACATAGAAGGCGATAGACCTCATATGAGGTGTTTATCCTGACATTATAAGAAAAGCTTACATTTTCAATAAAGGAAATTAAACTTGTAAATGGTAGGATCAAAAGACTAAGCACTACAATCAGTCTGTTTATTTAACGACATCTTTGTTTTAAGAAGTGTGAGGAAAAGAATAGGAGACAGCAGTAGAGCAAAACAAAATCAGGTAAAATACATAAAAATAATATTCCATATTTACTGATACAGTGAAACAGTAAGTACTATCAGAATTCAAATTCACTAAGTTCAGATTTAAGTTCCTCCAATATTTTTCCCCAATGTCATCTGCATGCCTTTTCATGTATGTATTTAAAAATGTCTTTTTGAAAATATTTTGATATTCTTGTTATTATTATTATTATTTAATATTTGACCTTTTATATTTCAATTTAAAAAATGTTTTTCCTGTTCTCAGGAAGTCTTTTTCATTCACCAATTTACTTGTGTAAAAATAATGGTCATGAAAAAGAGTAACATGACAGAACACAAAACATTTAGATAAACAAGTCAATGGTACTGATAAAAAAAGCCACGGAACCATAAAACCAACACGATTCCCCTGACTTGATATAACAAAGAACAGAGAAGAATTCAACCCTGATATTAGCTGCATTCTTTTTATTATTATGCTTGTTATGATTATTTACTTCACAGGAAATACATTTTATACACTCTTCTACAATTCATCCTCCCTCCCTCTCTTTTATCTCATAGACAGGGTGTTCTCTGTCTCCTCACAGCTGCATCAACCCTCATGACTTCACTGCTGAGAGGTCCATCAGAGGCAATCCCCCACACTTCCCCTCCTCCATTGTCTCTCTCCTCTTTCATCAACTGCTCGTCTCTTCTTTTCCCTTGCTACTGTTACTTGTTTAAGTCAAACTATAATTCATTTAGCTTATTGCTTAATCAAATATTTTTGGTGAGGGGCACATTGCAGGGTATCTAAACTATCAAAGTACTGCAGAAGAACTATGTAGCAATGAAAAAGGAGGTATATATATCAATGAACAACTTGCTGTTAGGATAAGCATTAGGAATGGCTTTTTGTGTTACTTCTACTTGGGAGCAGAAATGGAAATAAGACTCAAAGAAAACTTTAAACATCAGCATCTGCAAAGTTAATCTGTATGCTTTGCTAGACCGCAGCAATACAATTTCATTTCTAAGGAACATGAAAATTGGTATGTAAGTAGCATTCATGCGTAAGGACAAAACTGAAATACAAAAACAACACCAATTTAAGACGTGTACTGGAAACATTCCAGTTACCATGAAATGGTTAAACTGAGTGCTCTGGAAAATGAGGTAAATCAAGGGGGTTACGGTATCGTTTTCTGCTCTCCTAGTGCTCCACAGAGTAAAAATGAATAGCAATTAAGAAAACCTACAGACAAGCATCCCTCTGACACTGCCTCAGTTGCTTTCAGTCACCATTTAAAGAATGCCAGGTGGCTAGAGAGGAATACAAGAGAAATCAACCGCTAGTCTACCACAGAGAAACACTTGGAGATTGTACATTTGTACATTGGATTCTTTAAAACAGATGATTATAGTTAGTTCAGCTCAGCTTAAATAATTGCATAGCACTGAATAACAAAGAACTAGTACAAGGAGAGCTCTCCATATTAATCATACATTGAAAGTGCTTAAAGCAAGAGCTTTCAACTTTCGTTTTTCCCTACCCTTGATTTTTGTCACAGCAATAGTTGACTACTATTGTTATAAGATTTCTCAGAGGCTGATGAGATGAATTCAGACAGTAACAAGATCAAAGGATACCATGATGAGCAGAAGAACAAACTGTCTAAGATACAAGAAGAAACTCTGTTTCATTAGCCTCACAAAGACAGATGAGATACAGCTGCTCTTTATCAATACTTCAGGACACTAAGCAAAATAGGAAAAGAACTGTTTAAGATAATGGGTAATATGGTCTCTTTCTCTCCCCCTCCCTGTCTCACACACACTAAATAGATTTCACACTGGCCAAGTATAGACTTTAAAGCCTTGCCCTTTCCAGAAAAAAAAAAAAACACCAAACAAGCAAAAACCAACCACCAAACATCAGAGCTCTGTTGGAAGGAAAGCCAATGTCTTCACATCAAACCTTTGTGGCTGTTACTCCTGCAGCAAGTCATGTGCTGTGGGCTTTTCAGCAAGCAAGTACCTCAGTGGTCCCAACTCCTTTTCCCAGCTCAGAGGCTCCAAAACAAGGGAAGCTGGGGACACGGCTTTTTGCTCTTCAGTTCTGTGCCTTCTGATATGACAAAGTACTTAAGTCAACAAGTTAACTGTTCTGTACTGCCATAATGCCTATTGCTTTTCACTCTTCATGGAGACTACGTCCTTAACACAGTTATTCACAAAGAAATCTCATAAAATTTTAGCCACTTGCCTATTCATTAATATAATAAAGAATTTTCTAACCTCCCTTCTTTTCCACAGCATGTTCCTCTCAGCTGTCAAATTATTTCAGCTTTCAGAGATACGCTGCTTTGTCACAAGCAGCTAGACCTAGGTTACAGGGGTATCAACAGCCTCTCCCAGTATCTTTGTCTCTTTATTTATCTAGGAGAACACAGAAGATATGTCCTTAGATAGGAAATGACATAGATGTCAGGCTTCTATCCATTCTGCTAGTGGATGTTTAAAGTGGAGGAGCACAACGAGAGGAAACTGAAAGTCTCATATTCGTTCCTCAGCACTCCAGAGTAAATAAGTTTTAGGCTGGTGATGACAACGGGTGAAAATATTAGATTTAAGATTTCTTCAGTCACAGAAGGGAGCTGAAGTTGGGCTTGTGTATATCCCCTAAAAAGAGTCATTTAATAAATGGATCTTCTCAACAGTTCCTCCTATTGAAGCCCACACAAATATCTAAATATTTATGCTGATAAAGCAAGGTGCGTCAGTACACTAATACTTGTCCATGTTTCCTGTATTCTTCCCTTCGGAAGAGGGAAGAATAAGTCAGAGCTGTCCCTGTGTTGCTCTAATGCACTCCATCATTTTACATGTCTCTTCTACTCTCTGTGCAATGTAACTGCAGTGCAGGACCTATCCTTATGCATTTAAAATAATACTCCTGTCTTCAGTGCCACTGCAGGGGGCAGACTGTTTGCTGTGGCCATGCTCAAACAGCAAACAGCCACAACAAAAAAAAAAAAAAAAAAAAAAAAAGGCAACACAAAATAACCTTCACAGTAGTAAGACTTGGTTATTTAATCATAAAGTTTTTATAATCAAGAAGGCTATGCAACTGGGAATGCACATGAAACTAGAAGGTAATAGAGAAGAAAAACAATTTAAGTCTCTTTCAAGACAGTGAAGATGTATACAGTGCAGCCCCCAGTTCCATTCCTCCTCCCAGAATTTGCCTCTTAACATTAACCTAGAGCTGAAAGTCATTTAGAAAATAATTTCAAGTCTCACAGACACCACACAGCTTCACACTACTTCTCCAGTATGTTTCATATATCCTGCTGGATGCCCCTTTCTCTGTCTTCCACTTTTTTCCTTATAAAAAAAAAAGACTACAAGCGCAGTTATACCATTCAGATAATTTATAAGAGTTGAAGCTGTTTCTATTTCTGCCTCAATTTACCCTCTCCTTTTCCACCTATCCCCTGAAGCATCTTTAATTATTAATTAAATTAATTAATGTAATTAATCAGAAATTGATGGATACCTCTCACACTACTCATCCACTAACCTGCTAGAAGCTGCATATTTCAAATGTGGTACAAGGTGGCATCTGGCTGGATGTTTCCAGAGGTTGCAAATTCTATTGCCCATATTTCCAGGATGTAAGATATGGATGTGTCACCAGCTGTTTTCAGATGTTTCTTTGATTGTCTGAACTCCAGATTATGTAATTTTGGCGATAATGATGGATGGAAACCTAACTGCATCATCTTCCAGGGGTTTGGAAATAACAAACCCGAGCAGAGATTTTACTGTTCAAGAGTATATTCATTCAAATGTGCCCTTCCAACTTCTGAAGCACAGAATGAAGAGGTGAAAATAGCTCATCAATTTCTTTGCAAAATATTCTCAAGGTTGTTACAATTACAGAAAATTTATGCATGATGCTATATGAACCATATAGAAGATGACAGTGCCCTATTGCATGAAGTAAAGACTTGATGCATTTGATATTAAGGAAAGATAAGCACCAATATATCATTTCTTTAATAGTCCAAAAATACTTAGAGAATATGAGAGGATTTCACAGACCATAAAAGCCTCACACACAACTCAAATTTAAATTCATCAAATATAAGTCATCTTACTTCTCCCTAACTCCAAGATTTAAGGACTAGATTTGTCAGTCACAACACAAAAGAAAAACCTTATAGCTATTTTATATTAATACAAATTCGGGTCTATTAAAAATGAGTAAACTGGAATCCTAAGAACACAGAAGCACAACACACTTGCAACTGACTCAGGTGGAAATTCAGGGTACCTGACTTACCAGCACTTTTGCAAAGATTTTTTCCTATACTACTTCTTTAAGTAAATACATTCAATGAAACACATTTATTATGTCCCTGGGCCTCATGGATGATGACTTAGATATCTTTGACTTAGTTCTTCACTCAAATGGCTGACAAGTGCAATGTTAGGACATAAATGTTTATTCTTGTTAGGACTGCTGTTTTTCCTGCACTTTGTGCAGTTCATCTTGCTACTCCTACATTATCCCTCATAATTTTCAAAATATCTCCTGGAAAAGTGGAAGTGGGCTAAACCCAGGAAACATCTGATGACAGGCCGAACATCTCCAGAGCTGATAGTGATTCAGAGACTGTTTGTTTTAAACTGCTTCCATTTTCTAATTAGACTAATATTTCAAAAGAGAAATAAATAAAATGTCAGCTATCTCTATGATATGTATATTTAAGAGAAGGGGTTTGTTTGTTTAAGAGGGTTGTACGTCTTCAAACTTCTCAATAAAGGCAAAGGGAATATGTCCAAAAGGGTAGGAATCAGTTTCTTGTGAAGACCTTGGAAGTGATCTTCTGGTACTTCTCTAAATTTTCCCTAAAAGGCTTTACAAGGACACTTTAAAATAAACAAAATACATGATTTTCCAAGCTACAGAATTTGTGACCTTATACAGACAAAATATTTCTGCAAGGTTAGTCACTCAAATCCCCCTACCTCCTGCTCTCAGGCTCGCGTGTTCCTACAATGTTTTGTTATATCATTTCTGACTGGATTTTTCCCCCCTAAGCCTTTCACTTCGAGTTGATTTAGAAGCGTTGACTGTAAATAGCTTCCTACAATAAAACAATCCAACCATCATCCTTGACCACACTGCTCATCATCAAGTATGACCAAATGAGACTTGTTCCTTTGAACTAAAAAATTACATTATAAAACTGTACATTTTTTTCACAAAGGCAATTGCTAGTTAAGTTTTATTTCAAGCCTTTATGGAAATCATTGTGATTTTTGCTTGCTGATTTTATTTGTGGCCCAAGTGCTGTTATTCTTCATATTTCAGCCTGTAAAAGAATGCTTTCTTTATAAGCAATTTAAAAAAAATCATGAATATCAGCCTGGAAAATCAATTTTAGTGTGATGCTGAAGTTTGCACTTTTCAACAGCTGTGAAGGTGGCTTCAATGGTGAATAGTGATTTCATATTTAAAAACCAAAACAAGACTGATAAGCAGCATAAAATGAACTGACATTAATCTTCATATAAACATTACAGTGTTTGTAATTTTACCCAGTGTTTTAGAAGTGAAATGGATAACACAATGAATACTACAAAACAAAACAAAAAACCACACAGACACACACAAACTTTTGAAGAATGGCTTTCTTGAGAGTCTGCTAGTACTACATTTGTAATATCAATATCAGCTATCCCAAACTTTAAATTTCTCCATCATGTAAAGCAGAAAAAGCAGATATTAAATGTGATGAAAGTATACCTAATTGTCAGGTCTGTATTTTGAAAAAAACAATTATTCCCTATTATTTATGTTAGAAATTCACCATTGAGTTACATACACTCTGTTTACAGACTAGTTTAAAGTACTTGTAGTTATGAGGAAATTAATTGGCTACAGACTAATTGGTCACAGCCTACGGGCTTCATGCTGTTTCAGATACATTAACAACCAGGGTAACATCCAAACGTTTGTTGGTGTTGATATCTACTCAGCAATATACTTGTAAAACATTTTGGGTAATTTCACTTGACTGAAATTTACCAAAAACATTTACTAAATTTCATTTATTGAGGGAAAAATATTATAACTTAATCCAGATAAAAGAACAATAATTTTGTTTTCACTACTGCATAGAAAATTAAAAGCATCTGTAATCTAAAACTCCTCTTTGTAGACAATATTTTTGCATATAATTACACCAATATATCCTGCATCATTGGGTGAGGTTACTAACTGAGATGACCCAAACCTTCTTTATGTGTCATTAAAAGCAGTTAGACAATGAAAACAATGAAAACTGTGCCACTAAAAGGCACATCTTTGACAACTGTGTCTAAGTACTATATACATACTATGACTTTCTAACAAAACAAGGAGTATGTCACTTTGCATTTGGAGTGATCAATCAAATTTTTGAAGCAGGAACTTAAATGTTAGGCGTACGTACTTATATTTAACCCCAAGATATTAACTTCTTGCATATTACTAAGGATGATGGCAGGAGGATAAGTATTTTAACTAGTGGGTGAATGTTTAGGGCTTACTAGAAATAAAGGGTTTACTGCATTAATAAATGAGTTTTATGAGGATATCCCTGCCATCCACTTGAAGACAACACCCTGTTTCAGGACACAATTTGAAACATCCATCAAAAGTGAGGTACACCCTGTATTCTTCCTAACAAATGCAGATTGCAGTTAGCCATATTTGAATTCCACACAAGGAATTCATTAGGCCATATTGATTTATTGATACAAGAGCCTGATCTAATTTGCATGTGTAAATTAGCAGGAAGAACATTTCCCATTACTTAGCTATATGGCTGGAATGACTGTTTACTTAATTTCCTCCTGCACAGCGCTGCTTTTTGCAAGATGCATTTGCAAGTAAAGATGTCATCTCAGATTTAGTTACATGTTGCACATGCTTTATAAAAAGGTAAAGCAGCACAAACTTAAATGCCGGGGAATTACAATTTGCAACAGGTCATAAGGCTCTCAAAGCAGAATGCACCTATCATTCAGAGCACTTGAGTTTTTCCTCCACAGAAGTACAGAAAAATCTTATTTGAATCTTAAGTTTCTGCTAAGAAAATGTTTTCTGTCTCCTTTGATACAATCTTCTTAGAATCATCCCATACACATCTTATTTTCCGTGTCTTACCTTTGTGAAAGATGGGCAGTAAAACTCACTTCAATAAGATAATACACCTGTTTTATTACCTTTTAAAAACATATATGTAAAAATAAATGGACATTTGGACACTTCTCAATTAAATTGAATTAGGTGAATCAAGAAACAGAGTCAAGATGAGATTTTATAGTACAATACTGCATCATTTTAGCAACTGCAGAGGATCATAAAGTTCAACAGATTCAGTGACACTGGTAGTTTCCCTTCAGAACTCCAGAAAAGAGAAAACGGGGCAAGCCCATGACCTGAGGATTAATGATGCATCAACTTCCTACATACTTGTTCATTACAAGATTTAAAACCCTTTTAAGACCTCCCCAAACCCCAGTGATGGAGATGACAAAGAATATGCAAATTCAGTGTAGCTGGTTTGCAATACCTGTGCAAAGTGGTTCAGTGGGAACTGAACCAAAGAGCATGCCTTGCTCCAAAATGTCTGCTCTCAAAAGGTGTGGCAAGTTAAAGTAGGGCAACAAACTTCATTCAGAAGTTAACTTCCAAGAGGTGACTCAGTTATTTACTCTGCACCTTGTAACTAGGCAAAATTTATGTATTGGTTAGTAACTCAGAAAAGGATAAATAAGAAAGTGGGAGAATACTAAGACCTTATATTTTAATTCACTGGAAAGCTGTTGTGAAAGCAACTTAAATGACTGCAAACACTGTGGCTATGGATCTATCCCAAACCCAACAAGGTCACAGCTGCTCTAAAGTAGCAATGGAACAGTGCTCCTATTTTTTTCCCTGTATTAGTAAGAAATTCTTGGAATGCTTCATTTTATGTTCAGTAAAGTCTTCTAGATAACTGTAAGAGAAGCAATGCTCGCAGCAGATAAAGCACTTCTACAGAGAGTGCATCAGAGGACCTGTCTCAAATTGATGTGTCATTGGGAAAGTTTCTGGCAGCAAGGACAACAATCAAGACACCAGATTCAGATGGCTTGCATTTAGGGATTAAAGCTAAAATAAATGAGTTATTTAGAATCAGGGTATGCAATGCCATTCAAAAACACCTTGTTGGTAGGAGACTGGAAGTTGACAAGAAAGGTGGTAATGTTTTTGTTTGTTTGTATAAATGGAAAATTTCTCCCAAATTACATGCCAGTAATTCTGAAATCTACTTCAGATAAATTTTTGGAAACTATAGAAGAACAGAATTAGCAAAACCACAATAAATAGGATATGTTCAAGAAGGATCAACAAACCTTATATAAAGGCAAGGCATACATCAAAAATACATTGTAAAGTTTTATAGTCAATGATAACAGAGTCAATAAGAATATCGATGAGATAGATCAAGTTAATACAGCATAGATACATACAAGGTCTTCTACAACATCTTTTAACAAGTTTTTCAAATAAGCTGAGCAGACATGAGATGGAAGGGCCTCACATGAATAAAACAGCTGACTAAATAGAAAGATGTTGAAGGTTAGTGCAAAAGTCATTTCTCTCGCTGAAGAGAGATACTCAGAGTCTTACAGGATTTATTAGAAACCCTGGTGTTCAGCATGATTTTAAGTTATCTGAAAAAAGGAGTGAAGAGTGTGATGACAAACGTTCAGGCTGCCACTGTTATTCATGGTGGTAAAAATAGGAATTGACTGTGAAGAACTGCAGAAAAGCCTTGCAACCGAGCAACTGAGTGAGATAATGGCAGATGAAATTCAGAAAGGATAGTTGTGAAACGATGCACGTGGAAAAAAATATTTTTTGCCTACACAGTGATAAGCCAACCGCTAACACACAGGAGCAGGATGTTAATGCTGTATATAATGCCATATATGATGCTGTGAAAACATAAATCTGATATCTGGGACTGGGAAAACAAAAAAGTGATCATTAGCAATTACTGGAAAAGGAACAGAAAAGCAAACAGAAAAATAAACAAACATATCATTAACTCATTGTACAAATCCACTTCCCTGTTGCATCTGTAAAACTATATGCAGTTTTGGTCTTCCCTTGCAGAGAGAATAATTAAAGATAGAGAATGGCTTCCAAAAAAGGAACAAGTGGATACAGTAGCCCTTCCCAAACTGCAAGCAAGAATGTTTGTTTTTTGATGGTTCTACTTCCACTGCTGCTATAAATGGATAGGAAGATGGAAATTTCAGAACATATTTCAGTGTTTTGGAGGGGTGTTGTGGTGAGGGGTATTCTGATTTTGAAAACAAAAGCTTTCAAGCCTAAGGGTTTAAAGTGAAAAACTCATATACGGATTTCACAGATTTCATAACTGGCAGAGAACTACCACAAGGAACCACTGGATTTCAATAGAGATAGATATAGGAAAAAAAAAAAAAATCAACCACTTTTATTTATTTTTTTAATGCAGTTAAAATAACAGAATCCTGAAGTTACAGGAAATCTCAATTAGAAATTATTAGTAACCTAACACCTTATTTTTCTCCTAGTTTATATTGGTTAGCCTTTGAAGCTAGGGGAGAAATTATTCTTTTTACTTAAGAGCAACTAGAGAACTTAAGTAAGAAATCAATACCAGAAATCAGGAACCACTTGGATTTATTACTGCTGGGGATGAATCAATACAATATGGTATTACACAGGTATTAATTCTCAATAAACCAAATTTTAGGGAATGAAGAAAGTTAGCAATCAACATGCAATGGGAATATATATATATATGTATTATTAGGAATCATTAAACTGGAACAGAACAATACTGCTCCTTGTAATCCCATTTAAAGTGATGTCACCCAGGAGCTGAAGTAACTGGCTTGTACTGAAAAGTATGTTATTAAAGAAGAAATTACACAGAGTAGGCAAATTATACAGGAAATACATACCTAAAGGCTTTTAAGATCACAGCAGGAAAGATACAATATTCTATCTTGTGCTTTAGAGAAAAGAGCAAAAGTCTTAATTCCAGGAAAAGGGATTATGCCCTTACCACTTCAGGTTTTGGAGTTTAAACAAATACTGCATAGCATTATTATCATCATGCTTGTCCCACTGGCCTATATAAGACTGGTTAAGCTCAACACACAAAGCAAAGATGATTCATCAGCGTTGTTGCCAAGAATATAGACTTGTTTGAAAAACACTAGCCTCAGAAGTAAATTAAATACATTCTCCCCCCCCCCCCCAAAAAAAAAAAAAAAAACCTGTACTACATATCAACCTAATGCTGGCAGCTCAGCTAGCACAAGTTATTTCTATTTGAAAAATTAAGCTGAAATTTCAGTTCTTTGTGAAAAGTTGCAACACATTTTTGACCAAGGAGAAATATATTACTAATACTGGCCATGAGAACACAGCATTGATAATTCAAATGGGGAGGAGACTGTGAAGGACAGAAAAGTACAACGTAGTAATCTGGAAGGAATTATTTAGAATTTCCACCAAGAAAGGCATAATTGCAAACTGAAATTTCTATTGTGCTTTTAGCTCTAACTTTTGATCCAGTACAACAGAAACATTGCATACTGGTATTTTGTATATACAAAAGACGAAGTCTTCAGGCTTCTGGTTTCTAGGAAATCACATTTTGACTTGGCATAAGTGGAGTATTTTAGAAACTATGCAGGGGGGACTTAGCACATCAGAGACACAGGATTTCAGTCCTTAGATAACTATGTTGTTGGTATCATTGAAGAATGCTGGGTCTGTTTTTGAGAGAGGGAAAGGCTTTTTGTTCTGTAAGGATGTGTTACACTAGCAGGCTTGAAAGCTTTTATCATGTACCAGTCAGACCCTAAGAGGTTTTTCTCCTCCCTCTGATGCTCAGCCTGCTTTCTGGACTTGCATTGTCAGTGCCTCTGAAGCTTCAGACATTTTCTTCATATAAGACCTTCGAGAAATAAGGAGTATTTGGGCACTCCTAAAAGCAGAATTAAAAATTCTCCTGTGTTGGATTTGCATTCCTTGCACGACTAAATCAGCTGCTGACACTCAGATAAAACGAAAACCTTCCTGCTCCCCTCTTCTTCCTGACTCCAGATCAGCTCACATATTAATTTTTGTGTTGCAGAACAGTAATATCGTTGGTGTTTCTGTTGTTTTGTTTTTTCCTGTTCTGATCTTGTGGCATATTATATTTATGCTTTTTGCTTACTTCTCCCAAGATCGTTTATGCTTCTGGAAAGTGTGTTGTGGCAAGGGCAGAGGGAGTGTAATGAAGAGAAGAGAGTTCGGGACTCTCACAGACCAGCAATTTATTGCGTGGATTTTATTGCCTGTATTTGGATCAAAACTTTCGGGTTCTCCCATTATTTTACTCTTGTATTTTCTTTGCAATTACAACTTCAGAAATTATCATGCCATGTCCCACTACTATCAACCACAAAATGATTATGAGGTCCTTGTTATTACAACTTGACCTCCCTTTAAGCAATTGAAATGTTGATCTACCATGGTCCTACTTAAGGAAAGCATACACAAGGAAATACTTTAACATAACTTTTGAGAAAGAACATCTATTTTCACTCTATTAGTTTATTGAATTATGGTAGATAGTACCATATTGTCCAGCTTTCAGCTGGGGAAAATAGAGTAAAACATGAATATGGAAACAATAGGGAAAGAGAAAAGAAAATGGTGTTAGGATCTACTTAATTTGGCCTTCCTCCCTAGGAACACTGTTCAGTCATAGATGAAGAGATCACAGAAGGCCACGGGCAGATGTCACATAAGCACCACAGAACTCTTTCAAAATTACTGGAAGGTTACTTCCTGATGTATAGTGATAAAATGATGGATACAGTATAAAATTTAGGATTATTGTATTAGATGAGGTATTCCTCACTTGCAACTATACAGAGTGGCTGCCCTATTTGCGTTCAGCTGACATAATTCTTCATGAAATTCGGAGGTGGAATACAACATAAATTTTTTGTTTAAATGTGTGAGGCAAGGACTGATATGCTTTTTAGCTTTTAAAGCATGAGATATTCTGATACCTGAAACTGAATTTACATGTTTCTGCCATCTCTGCTCTTCTGAAAAGAAGCCTAAGAAACATCACCATTCACGTTTCTGAGAGCTGTGTACACACATCATGGAAAAGTAGTAAAAAGCATAACTCAAGAACATTTTTGAAGTGTCAGGAAGAGGAACGGACTCCTGAGCACAAGGTTTTGAATTGGCTCCCTCAGATAACATGCACACTGTGTGAACATCCATCTCCATTTTACTTTCCCTGCCACTTAACTCCTGCTCTCACAGCAGGTACTTCAGTTTTGCTGGTGTAGCTGATTGTGGAACTAACTGAGAAAATGAACAAAGAAACCAGCTAGAAGAAAGATGCTCAGTATGGGAAGTGTGGCAACTTTTTTTTTTTTTTTTGTAATTCTTATCTTGTTTATTATATTATCAAATAAAGAGCTGCAGTGATACAATGCTGGAGCTAGAATAGAGATAGAAATAAATCATGGAAAAAAAAAAAAAAAGGTATGTGATTAAACTAGATGTTGATACAGAAAAAAAAAGTTCTTCAAAACACAACCATAACAACTTAGCTCAGGGCAGAGATCTCTCTGGATATTTCTTCAGCAGAAGACTCAAGAATTGGCAGTAGTAAAAGTACTAAGTGCTTCATGTAAACAGGACCAACATAACTTCTATGCTTCTATGCTATTATTTCTTCTTTCCATTTTGTCTTTTACATTGTTTTTCCACACATGCATGCCAAGAGTATCAAGCTGTGTCATGTGAACAAATCACCAAGAATTCAAAGAAAATGAGAAAATTGTCATTTTAACCTAAACAGCTACTTGTTTATGAAATAAAAGCAGTAAGACATAGCGATACCCTACAGCTCCAGAAAACAACTTTAGGAGTTAGCACAGAACAATTATTTTAATAAGAATACATATGACAGTCATTTGTTGCAAAAAGACCTAATAAATTGAAATCCACATGGTGTAGCATTTCTTCAGTAAGACATTATAATAATAAAATTAACAAATAAGCTCAAGCAAAAGACTTAAATCAGTGTGGGAACAGAGTAAACGCACATTATAAAAAAGGGAAGAACAAAACATCACTCAACTGAGGTTTAATGTTTTAAGCTTCAACAATCACCACCACCTTTAGTCCACTAGTCAAATATATATACAAACATAGAAGCACTATAGTAAATTATACATATATTTTTCATTGACCTACTTCTGTTCCAGCTCATTAAAGTGACTATGCTCCCCTCTTGTCCCCTCTGGCTAGGTTTAATAGTGTCTTTGCCTTCTGGCTAGGTGATAATTAAATCTACTAAATGAGTGGCAAGTAGGTGGGAAAGAAACTATTTGTGCTTATTCAAAAGGGAGTGGCTCAATTAACACTTGTTTAGGAACTTGACTTTTAAAAATTTATTATAACTTGAAAGTAATTCTCAACTCTCACCACCCCTCCCCCCCATCTATACCATAGTTGTTTTTTTGATTCTTCCTTTCAGGTCATACACTTCAAACAGAAGCCTATACACAGAAACAGGAAAGTCAGACAGAAGCTCAAAGCAAGGATCTCAGTAAAGGTCCATTAGCCAAGATTTAGAACTGCTTTAATATATTTAAAAAATGCGTCCACAGCCACTACCCTGAAAGCTGGTTTCAGAACTGCTGAATCACTTTACAGGTCTCAATGTTTGAGTGTGTAATCAAGGAATGTGAGAGGATACGTGCTCATGAGTAAAACATCTCTCAAGTTTCAGTGAAGCAGAGACAGAGAAAGCTGTGGTAGAACAGTGTCTGGGATTGTTCTTTGCAAACTGGGTGAGGATAGGCTACAGCTGGGTGCAAAGTAACACTGGATTGACCCACCTGCAATGGAAATAAACTGATGAAATGGAATTTTGTGGTTAAAACTATTCCTAGTGCTGTCTTTTACTTCATAATCATTTCAGAAAACTGTGTAGGCAGACTGCTTCATGAGCGGAGTATTCTTTTTTGTAATTTTCACTTGGTTTGTGCTATTCTCATCTCTCTACTTTAAAAAATTCATGTGGCCGAAGAGAAGATGACTAGAATTTTCTGAAGACAGAATAATTTAATAAGAGTAATGCACAGTTGCATATATAAGTTCAAAACCTCAGGAAACAGCAATCTGTATTGTATACATATTATATACATATATCTCCACAAAATTGATATGCAGTTCTTTGAGATTGAGATTACATTGCCAGATCAGGCTAAACGCTTCATTAGCGGTGTACCATCATCATATTTCTTCCTTATGCCAGAGTCTTGCTTTGAATCTAAATGGATTTCAACAAGCATCCACCAGGATTGCAAGGGCATAAAGGAACACCGGAAGATTTGAGACCAGGCTTTACAGTTTTTCTTCCTGGCCTTCTGCCTCCCAAAATCACATCTTTCTAAGATAAAGGCCCCACAGTTCTGAAAGAGCTAAGTGCATGTTTTCCTTTAAAGTGCGTAAGAAACACCACTGAATTAAGTCTTCTGTGTACAAGAGGGAATGAAAATAAAAAAAAAGCTTCTAGCAAGTTTCTATATTAAAAAAAAATAAAATACTTAAGTTGCCAATAGCATCATCAAGGATTTGCATGCATTACCACTGAAAAGTATACAAACACAAGGGCAGAAATGGAGGCTTAATGGTCTACTCTGTTCTGGTCTCAATTGAGCAACAATAAATTACTGTCCTACTGATATGAAGCAGGTATTAACGAAGCAGTAATACAGTTCTTTAGACCATTAAGTTATCCTGATCTGCCAACTTCAGATCACAAACAGCAAAACATTATCATCCAAATATTAGTCATTAGAGGTTACAGGGAAACGTTCAATATTTCTATCAAAAATATTGAAAATACAGGTACAACTTTTATCTTCCTACGGTTCACTATCTGCTGAAGTTGTTGAATGACAAACAATACAAGAGTAGATAAAATATTTTCAGGAATATATCTATTTTAAATTGGAATGGTTATAGCTAATTCTCCCATGAGTAAGACTAAATATCCAAGACTTACCATAAAACTAAGATTTTGTAGCTCCTAATGGCATTTCCATAAAAGAGCTTTCAGTCAGTTTTCAAAGATTCAGTTTTTCTCTACACTGTTCTGAGTCATAAAGACTTTACCAGATGTAGTGGGGTAATGAGGGAAAACAACATCAGCAAGAAAAAGACAAGAAAAAGAAGGAAAGGAAAAGATAGAGAGAGAACAAGTGAGATTTTTCTGCTCTTTGCTTCCCTTTGGAAACCAAAGTATCCTGCTAAATTCAAGTACGAATTCAAAGCAGGAGATTTGGTATGAACTGCCCTTTTCCTAAAGGACAGTCCAGATTTCCCATCTGTCTTAGACCAAGCTTTTCTTTACTCCAACGCTTTGAACAGTAAGTCCCATTTTCTGGCAGGGACGCATTCTGACCAGAAGGTCAGAGTCTCTTGAAAATGCTAAGGATTCCCAATGAGGACATACTCTGAAACTCTGAATTCAGAGCAAATAGTGCATTTCGTCTTCATAAATATAAATTCAAACATTCTCCTAGCCATATAGTCACTTGGAGGACAAATAAAGAGTTAATATAGAAATGAACAATAGTTTGCTTTCCCTAAAGCCACCTATTTAGAGAGCTGAAAGCATCTCTTTTGCATTTGCAGGTAGGGTTTTTTTGTTTGTTTTTGCTTATTTCTCATTTCATCACAGAGAATCAAATGTCGTGTCCATCCTGATCTTCCGGAATCTGGCACAGATTGACTAGAATTAAGGTAAAACCACATAGAAATGACTGAGTGACTTCCACATGATTGAGAGCAATGAATCCAATATCTTTTGAGGTCCACCACATTCCAATGCCTCAGAATTTGTTATAATATTTGTCATG
The DNA here is from genome assembly GCA_011074415.1 of Stictonetta naevosa. Classification (NCBI taxonomy): domain Eukaryota; kingdom Metazoa; phylum Chordata; class Aves; order Anseriformes; family Anatidae; genus Stictonetta; species Stictonetta naevosa. The sequence continues at coordinate 31,482,638 of CM021700.1, forward strand.
TAAGGTCAAAACTAAAACATATCTAGAAGCAACTTCCAGTAATTATAAAGTCTACTGTTATGATGTTACAACCTATACTGTCCTTACTGGGGAGAAAAATTCATGTGGTAAATATGCACTTGTCATTCATTCTTTTGCTTACACACTGACGTATTGCAACTCCATGCAACTTTCATCTGTTTTCACTGCTTAAGATGTCTTCAACCTTGAGATTTTTTTTTAACCATATGACTTCTAGAAATAATCTGCATACACTTCAACTCTTTTCATTGCTTTCCTAGAGGATGATGGGTCAAATGTCTAACTGAGCAGCCAGCAATTGTTGTTTTGAATTTGAGAAATGAAAGGGTAGCCAGCACTGAGTGCCATTTCTTTCAGAGATGTAGCAATAATATTTAATCAAATATTACTGCACCATTTTCAGATGAGCAAATAGGTCTGTAACAAGTCTCTGAACCAATAAAGCTTATCTGTATTAACAGTGAGTAGCATGTCAATGGAGCATCACATTTTCTTAACTATTAGGTCTAGCAGTTCTTCAGATATTATCTGAAAATTGAAAAGACTTTCATTTTTTTTTAATTTAATTTTAAATATAGAAATGTAGTCCAATTTAATCTATAGATCCTTTGATGACATTTCTCTCAGTATCACATTCACCGATTTTAAAAAACAACTAAAAGTGTTCAGACTATAGTAATTACTACTAGGATATTTGCTACTGCTCTTTCAGCTTATTTAGTTAAAGGGCCATTAATTCTAGTTAAAATAGTTATATTACCTGAAGCACTATACTCCATCTTTGACCTAATATCTACCATAGTAAAGTCTGTACATCTTAAATTATTTAAGTTTATGAACATTGGACAGAACTTTTATTCCAGCTATTCTGAGACCCCTGACACCTGTACTTAAAGATTATTAAGTCATCTGTGCATATTGTCTAATCCATTTCACTATTCAAGAATTCCAGCACCTTCCTCCAATTACTTGCCTTTACTTTCTTCCAAGTCCTACCTCTTTCTAAACAAGTGTTTCTTTATAAGCTTGATTTTCCTCTTTCATCTGCTCACCAAAATAATTGCTTGATTAGGGGATCTGGGTTCATTTTTGCTGCATAGGAGATGAACAGAATTCAAGCTTTGCAAGAACCATATCCTGGATGCGAAGCTCTTTGAGCTGGAAATTAAAGGTGATTTTTACATAGCATACCGTGCAGTTTTTGTTATCTTTGTCAAACAGCCTAGAAACAGGGTCATTGAGAAGATACTGAAGTACAGTTCCACTTGCTTTTACCACTAATATTTTTCCGATTATCTCTCAAAGTATTTCCTTTATTTATCCTGGCTTTGGTACCCAGTGTCCAAGCAGAATAATTACAAAAATACTGCCAACATATTATGAAGGGTGAAGCTCCAGTTTCTTTATCTACTGTTTATCATTCATCATACCAGATGCATTTTTCTTTGTCTCCATAGCAGGCACCACTACAAACTTAGATTCAGTATCAAACCACTGCTGCAGTCAAAGGAACATTGTAGACAAATCAGACACAAGCATTGCTGAGAGGAGTTACAGACACAGGTGAAATTTTACTAGATAGAGAAGGTATTAGTTACAGGAACATATTAGTGTTAGTATTCCCTATACAGTTTAGAACATGCCTACAGAAAGACTGTACTGCATAAAATTAAGTAGCTAGAATACATTGATATATTACAAACCCAGACTATACTAGGTATGAGCAGTATACAGAGCATAGAGAATTATTTGCCCAAGGAGTTTACAATGTAAATTTTCATCGCAAATTCCTTTCCTTCCTTCCTTAAAATTTTAGTTTAAGTAATTTCCTTAAAATCAGCAAAACAGTAATTTATAAATTGAGCAGAAGATAGAAATATTTCAAAGACACCTAGTTAAAATGCATTCCCTCAGTCAGACATCTAACTAAACTGGTGCAAGTTGTATATGGAGTATATAGTTGAAAGTGTTCAGCAACAAACATATTAGATCACAATATTTTTGAGGGTGGGAAGGTGAAATGGAGTTAACTTTCACATTAATTTGCATTTGAGAACCAGACTACCATGATTAGGCGTAACCATGTGCACCTGACACATAGAAGTGGTCCTAAATGTGCCCAACACGTTTGCAAATTGGAGAAAGTATCCAACTATATACAGCTTTAGAGAAGCACTTAGACAAACAGTCTCTTAAGAGCCTTCTTAAGCAGTATCACAAGGCTTATTTTATAGCTTCTCTTCCCTGCCCTGCCTAAAGCTAACCCCTCCCCATCTGCAATATAAAAAAAGTAATCATCAATTTGAAGAGATCAGAAATACTTTTTAAAAACTCCTATTCCATAAACTATTTTTTTCCCTTTCACACTCTGCTAACCTCATCCAGTGACAAATGGAAATAACTCAACCTACAATATTCTTACCCGACAGGTTTTAAAAACTGCAAATACTATACAAAATATTGAAAGGAAGAAGTAGACAAGAGCTAAACAAACAACTCCATTGTTGGGCCATCTTTCTATTATGCAGGGTATATAACTGAGAGCACAGTCTGGCTGTTAAAATAAGCTCTTTTTCAAAGCTACATTCTGATTATCCAATTGGACCTTTTCAGATTACGTCAAAGTTGCATACTAATTTCCAAAAATGAATGGCTGTATCGCAGTCCTTGTATTAAACACACAGAAATCCTCCTTTGCCTACTACATTGGATAAGGGAAGAAATGCTTTTGTCTGGAGGATAAAAATAACAAGAAAATGAGCAGAAAGTTATGTGGGAATGACAGGCAAAAACAGAAGGAGAAAGTGACAATTTGAAAATTGCCTCCTTCTAGAAAATCTGCTCTTGGACTCAGGTAACAACATTTCTCCTGCAGCCATGAACTGGATACTGTTCAAGAGTAGAAATAGCTGAAAAAATCTGTTTGGAAGTGGCCAGAGATTTACTGGGCTATTGATATGGCAGGAAGGATAGTCCGGGAGTAGTTCATTTTTCTAGAAAAAACTACTCTTTCATCAATTTATAATTTCAATGAGAAATATCATTCCTGATAGACAGACACAGCATACTAATTACCATATAATTTTACAGTTTGACTTTAAATGACACATACATTTATTTAATTTGCCTTTAATCAGAACTTCCCTAGGAGATGTATTTGCATACTAAAGGTATAATTCTCAAGCAGTTAGAGGCCTGCAATCTTGCATGTCACTGAGCTGTGTCTCAATTCCTCATTAGCTAGATGTCATCTTTTTTTCAGGTATGCAAACTCTCTTTAGAAGGTTATTACAAGACTTACAGTATAGCAAATATATTGGCAGAGTAGGGAGATTAAACTCTGCATATACTGCGTTTTTTTTTAAACGCTTAAAAAGGCAATTTTTCTAGCAATTATTTCTTCCAGTATATAAATTTAAGGGATAATATTGCCTAGAAACATGTTTCAGAATTGAAGCAAACCAGTACTGGATCTTGGGTTGAAATGTGCAATTAGAACTTTTTGTTCTGCTTAATTCCCATTTCTCCAACAGCAAATACCACTGAACAATTGCAAAGCTGATTCATTTTCTTATTTGGACATCTTCTAATGCAATAAAATAAAGCTTCTGGCAATTCACAGATTAAACCATATCACTCCTTAAGTGCTGTGTATTTCAAATGAAGATTGTGCCACAATACTCAGAATACACCACTCAGTGCTGTTTAACACTTGGTCTTCTTAAACAGGACTTACACACCTAAAAGAGCCCATTCAGATGAGTACGTGAGTTTTTCCTGTGACACAACAATGAACAAGGCTTGATACTGATATTCACAGACTTTGTCATAATTGTTATATCATTGTTCTGCTTTCTAAAACAAACTTCTGAGGATCGTTATATCATAATAAAGACCAGCAACTTCTACATGTATGAAAAAATAACTTTAGAACTGTGAAACTATTATACATTCCTAAGCTTCCTTGTGAAGAGGTTTCTTATAAATTCAAATGAAATACTTTAATATGGAAACAGATTAATATTTTATTGCATATATATGCAGTTTGTGGTTAAACTAATAAATAACATGAATGGCTTACAGCATTTTGCACTGTAAATTAAAAAAAATTGTAATGAATATTGTTTGTGGAAAGTGCCCAGTATAAGAAAAATAATAAATACTCATCATCTCTTCTAGAGTTCTCAAATTCAAAACAATGCCAGATAATTAAAGGCTGCTAGTTTTTGTTTTCACTCACAAGTAAGTGCACGCATGAAAAAGGGTTCATAATAGAGGGCACCAAGAACTGATAAACTCCCTGCTCTTTAATGCTGTGCATTCTACAGTAGCTAAATGGGCTGCCATTTAGGCTCTATATGTCTTAAAGAGCAGGGTCAATTTAAAGTGCTTTTGGAGGCTTACCTCAAAGCTCAACTTAGACCTAATAAGCAGTTTTCGATCAAGATCCTGCTTTCTGTTTTGGCTAAATCAGACTTGAGATGATCACGGACCAAATGTGGAGGGGAGCTCCCATTCCCAGGAGTTGAGCTGACTGTCAGAAGCTATTTCTACACTTTTTTTGCCACATATATTTTGGAGCTGCCAAAATGTTTCAAGGAAACATTTTTGGGTTTCTGTCTGCCTCCATCCATGAAAACTCTCTCTGTAATACAAAGTCTCTTTATTCTTCCCGTATCACCCTGCAGTTATGGGCCTGCAGGCTTTACTTTTGGGCTGGGCGATCACAAATAGAGGAAAACCAAGAGCAAAACACTGCTTCTGCCAGAAACACTGTCATTTAATCTGGCTGAATATTGCTTTACAGAGACCTGACCCTGTAGAAGGCAGAAGATACAGGAGGTCTTTTCATACCTTCCTTCAAGAGGAGAAAAGCCTATTGGAGACTCTCTACCTGTTTAGGGCAAGGATAGATGAGCATCTGAGCAACTTCCTGAAGAACTCCCTGCAGGAGGTCTATCAGGTTATTTGCTGCCACTGCCTCAAGTACTGTTCTCCAACACACACTTCTCATGTGAATAACACAAATAAGGAAGTATAAGGGAGATGGTATAGTATTTTCATTTTAATCTCAGTATTTCAGGAAAATCTCTATATTTTATAGTTTTGTAGAAAGGTGATTCAGCCAATATTTTCCTGCTTTTAAGAGGGTCCTTATAAAATAAGGACATGACTTTCATGAACAAAAAATCAAAAGTTTTATCTTGGACAGCTCTCACTGTTCTAAATTCATCCCCTTTTCCGCTCTTTCTCTAGTATGTTTCTATCATTTTCTAGTAACATACATCATAATTCTGAAGCATCATAAAGCTAGGTAATATTAAAAAGAATAACACTTCAAAAGTGTGATTGACACCTAAAAAAAAACAAAAAAAACAACAACCACCTCTACAGTCGGGAAAAGCCTTACTTTTACAGACAGAAATTCAACTTTGATGGAGAGTAGAAGAAAAATGCTCTCATAGAAGAACCAATCTTACAAAACCAGTAATCTCTAAGAATTCTGTGACATAGCACATAAATCTTTACAATTCACTTTTTTCTTATATCTTGAAGAAAAACCCCATTACAATCAAAAATCTTGTCTGATGTGCAAGAGCATAGAATAAGAACTGAAGTTTTTAACATCACAGCTCTTTGTAGCAGACACTTCAAAATTTTAAACTGATTCAGAATTGCATAAATTACAGTTATGGAAATGTCTGTTTCAATCTGTCTGAAAAAGATTTAACCCTTAACACACTTCCTGAAAAAGATTTAACCCTTTGAGTTTTTCACTTAATGTTACTTTTACCTTTTCAGTCTGACATTTGAAGACCACAATTTTTAATTTCATAATGAAAGCTTTCTAAATAACAGAAAAAGACTTTACTGTATATAAACAAAGAACAACTGTGTTTTTAACATCAGTTCAGTCATTCTTCTATAAATGTTAATTCCTTTCTCTGAAAAATTAATGCAAGCAACACAATGACCAGAATTTCCATTCCAGATGTGGGGAAAGTGTGGGAAAGCAATGTTATCGAAACTTTTAAACACTGGAAATTTGAAATCAGGAAAAAGAATAATTTCTGCAGAAAACTATGAATCGGAAGCCTGAAAGCAGGACAAGTCATAAAGGGAGAAAAGCAACCCAAGCGCCCAACTTGATTGTCTGAGCATCTGGATGCATGAAAGAAAGTTTAGCTACCTGGTATCCTTCATGGGTTTTAAAGTACTCTTACTACCACATATGTCTGTTGAAACGGCATATTCAATGAAATAAAAGAATCTGATGCCAACCTTCCAGGCATCAAGTAATTTGCTGCTGTTTTGTGACACTTCTTAATTTTCAGTGCTTTTAGTAAGAGAGAATTCTCATGGCACAGGTAGCATATCTGTGCTTCTTGATGCCAGAAGGGAGACTTGTCAAGTACTTGGAAAAGTTATGGGTTACTCAGTAGACAGGAAAAACTTCTAACCCAGAAAATCTTCTAAAATGAGAATAGATAGAAATATAAGGAAAGGGTATCAAAGGAATTACCATACATGCCTGCCCTTTCTTAACTCTGCAGTAGGCATCTGCTACAGGATATTTTTGGAGACAAGAAGTACCGTTGCTCTAACTCAATGTGATCATTTTCAGGTTGTACTTGATATTCATATTTGGTTGGCTGGAAGGAACTTCTGGGGAGAAAAATATTACCCAGATGTTCTATATACAGTTCAAACTTGTTTTTCTTTAAATCTAATTTGTTATTTGAAAAAAACAAAAAAACAAGCATAGGAACAAGAAAGGAGAGATAGAAAGGATTCCTATCCAAATTACTTCTTTGTATGGTTGAAAACTATGTTCTGATTAAAATTACTGGTTATCTGTTTTGAGTTACCTTTAGGTAACGTCACAGATGAAGGAAGACAAAAATAGGTGTAATAATGACAAAAATGAACTATACTGTCATTAAAGGCTGTAATCTTCTGGTTTAAACAACCAGAAAAAACTGTTGTGTTTAACAAGACATCTCCAGCTTACTGAAAATTTTAGTAAGAACAATGAAGACCCTGGCACTCCTGAAAAATCAAACTTTTCTTATGTGTCTTCAATATAGATCAAAGCAGCAAAAAGATATTGGTAGATACAAACATACACTGATGACAGATGTGTTTTCTCCTGCAATGAATAAACTTAAGGGAAACACAGATTTGTATCATCAGATTAACGACAGATTTGTATCCGGACTATATCAGGTTATATTAGATCCATCACCTGAATCCATTTTGTCAAGAGCAGATGTTGTAGGCCAGATCAGGAACGCAACCCGTTTGAACTTTGTGGGGCATATTTTATTCCAATAAAAAACAATTTCATGCGTCACATGTAAGTTACACTTTACTTTGAGGATTAATGATATGACTGCAGTAAACTACCGAGAATTCAGCAATATATAAATAAAAGTACGTTCATTTTCCCATGTTGTGATAATACCATGTAGCATTAACAATCCTGTTGATTTTTCCCTCAAAAGTTTTACAATATGCAACTGCTCTAAAACAATTGTGTTTTTGTCATCAGGGGGCTATATCAAGAATTTCAAGCTTCCATTAAAATAAGTTTCTGCCACTCATAACTAAAAAAAAATAAAAAGAAAAAAAAATACACACACTTTTCTAATAAAGAAAGCGATGTCTTTACTTATCCAATTGCTGAGTTACAATATAATTTAGTTTTAAAAATTTGTTGAAGGAAACCAGGAGTCAAGCTCCTGTACATTTTATTGAATCTTTCAAACTTTTGTTTCTCATGTTAGATTTGATTCTAAAAGAAACATTACTTCTGGAACAGATCAAGATTATCCAGCAAAAATAAATGATTCTTTTTTGAGTGATCATTTTTTTTATTGAGTGACCATTGACAGTTTTTTTAATTAGCATGAAGTACAGAAAAATGAAGAGCAATCAGAAGAATAATCAACAAGTATTGGTGTAGCCAAAACCCCCTCCTAATAATCTTTGAAAAGAAGGCAGAGCTTTTAGATAGTCCAATCCATAACCAAACAAAGCACATCAGCTTTGAGCCTCTAAATGTAAACTTGTGTTTTGGATTACTGTAAAATGATTTTCAATATGTCTTTAATTACTCCAACATATTGTAAAGTCTTGTATTCAATAGTTTAGTGTGGATTGTTTCATGAGAAAAAGTAAGAATATATGCAAGTAGAGAATAAAAAGAGCTAAAAAAAGAGAAGACTATGGGTGTAACTTCAGTTTGGCTCAGGCTTGAATTCAGGGATGATTATGTAAGTATAATTTCACCATTGCTGTTCTTTTACCTGTCACGGAAATGGGAGTGTGAGCAAATACAACACCTTTTTCCAGAAGGAAGAAGTGACACCACCCCCTCCTCCCCCCTAGCCAGCCCTTTTCAATACCATAGCCACTTTTCTGACTTGAACAAAATTACCAGCCCTCCCTCTCTTTCTCATGGTCTTCAAGTCATTCAGGGCAGATATGGAAGTAAAATCTCTCTAATAGAATAAGAACAAAAACATCTTTCTAAAAGGAGGTTTATAAGAAATGTCACAAAATAATATATTTTCTAATACTGAAAATTCAATTTCTGCATGCTGAAGAAACTTTTTACATAAGGCTCATTTACAGTAGCAGAATATCAGAGAAACGTTAAGTAATGAATGGTGCCAGAAAAATACTAAGAGTTTTACTATTGCTTATTCATATTCTTCCTACTCTCTTGTGCTCAGCAGCATGCTCATGGCTTATGCCTCACTGTTCCTGCCCATTTGGTGGATTTTTCTTCCAGCAGTGCCACTGATAGAAGTACATTTGAATTCCTAAGCTTTCTCACTGTTGCAGCTGGTTTAGAGATGAAAATAAATACCAACAAAAATCTTCCAGGAAGAATGAATTTTCTCAGCACAGCTGAAGCTGCTAAGCCTGGGGTTTGTTTCAGACTTCAGCTATACTTAGAAGCCTGAAAAATACTGTCATATAAAGCTATCCTGTTTATGAAATGTTCTTTTGACTTCCAACTAGGTGAAACCATAATCATCAAGTGAAGCCATAGTAATGATGGCAAAGCAGAGTAAAAAAACAACACATGTGAATGACTTTAAAGTACAGTTTCAAATGCAGATCAGGAACTGCCCTACTGTGAAACTTGATGGTAAGTGGTGAAGTTCATTGTAATACTTCATTTACATTAGGGTCTTAAAACCATAAGCATAAAGAAGCAGCATTAATTGCTACAAAGAAAAATGGCGTGTTTTATAACACTGCAAAAAAAAAGCAACATGCATTTCAAAATTGCATATGAAGAATAAGTGTTTTTTTAAAAAAACTACAGACTTACTGAACACCAACCAAACTAAAACACAAACCAACTAAAGAGTAAAACCATAGTCTCTAATGACAGATAGCTGATGATCAGCAAATTTCTCACAGTATCAGTTAATAACATTCTAGTAGCTTAAAGTAAAGCATTATCTACTTAAGTTTACACATGGCCCAAAACTGGAGCGAAGAAATTGTAATACAGAAGTGCTGCTAATTTTTAAAGATCATTTTTTTATTCCACTGCATAGAAGTTCCAACTAATTCCTGTACAAACATTTGCAATAGTTTCAGATTGAGTAGTTTTCAAAAATTAAAATTATTTGGAAATCAAACATCTGTATGCATGAACACTCAGACACAGACGACAATGACAGATTTGCATTTGTCTCAGAAATGTATTTCAGCTGAAGTTTGATGTAGCTGGCTTGCAATGAAAAGTACTATGCTTTGCAAGAAACTCGCAATTGGCTCTAATCCAACCTCAGTCTAACAGAACTGGCAGAGGTCTTTCCATCTGTTTACAGTCTTTTACCCATCATAGATGATATTAAGAAGAAATCCACAGTGCAAGAAGTAATAAAGTGGCTTCTCATATTTACATAATACATCACTTTTATGCATAATATTTTAATGGAAAAAGCTTCCTCTTCAACAAATGTGACCACCTGGTATATTAGCTAGCAACATTCAATTTATTCATTTATTACAGAAACAAACAAAAAAACAAACAAACATTTATTTTCTTCTGAATGCCTTTGAGCAAAACTAAAATAAGAGGGCTTGGGTCATGTGTCCATCTCCAGGAGCACACAAACTGCCAACCATTATTGCACTCTCCCCATAAGCACTTTAGCTGCACATGAGAAAGCCACAGACTTCCTATTTACCATGCCCTGTTTCCACACATGGTTTGGGGCTTTCAGTTTAGGTAAACACGGATCTAACAACCACAGGATCAACCCGGACCTCTTTTGTCTTCAGGTTCTCTGTAAAACAGAGTGGCATGAGTATTTCCTCACAGCTTCTAAGATGGGGCTCACCGCAGACTGGCACAGTGATGGCACAGGTTTAACTCTAAGGGAATCTTAACAGCTGGGATCCTTCCCCAGCCTGCAGAATTTTCTGTATGTGCCTGATTTAAATCAGTCAATAACAAAACTTGTGTTGACTTTAAATGGATTCTCAAGCTGTAGATGATATTTTATAATAGCTTAAAATATATTCAGGTTTCTTTATAAACCTAAGCTATCCCTCTAACTTTGATCAAGCCTCTGCTTTAGCAATTTATTTCTGTTCCAGGTTGAGCTACTACATAACATCAAAGAACTATTAGAAATTGATCCCCAGCAATTTCACAAAAACTCCTTTTCTATCAATTTAACTTTACAATATCCAAAAGCATGCACCCTGCTTCTAGTGCCAGGGCATATAGGCTAAGAACTTGGAACCAATGCTGATTTCATACCTGTCCAGAGGAAACACTGAAAACAGTCCAATGACTCTTCCTTTTGTAGATCAGGCTGAGCACAATTAGCAAGACCAAAGCAATTAGTTGATTAGGACTTCACAGCTAACATTTCCCACATTCTGCTGGAAAACAAAAGCAAGTATCAGAAAACTCAAAATTCTTCAAAAGAAGAATTAAATCTACCCTCAATAGAACTTAGAGTTATGAACATTATAGCTCTTGCTTATAATAAAAATTCAATGCACATTGCTTGGCAGGACTTATTGGATAACAAGTTAATAGATTTCCTACCTTAAAATAAATAAATAAAAAAAAACATCAAGGGAAAATTGAAAATGAATTCATTTTAAAGAGATATTGTTACTAAGAATCACACTTCAGCCCTGGTATCTTACAGACAAATTCTATGAAGCCGAATTGATTGAAATACAACATCCAAAGCATGATTTGGAGCAAGTTATCACCTTAAAAGCTGAAAGGGACATAACATGTTTATTGCTGACTATTGAAGTAAGCTATTTGATATGGTAACAAGAGATTGCTTAGAATTATCACAGAATTGCTTTAAAGAGTTGTGCACACTGATAGACCTTTATTACATCCAGTTTTATGATTTTGAAGGTACACCAGCATAGTAAATCAGAGAGGGTTAAAACACTGAGGAGCTGCAGCTACAGCCTGACCAAACGCTAGACTGCGTTTTCTACAGCCAGGATGTGAAACACTTCAAATTTTAAGCTCTACCCAGCTTGATTGATAACATGTTTAATGTGCAGGAGAGTCATTAAATGCCTGATTATAAGACAAAAGATTTAAGTATAATCATGAGTTTTCAAGTTACCTCTTCCTTCCAGTTCTAGTCGCTGCTACTTTAGGAGCTATACTACAGCAGTTCTTGAGAGGTTTGTTTCTTACTCCTTTCTGTTTCATTTAAAAAAAAAAAAAAAAACAAAAAAACAAACAAAAACAAACAAACAAAAAAAAAACAAACAAACACAAATCAGAGGAGAGAAACATCAGCCTACATAACTGTGAAACACCATTTAAGCTGACACCACGATATTTCAACTCTCATGCTCTGGAAGTGAGAACTTTGTAATGGAAACGACTTTCACCTGTAGGTAACCCCTCGGCTGCATCAAGCTCTGAAGTAAGCAAGCACAATCCTACTGCTACTTTAACAGTCGTAAAGAAACTGATGGCCCTGCTGGAGGGTGGTGAAGTGTTAATTGGCAAATTAAGGCTGTTCTGCACTGAAGCACTGACGATAAATTACTGCATTGAATATGCATTTTCAGGGCTTATAAGGAAATTGAGTGGAAGATGTATAAAGGCAGCTAGACATGCTGCTAGGGAGATGGGAGTGACCCAATTTATTTTCTGATGTGTCTACAGCAGTCTCCCTGCACTGAGAAAGCGATTTGTACTTTTAGGGGTATTGTTTAATTAAAGAATAAACTTTATCTGTGAAAGGGTATCTAACACCTCAGCTAGATTTCCTCTATGAAACTGCTCAGTTCAAAAGGCCAGGGCTGGGTAGAACAGCCAGGACTGGCTGTTGAATGCTGCTTAAATTTAAGGCCATTTACATTCCCAACTCTGTGTAGAATACAAATTATTAAAATTAGACTAACAAAGAAGACCGTTGTCTACGATGACAATGAAGACTGGCTGCTGTGTTGATTGACTATGCTGCTATAACAAGCACATAGTATTTGCTATTATCCTAGTTGGTCTGAGAAATATTTTATTTAAATTTTATTCTGGTATCTGCTGCAATTTAACTGTTCTTGTTCCTGATCAGTAACCTACAGTTTCCAACCAAATAAGTCAAACTATGTCACCCACGACAAAGAAAATGTAGTTAAAAATCCTAATTCCATTTTTAATTAGGCAAGCTTTAGCCTGGCCCCCACTGCTGTGGAGGGGTCAGTGAAGGTGAGTAGGACAGAAAACCCTGACACCCCCCACCCCATACACACCACTTTTCTCTCCAGTCCAAATCACAGAACATAACCATACATCTTCAGAAGATTTTCTCCCTTTGCCATATTTACTTTTTGAAGCTGACATGATTGGAAGAAGTCTTAATTTAGTAATATGGCCTATCATCTCTGTGTGCTAGTATTGCTGCATATGGTGCAAGTAATGTTAGAACTGTATGTAAAATTTCCACCTAATGCAATGTTTTTTTTCCATTTAGTCACATTTGATAATAACCTATACTACCAAGGAGACCTGAGGCAGCACAGTGACAGGCAGGACTCCAGACAGGCTGTGGCATTTCGAGTCTTTAGTTTTTAAATTACTGAGAGTGAGTATACATAGAACTAGCAGGTGTCTTGTTTGAAATTTGCAAAAGTGCTGCAAGACTCTTAGTAGTCCCCGTCTCTTCTGAAGTCAATGCAATGTAAGATCACTTTTTAGAATGAAGCAACACTTCAGTGAGTAAGTGCTTTCTAAAGGTTATCCCATTTTGCAGCCAGTGGGGAAAAAAAGAACACTTGACAGAACACAGCAGCTCTCATTACCATAAGCAAAAACTGTCCCTGAGCCACTTTTACCACAACAGGTCTGGAACAAGAACAAAGACCACAGATTGTGTACTATTTCTACTGTGAGTTGCGAATGCCTCTTTGAAATGGTTATCATCAATTTTACTTGGCATCTTGTTCCAAACACCTTTTTGGGGGGATTTTCATTCCCCTGAATAAGGAAGGTTTTTCATTAGAAATGGTTTTCAGGAAGGGTAACTTCTCACACCAAATTCTTCCAACCCTCCTTCACTGGTGTCTTGAAATTTTTGGAAGATAAGAGCTGGAATAACTTTTCAGGAGGAAAATTCATGAAATATGGAATCATTACCAACATATCAGTACTGTGGGTAGGTGCTCATTAGCACAACACAGTTATATAAAATAAATTGTACCCAGTAAACGTTTCCTTGACAAGCTCTTTCTGTGTAGAATTTGTCTAAAAGTATTACAATTGTTCTGTGTTTTCAAACTCTATTCTAATTCATGTACTAATTGCTTCATATTATATAACTGTACTATATATGTATAGAATAGATTTGTTTTTGGATTCTAAGTAGCTCTCAAGAAACAGGAATAGTTTCCCATGTTCTTTTCTTAATAATTTTTAAGTAAAATTGCCTAACAGGTGTTTCATGTCCTTAGATAAAAACATTGGTTTCTATGATACGTTATTTCTGGTATGGAATCTTTTTTTTTTTTTTTTTGCTATTTTCATGTTGGTAATTTTTTTTTTTTTTTAATTAGTTCTCTTGGAACAACAACAAAAAATATTTTGGAAGCATAGAAGAAGGTGAACTAATGCTCACAACTACATAAAGCAATCTAACTTTCAGAAATGTCTTCTACATTCATCTGCTACCTGCAGAACACTTCTCCATTACTTCCATCCTGTTTTCTCAAGTTAGCCTATCCCTCCACGTGGCAATAAGATAAATGTTGATGCATTCATTCATGTTAACTTTGCAGTTTATTACAGAAGTATTTTATTGTCAGTATTTCAGAAAAATTGGAGGTTCTGAGCAAAGAGGTGAAATGAATACTCACATAAGGAATAAAATGCACACTCACATAAGGAATAGATATGCTGCTGCAATCCTTAAAGAAGGAAATAGATCAGTAAGAAACTAGAAATGAGAACAGATTTGCATCACTCTACAATTTGGAAATGGTAGCTGTTTTGCTAGTTCATACTGAACAGGAAAAAAGTCAATTGAACACAGATTAAAAAATGTTAATTTGATGGTGTGTACCTTTTGAAAGTCAACACCTGGAAATTTGAGACCCATAAAATTCAAGACAGACACATTCACAGTATAAACAAACACAATTCTCCTGCCTCTGCCAAAAAAGCAACAACAAAGAAACCCAAAGCTCTTTAAATATAGCAATTATTCTAGAGAAGATAATATGAATTATTCACAAAAGAAGTGCATTTTTCCCGATGAATGAAATTTTCTGTCCTGTGATTCTGTGATACTTAACTCTCAGGTATTAAGTAACACTCCTCATAAAAACTTTTGCACATCTTTTCCATTTAGATTGCTTTCAGATTTAGTTGGATGGATTTGTGTATAATTTTAATTTTCTGGTTTTAGATTACATGCCTTCAGAAAATGATGTGTATTCAGTGCAAACCTAAAATGGTAGTTGAGTAGAACTGTGTGAAAAATACAGTCTGCTAGCTGTAGTTCCAGTATTTGGTATTATTGGAAGGAAGTCCTATTTCCCATTTTTTGATCTTGTAAAAGTAATAAATAGTTTTACACACTTTTCTACCCTGATTTAAATCAGAGTTGTGACTCCTCAAACATACAGATGTCTTCTGGACATAAAATACAATACAAAGCACAACAGTGGTTCACAGGTTTGTTGGCCAGCTATTTCAAAAAGACTGAGTATATCTGTAAGATTTAAGTAAGTTGAAAGTCTGACATTTGAAAATGTTGACAAGTGCTCTTTTTTTTTTTTTTTTTTTTCTTTTTTGATGACAATTGACATGTATTACATATAGAAATTCTATAAAGGTCACTGCAATGTGTAAATCCCTTCAATTTAAAAATCTTCACCCCAATTGGAAGACTCAGGAACATTTGACAGTTCCACTTTAAAAGTTGTAAGGTTTTCACACTTCGTATGTTTTAAAGGAAAATGTCAGGTAAGTGTCCATTCATCAGCTGAATTATCTGAACGTTAGAAGGCTCCAAATGCACAGGTGATGGCAAGTTATTTTCAGATGTACAAAGTGAATACATGTTAAATGGGGCACATATAATATATGACTGAGCCAAGGAGTGCTCAATAATACCCTGTGCATAGGCACAGAGTTAGTATCACTATATAGTTACTCTATAACTCATAACATATGCAAAGTGTTCTAGAAGTATTAAATATTTCCCTTACATTATTTGAGAAAGAACTTCCAGAAACTTTAAATACCTAAAATTTGCTGAATAAATGAATGTCAGAACAATTATACAATATTTCTTTTTGTGGAAAGTGATATCTCTCATCCTAGCTTAATACTTATGCTGAAAAAAAAAAAATGTTCATTTTCTGTTTAAACAACAACAACAAAATATTTTAAAATGGATGCAGAACTATATCCCACAACAAGCTTTTGTTTGAAAAATAAGTTTTGTTTTCACACGCATCTATATTCTGTTCAAGTGGTCGTGTTAAGCACAGCTAGTAGAAATTCACAGGTGTAGCTTTACTGGGAGAGAAAGGGAAACAGAAAAAGAAGTAAAGCCGTGCTAAGGAGCTTCAGCTCTGCAATTCCACAAAGCCCAAAGAGCTACTGCAGCAGGAATAACTGGTTTGACAGAGTCTGCTTTATGCCGTCCCCAGGTGCTAAAAGCTGACAACTATTGCAAGAAAAAGGTAGAGGGATAGGTTGAGGAGGGACACAAAACCATGATCTGCATCTGGAAGCGGGCTACAAAGGGGCTGCCAAAGGAAGTGCTAGCCTATACATTTAGAATATTGAGTCTTCATTCTTTCCAAGTGATGTTATTAATTTATTTATTTTATATTAGAAGAAAATATATTTTATATTAAAATAATAAAAATAATATAATATTTTTTCTTTGTATTAGAAGAAAAATAATATAATACATATATATCTTTACTTCAAGGTGAGCTGCCAGAATATTTTATAATCTGAATATTTTAGAATCTGAATAAAATGACCAGCTAGACTTTACATTTAGTGTCTCCAGCAGTGAAATCCGTGGCGATTTCCTGACGTAGATGATATTCCACAGTTCCTTCCCATGATTTGCCCTAGTGTTCAAACAGGGTTCCAGAAAGCAAAGCACACCTTTAGTTTTTCTTCCCTTCATTCTTACATAATCATTTACATGAAACATTACATACATTTCTCATTTCAAGCACCTAAGCTTCATTATCTTCTATGTTTCAAAGACTGCGAGACTTCCCCCCCCCCCCATACTTCCATGTCATTCATTTATTTTTTATGCAGCTGTATCTATACATACATAAACACATGCCAGTGTGGTCAAGTGGTAGTAATAATTTTATGACCTTCATATTGAGGAAAATCTCCTAAAAACTCATATGACTTCATAGAACCTATACTGGTTTAAGGGGGTAAAAAAATATTACTATACAGCCTAAAAGCATATATAAATCCTAAATCGCTATTTAATCCAGACCTTTCAATTTTAAACAGCTAAGTAATCTCCAGTGGCAGAACAGAAGACCTGACTGTGCCACACTTTTGTTACCCACTTGCTTATGCAGACACAACAAAGAGTCTGTGGGGTACTGACATTTCCCACCCAATCTGCACAAATCTTCACTGCCCTGAAGACCTGGGGTAGTAGCTGTGCAAGTAAGAGCTTCAAAATAACACCAAAAATTTTCCAGCTGAATAGTAATGATATATGTAAACATTAGATTCCAATAAAGGACAAGCTAGGACTATGCAATTATGTATTCACAGACAAATAAAAACTTGCAGATTTCTATAGCTTTTTGGACTGTTGAAAAATAGAGGGTTAAAAAATATTCATGTTTTGAATAGTCTTTCAGTAGCTTATTGTAGATGATTTGCATTTGTCGGCATAGTTAGTCATGTGAAAAATAAGGCTGACTGTTAGAAAAAGCATCGAATGGTTATTTTGCATCCTGATAGTGAGTAATAAAGTTAAGCTCCCCAAACATTAATAATTTTTGATTTGAAATGTCTGAGAGTATATTAAGTAGAAGGCTATTGTAACTGTGTCAGTTGGTAAGACTCAGTTAAAAAAAAAAAAAATGTAAAGCAGTGCTGTTAAAGAACTGTGTTGTTCCTGTTTCTAATGGAAAAAAAAATCATCAGACCACAATATCACTTTCTAGGCTTCCTGCATAGCTACAGGTAGCTAATAAGTGTGTCAGAAAGTGAAACAAATGGGCAGTTGATAGAGGCTCATTCGGATGCATACCGCACAGCAGGAAATTCCAGCACAGTCTGTTTCACCCAGTGTCCTACTTCAGCTCCATTATAAGTGACACAGCCGCGTTAAGGAAGGCACTTCTAGCTCTTAGGGCCACATTATAAGCTAGTAATCAATTACTTGCCGAACACAGGCAAACAAAAAGGCTTTCACTACACTAGTACAGTATTCATCAAAGCCTCGGCTATTAATGCAGCTGGAAGAGTTAGGAAACAAAACGCTTTCGCCTTATCCCAAGTTTTTCACAAAACAATCTTTTGTAGCTTTAGTCTGATTTAAGGGTACCAAACTCCATAAATCATTTGCAATTGCCTTTTGAAACGATCTTGCTTACAACATTTAACTAGAATATATGTAATTAAGTTTCATTATTACTAGCAAAAGATAACTCCCCTACAAAAAGATAACTTTCCCAGTTCTGTGTATAATCTCAAGTATAAAAGAAACCAAAAACCCACAACACAACAACAAAAAAATCACAACCAACCAACCAAAAAAAAAAAAGAAACACGCTTTGCTTATTTCTTCTTCTGGTTTAAAATAGGATTATATATCAGTTTTTTTTTTTTTTTTTTTTTTTTTATGTCACTTATTTATATAGTTACTACAACTAATGGAAAAATGGAAAGTCAGCATTTCTAGTTTGTAATCACTATAGAATTAAATACTTCAAATAGTTTAAAACACTCCTGAAATTTAATACTCTCTAGGAAAATATATTTCCTGCAACCAAGATGTCTTTTGCAGAGACATCCTAGAAAGTTACATTCATCTCCTATCCACCCAAAAACCTAACAGAACAAAGTGACAGATCTAGGATTAGCAAGCAAAAACTTGCATTAACCCAGCATGCTAGAAACACAGTTTCTTCCAATAAAATTTATTCATTACATATGTGTGAATATATAGATATAAAAAGTAATATATTTTAATATGTTTATGAGTATACATATATATGAATAAATATAGTATGCACATTTCATATATGAATCTGGATATAAATATGTACATAAGAGCAGTAATATCAGCAAGACTGCCAAGAGGAGCAAAAGAGCCTGTACCATGGCAAGACAGAATGCTGACAAAGGGCTACCACTAAGAACGTAATGAGATGAGATTACACCTGGTGCAAGACAGCCTGTGGTCAACACATGCATGAATAGGAAATTTAATAATAACTCAAACATTTCCATTAGAAGTCAGCACCAGCATTTAAATGATCTATTTTTCTGAGGTTTCCTTGAAAATTGTAGAAAAGTTACATATTTCCTTAACCTTTCAGGGTACAGTGGTAACCACACGCTGTCTCTTTCCTTTGTCCTCAAGCAGTGCAGGCAGAATGCCTCTAATCTCAGCCCAGGAAAAGGTGAAATTAAATTAACTTTCTGATAACCAGTAGAAAAATAAATGCATATGCTGGATCCAATTGCAAAAATTAAAATAAATGGTTAAGATCTTCCTAACAATACGTAAACAGGAGTGCTCTCTCTTTCTCTTCCTTTTGCTTATTTCTACCTACTGTATATCCTTTCAACCAGGACCAAATGTAAGTTTATTTCTAGTCCTATACTTGTTTATGTCAATCCATTTCTTTGCCTATCACAGGAATGTCAATGATTGTCAGTGAATAATTGAGTGCCAGGTCTTCCTGAAGAGACAGTTTTTACATAGGATCATTCCAGAAATGCTTATACTTAGCAAAAACCAAAAAGCTATATATATATAAAAGAAAACCTACAAACTTCTGTTGACTCACCCAGTGTCTTTAGAACAGTAATAAATAGTAAAACCCAAGAGTTTCTATAAACTAAAGAAGCCCTCTGTGTCCTGGGCTGTGTCATCAAGAGGCATGCATTCAGCAGACAGAAGGAGAGGATTGCCCCTTTCTATTTGGCTATCAGTAGACCACATCTGGAATAATGTCCAGTTTTGCCCTCCTCACCCCCCGGTACCGAAAACATCAATAAAGTGGAGCAGGGGTGGGGGGAAAGGGAAGGTACAGGGTGAGAAGACCGTGCCAGACAGAGCAGTGCATAGCATGAGGATCAGAGGCAATGGACATGAGCTGAAGCACGAGAGGTTGACACCAAAGAGGAGGAGCAGCTTTTTTCCCCATGAGGTGGGTGATGGAAGAGGCTGCCCAGAGAGGTTGAGCAGACGTCACCCTTGGAGATTCTCCAGCCCCAGTAGGATAAAGGCCAGAGCAACCCACTCTGATCTCACAGCTGCCCCTGCTCTGAGCAGGAGGCTGGACTAGAGACCTCCCAGGTCCCTTCCAACCTGAATTATCCCATGTTTCGTTAAAGAGACACTTAAGTTCACTTTCAATTTTCATTTTGCTATGGACTATGAGAAACTTGGGACATGTAAATAGTGTGTCAAACATTTTGTAGATGGAAGAAACAGCTCTCTGAAGAATTCTGACCAAGGAAATTTTCATGCCAAATACAAAACAAACCTTCACAAACAACACCCCAAACAAAGAAAACACAAAAATTGGATATTTACTCAATAAATTAAGAATAATATTTAAAAAGATCTACTTTAAAACATCATATAAATTTTACCAACAAAACAAATGGAAGAAAATGAGACATAAGTGTTCACAGGATGCAATTACTGGAAAAGGTAAAAAGCCCTCAAACAAGAAATACTAGGCTATGTATGGCACATATGATAATGTCATTAAAAAAAATGAATAGAAGGAAAAGGAGTTATTTTATTTAAGCATTACCTTTTCTTACCCATATTTATATATAATCAGTAAGTACTGTTCTTTTCTACTTCTGCTCTTTAAAAAAGCAAAACTGCCTCCCAGTTCTTGACTTTTGGAAGAAACACTAAAATATAACATTAAATGTTGATTCTTTCTGGTTCTTCTGCAAAATGGTTACAGATAAATGTCAACAAAACTAGCAGAACAGACAAAAATACACTTTTTGACTTGTCATATTTATAAATTTTTATTTAGGATAAAAAATGTGAAAAAATTTGATTGCAACCTCACCTGTCAGAAAAGCAAAGTCTTGAAAGGCTGACTCATGGAAGTAATACCCATAACCCTAAGCATTACATGCTTGCCTCTAACTATAATGTACAGCATAGATTGAAAAAATATTGTTTCATTTATCATGAGACTAGACACTGCTTAAAAGCCAAGGGGAATATCCAGGCCTTTTGTACTTCTTTTGTACTTTCATCCTAAGGAAGAAGGTAATGATCACAGTAAAATACTGATGAGATTGCCAAGCTTGTATAGTTTCTGGACAAGAGCTCTCGTGCACAATCAGTTACTACAGCTCAGCTGAGAGCCGGATGCTGAGTCACAAGCAACAGAGCCATCAGCCCCTACCTCTGTTTGGGAAGGGTGCTCAGCACCACACACCAAACCCCTGCTTTGAACTTCTCCCTGGTATTGTTAAAGCTTGTCAGTGTGATAAGTTGAACCTGAATGATTTGTTGCAGTTAGCATTATCACAGCATTAATAAGTGATCTTTAAGCTCACTGGAAAAGGCATTAGTGCCGCAAAAAGATTGGTGTGGATATAAAAATTCTTTATTTTCCACTCCTAGAATGCTAGCACTCTACTACAAAACCACTGAACTACAAAACTAGCCTTTTAAAAACTGTATATTTGGGTGTTTTAATGCATTACACTTTTTTTTTTTTTTTTTTTTTCCATCTGTTCCTCCTCTGCCTCTCAATTTGTTGGCTTAGAGATCCACCCTACCCTTCCACAACAATTTTTATTGAGTGCTCTTTAAGTTGTACATTATTAAACACATTTGCTGAACTCCCTCAGTTACGAATAATGTAATTAGGCTGGACCACCTTCAGTGATTTAATTTACTAGCTTGTCGGGATATGTACTGCTTGATTCATGCGGGTTAGATGGATTTGTGCTGAACTTCTGAATCACAGATTAGCTGGAGCAACCCTGAAAAACTTTTGGCTTGCAGAAAAGTCTTACCCTAAACAAAGCAATAGGAATGCAATACTGATCTGAATGAAGGCGTGGAATGCATATGTATGTGCAAGCTGATGCATTTAAAACGCACAGCATTTGGCCAGAAGAGAATTGTACATCAGTGCTGTTTCTTATAAGAATCGGCAAGATATAAGAAAACCTTATTTTCCAAACCACAGATTACAATTGTGTTATACAGGCACTACTGATATTCGAATACTGAGTCACTTTAATTTCAGAGCCTTAATCTATATTCACCAGACTAAATTTATGAGACCCAAATCTGCAAGTATCTTGAGATGCACAGACACATGTTTCAGTATATGCATTTTTAATTGGCTCAATCTTCTTCAGCATGGAAAGTGATAATGAATAGTGATAAGGGTCAAGCTGTTGCTTTCCCATGATACAATAAAATGCTGAAAATAAGGTACTTCTCTAAAAAATAAGGAGCTACTTTCAAACATCAGAAAAACTAATGATTGGCATTGAAATAAGGATTTATATGAGTTATTCACATTCAGCATTGGTTATGCAGTAAAACAGTACTGTAAGGACGCATGAAATTTCCAGCAATGCTGAAAATTCAGGGTACATTGAAGCACAAGTCTAGAAGACAACAGAGGACAAACAGGGGACAAAACCAAGGAGGAGAATAAGAAAATACAAACCCCAAATGTTGTATTTTCTGTACAACCCCCTCACTCTACTTTGGTGTGTTACTTTATTAATTAAAATATTTCTTTTATACATTTCCTTGTAGCTCAAGCCCAGTGGATTGCTCATCATATTAACTAGACTTTGCTACTGTCCTCATTAGGAAAAATTAAAAAAAAGGAAACACTGTCACAGGTTTAAGGCTGAAAAGAATGGCTTGTATTGGTAAGGAAGAACACAAGTCCCAGCCCACTGTGTCCAGGACACTGCTCCCAGTGGTGACAGTGAGGATGGTGTTTGTCACATCTCCAGCATGACCGCTGCACAGACCATGTGTTGGCAGAAACCTCTATGCCCTAGCAGGATGATGGCAACAAGGCTGCAACACACTGCACACACCATTCCTTTTCCTGTTAGCTCAATGAGAAAACAGAGTATTGATGTATTTTTCAAGCATATTCCAAAGTAAAATGGCTAATGGGCAGCACCCTGGTCTCTGATGCATGGAAGCTGAAAAAAGTAAATTTTCTTATCCAGCAGATGCCATTTCCAACAGTTAAGCTTCTAGAAATTTTGTAACAGGTTTTCCTGGTGTTTCACTGTCATACAGCATTGTTATGTGTTAATGTACTAATTGATGTTAATCAATATTAACATTAATTATATATGTTAATATTCTTAGTGCTAGGTATCTCTCTTTAACAAAGAGGTTGCTAAGAAGACCAGATACCATTTAGGACCTTAGAGGGTTACACAGAGTAATTCTTGGAAGCCATGCAAAAGTAACCACCAACCATTGCCTCATTAACAATTGCTATCCTGATGTATATAGGAGATCATGCTAGTTTGTGCCATTTTAAAAGTTAGCTTTTACTCATTGCATCTGCAGTCAACAGTTTTCTCCTCTGCTTTATATAATCAGTACAGATAGTGGTATTTCCACAATGTAAGATGTGGGAAAAAAAGGATGAAGTATGGCACTCTTAGGCTGAATATCCTAGCAGACAGGAAATCTTTGGTAGACGTGTACATAGATGAGATGTTTCTTCTGAACTGACATAACCCTTCTATCTCTAGCATCACCAGAGAGCAAGCATTGTTTTGATTTAGCTTTCAGGCTTAAATTCAAGGAAGAATTCATAAAGAGTGGTTATAATTAACTGGCAACTTACTACTCACAAAATTACTTTTTTAAATATTTGTGTGGGAAACATTCAGCATAGTGTCAGCTTAAAAATAAAAAGCACTTCTAGCAAGGAAGGTGTTAATGAAAAAATGTAGTGTTTCAAGAATATTAACAGAAACTCATAAAGTTATACATAAATCATATTTCTGCAAAACACATGCACCCAAGGACAAGAACTTTACCTGATTTAGTGGAGCTCAAGAATCAATCTGTTTTAATGTATTATTCTGTCACTATAGATTGGTGGATTGATCACATCTTGAGTTGAGCTTTACTTGCCAGCGAGCACAAAGTAATCTGCCCAATTGGTTTCACTAGCATACAGTCACCAAGCACTAACTAGATCTGATCAATATCCCCTACAGTACAACAGCTTCTGTGTTTAGCATGCGACAGACTTCAGAGGTGACAAATCAGTGCCAGCATAGTTTAGCAGTGATGGCTGGAGTGGTGCCCCACACAAAGCATGTCTAGGAAGAGTGGCTTGAATGGCACACTTTCACAGTTTCGCTCTAGCACAAAGAGAAGGCAGGGGCGTGCAAGGAGGATGTTATTTAGGCACTAAAGAATGGCAGGCCTAGCTTTTTGTTACTCTTACTGGTC
Source organism: Stictonetta naevosa (assembly GCA_011074415.1). Lineage (NCBI taxonomy): Eukaryota > Metazoa > Chordata > Aves > Anseriformes > Anatidae > Stictonetta > Stictonetta naevosa. The sequence continues at coordinate 31,506,868 of CM021700.1, forward strand.
TAAAATAACTGTCTTTATAAGGCCAGTTAATTATAGTGTATCACAAAGGTGTAGTCAGGTCCACATGAAAAAAATGTCCCATTTCTAGAGTACATCACCATCATATATTTCAGAACTGTACTTTCTGACAAAGAGGATCTAAATGCTAGATAGCAGACTGCACTGTAAGACAGGTATGAAATGGTGATGCTAGCGAAAAGGGAAAGGAGTCGCAAAAATAGACTGGGACTGTAAACAGTCATTTAGCTGCCAAGCTTCTTCTTGGTATTCAACTTAGGCGTCTCAAACTAGATCTGCCATCCAAATTTGACTCATACAACAACTGCATCTTGACACAGGCTTTGCTTTGCCTGTGCTAGTCAGAGGCTTGGGTTGATTGTTTTTGTGATTTACAAAGTGTGAGGGCAGGGAAGACAGCAGCTTTCCTGAAGCTGCTTCGAATCATAATGGAGACACTGCTCCAGCTGAAGGGGGCTTTGTTGATAAAGGCCTTTGGAGGGTTAATTGAAACACCTTCAATTAAATTCAGTTCCAAAGCTGAATGTTTCACAGAGACATAGCAGGCTGAGAAAGACTGTGTCGGGAATGTGTATGGTGTTATTATTATTATTATTATTATTAATTATTATTATTATTATTATTATTTTATTCCCTAGAGTGGGTGAAACTAATTCTTTCAAAACAGTAAGGCTTCTCTGTCATGGGTAAGTCTTGAGTAAAGACTCCGTTGGAAGTGACTATACAAAATGCTGTGAAATCATAAGAGGGAAAAAAAAGTGTAGAAAAAGTAAAACTTTCCAATATCCAAGATAAGCATATAGGCTAGTTGTAACAAATATTAGTACTAAATTTTAAAACTAAATGCAATTTTCAATTAGTGTCCATACAAGGCCAGCAGAGTGGAATATAAAACAGTTTTGCAGGGTGCTGGTGAGCATTCATGGGCCTTGTACGCACAGGAGAAGTGGAACTTCACTAGTCAGTGAAGCTGCACTATTGTCCCGGTTTCAGTTAGGACAGAGTTATTTTTCCTCCTAGTAGCTGGTAGGGTGCTATGTTTTGGATTGAGAAGAGTGCTGATAACATGCTGATGTTTTAATTGCTGCAGAGCAATGCTTACACTAAGCCAAGGACTTTTCAGCTTCTCGCTCTGTCCTGCCAGCGGGCAGGCTGGGGGTGCAGCAAGAGCTGGGAGGGGACAGACCCAGGACAGCTGACCCAAACTGGCCAAAGGGGTATTCCATACCATCTGACGTCATGCTCAACCA
>CM021700.1:31508235-31535396 GCA_011074415.1 Stictonetta naevosa
GCAGCAAGAGCTGGGAGGGGACAGACCCAGGACAGCTGACCCAAACTGGCCAAAGGGGTATTCCATACCATCTGACGTCATGCTCAACAATATATAAGGGTGGCTAGCCGGGGTGGGGGGCCGGCTGCTCGGGGTTGGGCTGGGCATTGGTCAGCGGTTGGTGAGCAATTGCATTGTCCATCACTTGTTTGTACATATTATTATTATTATTATTATTTTCTATCTTAATAAACTGTCTATCTCAACCCACAGGCTTCACTTTCCCGTTTCTCTCCCCCATCCCAGAGAGGAAGGGGGGAGGGTGAGCGAACGGCTGTGTGGTGTTTAGCTGCCGGCCAGGTTAAACCACAACAACTATTTAATAGCTCTCTCTGGAGAGGGAGGAGTCCCTTTGAAGAGAACAATAGTGTAGCTCAGCATTATACCAGTTTGTGTTTAGTCCCAAAGACACTTACATATATCTACAGTTCAGGGAATGAATCTCACAAGACTACTTTCTCAGACTGACAGGATATCGAAATTTGAATCTATGCTTGGAAGATTTAAAGAAATCTCAGATAAAAAAACATCTCAAACCAAACCAACCAGTACACCTATAAAGACTTAAACTGTCTCTTCTAAAATTGTATTTGTATTCTTGCTTTTTTTGTCAGATGAAATTAATTTTCATTAACTTCCATCATGAGATTCCCAGTTCATTTTTATTCTTCCAAGGTCTTTCAAAACCAGATCAGTAGAGACCTCGTGTCAACCTAGTACAACAAATAAGATGGATGTTTTGCTCTTCACTCAGTAGATTTCATCACTGCTGAAGAAAGTTATCACTTATATTTATGCAGCCATACTCACCACAGAGGCTAGTGGCATCATATTAAAGGAAACTGGATTTAATTTAACAGAGCTGGCAGCAGTGCCAAGCACATATAAGAGGATCTGCAATGCTGGAATCAGCGAACTATGGCTCTTTTACCACAGCCAAAGCTGAGCGTGCAAACAGCCTAGCAAGACAACAGCTGTAACATCCCCATCCACCGAGCTACACAATGCTGTTTTAAAATGATTATATAAAAATAAACCACAAGGAATCAGATAAACAATTGAAAGTAGCCACTGACTACTAATTGTGTTATCATCACAAACTGTTTCTATAACCAGTTATTCTAATTTATAGTATTTAATAACTACCTCAAATTAGAAAAAAATAGTTTAGGCAGAGCTTAATAAATGTGTGCTGCCTCCCTCCTCTTCTTTCCATGGAAGCCTTTACAGGCTTTTGAACTCTGCTCTGTGACAGCTGAAACCACTTGTTCCCTTTTAGTTTTTGGTGATGCCTCCAGGAATGAGAGAAAATGTAAAATGCCCAGTTCAGCTGTTGCATATTGGTTAACAAAACCAGTGTATTACACAGCCTCTGCCCCCTTTCATTTGTATGATAAGAAGTTAAATTAAATCTTCCACACAATAAACATACTTTTATACTGTACATTCTTTCATGAGCTATTTTTTTTTTTTTTTAAAAAAAAAAAGAACATAAGGATTCATACAAAACTGCTGATGGAGAAGAGGACTATCCACCAACACACCATTAGCTATTGCATCTTATGTTCTCAAATAAAACACGCTGTATAGAAGAGATTGCCTTGGAAGTTATTGGTACATTTGAATGCAAACTACCAAACCGTGAAAAGTGAGGCATCCATTTGCTATAAAAATAAATTAGGAGGCAATGCTTTGCTGGCAAAGCCATTTGAGTACCACAGTTCATAACTATTCATGGTACCATTAACAGATGTCTTTGCTTGTACTGTGAGCCGCCTTATGATATTGCCGTATTCAGCAGTACTTTATATTTAAAGTGAGTGCAAGCAACTTTGTTTTAGAATATAATAAAATCTTGCCTGATGTAGAGATCCTATGGGAAATTATACAATAATGTTACCTACATAACTAATTTTCTTCTTATGAAATCATGATTCCCACTACACTTTTAGAGCTATTCCAAGTATTGTTTAACATCACCATTTCCATGTTAATATCTCAATAAATCACAGAAATACAATACTTCATATGAAAAGTGAGCCATACCTTGGGGAACATAAGTTTTCCTTTCTAAATTAAAAGGGGAATAAAATTGATGCTGAATGTACTGTATGTTGTTCAAGGGTAGTAAAAACACCCTAGTGCTTCTAACAAAGCAACTGTACATATGGTATGCACACGCACTTGCATAAGATATCGTGTAATATTGCTTAACTGTTTAACACCATACCAGGAGAATTGGGGAACTGGTTTAAAATACCCCTTTAGAAAAACTACTGAATGTGCTGTTCCTCCAGACACTCAGAACTAAAAGCAAATAGACAACCAGAGTAAACTTCCCACTGTTAAAGAGCTTAGTTATAATGCTATTAGTTGTTTTGAACAAGGATTTTTTTGAACCATTGCTGGAACAGTCAAAGACATGCCCCAACTCTGATGTCTCTTAAAAATATACAAATAATTTTGAAAAAAACATTTGGTGATTTTGGTAAATTCCTTTCCCCACTTCAGGAAATGCTAAGAAAATGTTCAGAAAGCCCAATATAGACTGTAAGAACACAAAAATTCACCATGCTTGCCATTGTTCCCCATCACCACCTTGTAGCAATGAGCTTTATAATATGCTGATATTACTGTGTTTTAGTGTTTCCTTCAAAACACAAGTCCAGTAATGTAAATATGTACACAGACCAGAAGACTAGTGTAGTGTAGTCCAATCAACCCATATTGGGTCATACCGATGAAGAACAAGAAATCAGGCCCTGCAGTTAAATATTTTGGAGTTCGTTCTCCATACACTCTACCTTGATTGACTAACTTGTTAACTTGATTCTTTAACACAGAAATGAAGTTTGATGTGGTACTATGAAAAAGGTGAAGGTGTCTTATTTTCGCAGCTTCAGTCACTTGATGCCTTCCACTCTGATGTTAGAAAGAAACTACAGTTGCGTTCAGTGTGTCCCAAGCAGCTTGCCTATTCCAGACTGCAAGCATAGATTCAATGTCCCATACGTTAACCACCACACTGGTACACCAGGGAACCACTCCTATAGCTACACTAACCCCACTTCTATTTAGTTCTGAATACAAATTTTTGTTGAAAATTCTCATGTGGGTAATTAATTGCCACCACATTCAGATTCTCATTTTAACTTTCATTCATGGCATGTTAATCTGTAGTTACAGAATAATTTCTACTCCTTCCCTACAGTTCCTCATTTGTACAATTCATCAGTGCACCATTTTCCAGCAAGAATTCAGTTGAGATGGGGTACAAATGAGCATTTAAAGGAAAGAGGGAAAGAGGAGCTACACAAACAAAACAAATGCACCTAAAAGTCATAGAAAAAGAAGACATCATCCACATCATCCATGCAATTTATTTAGCTTTTTATTTTTTTTTTATTTTTTTTTATTTTTTAAAGTAGCTTCCTGCCCTGTCTACTCTGCTGATGATCTCTGTGCTAAATTATACAACCCTACCACAGCTACCTTGTTAAGTGCTTTCAGTAAGACACCATTTTGCCCTTTCTGGTCTTGAAAAATAGCAGACAAACACCAATTAAAATGTTCCTGCTTTATGTTTGAGAGAAAGAAAAATAAAAAAATAAAATACTTAAGATTTTTGTCTTTTTTATTACATTTCTTTTTGTATATTTTCTAATAGGCTTTTTCTAAACATTGTCTAAAAATAAAGGAAATTACCTTGACTCAGTGAAGAACAATTCTCTACTTAGTTAAATTGCATTCACTGAATCTGAGGAAACCACCATTATCTTTCTAAACCAAGTGTTTTTGATGAAACTCTTTATTTGTGGACCTTTAATTGTCCACAAACACAGTATTTTGTTTTGTTTTATTCTTTTAAATAGCAACCAGTAGCCATAAGTAATAGCTATGAGAAAAAATGCTCAAATTAATATGATAATTATGGCTAAACATTAGAGCTGGATGATTAATGATATGGACAGGAAGAAAGAACTTTAACACATGCATAGCATCTGTGAATTGTGTTTCTTGCTGTTTGCATAAGTTATTCCCTTTTGTTTCTTAGTAAAGATCTTGAAACTACTGTGTGACTTCTGAAGGGAATTATGTTTTATTACTAATTTTGTATTAAAGTGAGACAGTCAGTGAACAAAAATGATGAAGTGAAAATGGATAACAAATACACTCACCCCAAGTCAAGGTCAAATTATACTTCAGATCATGGAACGGTATTATTTTGAAAGAATTCCTAGAAAGTGTACTTTAAAAAATTAAGAAAAAAATGTGTTACATTATTCAAACAGATCACAGAAAATAGACAGTTACTTCTCAGAAGTGTCCAGCAAGAGTCTCTGGCAGTAGATAAAACAGACAGTGGGAAAGAGATGAAACTTGAAGAAAGCACATGATGATACCTCTGCCGAATCTACATCTCAAGATTTTACAGCTTTTTCAAGTCGTTGCATTTTATAACCGTTGGTGGGTTTTTCCCTTTGAATTTTGGTAGTTTCTTTTAGGTCATGTGCATGTTTACCATCCAAAAACATGACAGACTATCCCAGCTCATTTCTAAGTTCTCTGTAGATTGGCCTCCCTCTGTTTCAAACTTGTTTTCGACGTTTTCATTTAGGAAAAATTTTGGAAGAGATGGGCAATGAGCTCTTTCTCTTTTGTTTACAACTGTTTCATCACCTATCTCAGTCACCTTTCCTGGCTGAAAAAATCTGAGATTGCTTAGCTGCTCCTTGTAGAAAAGCTGCCCTATACCTTTGATTATCTTGTTGACTCCCTCTGAACCATTTCCAGTTTTTACTATATATTCTTTCTGAGAGGGAGAGGGCAGTGCTGCACACCACATTGATGGAGCTGGGCACACAGTCAGCTTGCACACTGACATAAGGAATTTTTGTATTTTGTTCATTATTCCTTTTCCGGTAATTCTTAACATCATTCAGTTTGCCTTTTTTTTTTTTTTTTTTTTTTTTTTTGATTACTGAACACTGAGCTGATGTTTATGGCAATATCTCGTTCCCAAGTGGTAATCCTTCACTCAGAATCTATTATTTTACAGAGAATTAGGTTTTCTTTTTCCACCCTGTGTGAATGACTTTCAATATATCTATGCTGAATGTAATCTGCCATGTCCTCTACCAGTCACTCAGTGTCATAAAGGCCTTCTATACTTCTTCCCAGTGAGCTCTTGGCTTTGACACTGTGAAAAACTTGCTACTACAAGAAAACTCCTTTTACTCATTCACTATAGAACATTTTGAGGAACAAAAAACCCAGTCCAGCATCCAGCAAGAGGGACTCTACTGACAGCTGCCCTGCACAATGGAACATTTTCTCCTCTCTACTTCTTTCCCATGCAGGAGCAGCATGGATGTGGCTGCTGCAGGTGGGAGAGGAGCAGTAGAGGCAGGGCACAATTCCACCATCCTATCCCTTGCCACACTGGGTCATGTCGTGGTTCTCCCCAGGCAGTCCGCTTGGGAGGAGTACAAAACTGGTCTGGAGGCAGGACTGGAAAAAGAGTACCTACAGTGCATGTCCAGAGTCCACCTGGGGAAATCAGATGGAAAACAAGGGCTACAGGAGACAGGGCTGGGCACAGGGGCACAGCTCTGGGTGCCCAGGTCTGAGTCTTCATGAAAGTCCCAGCCTGCATGCAGAGGATGGGTGGATGGGAGTCAAGATGAGGCTGGTCAGGGAGGCTTAAGGTATTTTAGTGCAGTTGGGACCCTGACAAGCCAAAGCAGTTTTTCTTCTACACAAGGAGCTCTTATCCTTGGTTGTCTAAATTCCTAATGGTATGTTGGTGAGGAATTTTGACTGAACTATTTTAAGAACTCTTCCCCACACATATTTACCCATGTGAATACTAATTAAATTATTGCACATTATATTTGATGATATACCAATTATGCTGTCAGGCTAATACATATTAATACATACCAATTATGGTGTTAAGCTCATTGGTTTCCATTTTGATGCTTTGAAAGGTCTTGATGTTTTTCACAATAACAGGGGGATATTTTTTTTTAAATTATGAAAGCTTAATTTTTAAAGGTAAAATATTCTCTCACCTAACTGTTGCTGCACATGCTGTGAAAATGAAGCTGGTCACTGTAGTGCAGCCACAGTGGAGTCAGAGAACTGTAAGGTCTCTAGCAACCTGCCAGCATGCTACAGAAAACTAAACTATTTCCTTCTCCTAGCTCTTTAAATCTCTGTCTGTGTATTTCAGTGGAATTTTGTCAAATGGATAAACACCTATGAAATATTTCCTATGATATGGCTCTCCAAAAATTTCCTGGAGGTTATAAATACTACAAGACAAAGCTGTGTAAACAGCTCAGATCTCTTGACTCAGTGTTGTGGTTTGACAGTATAACCAGCTTTCATCCTTGCTTTGTTCCTCCTTCTTTCTGTTTCTTCACTGAATTAAGTAGAGAAACAGCTGATTCGTTAATAATCATCTTTTAGAAAATTAGTTGTACTAAAGCAATTTCTATCTAATGATATTACACTGCAAATAATTAAGTAACCCTCCTGGTTTTTCGGATCTCTAACATTAACAGATAACAGATTTCACCTCCTCCGTTTTATATAGTCACTAAAAGCCTGTTTGCAGCTTTTTGCCTGGAATCAGGCTGCTTTAATTTGGCCATGCATATTGTTTTTTATTTCATAAGAGAAAGCAACATATTGTTGATAATGTTACTTACACAAGTGCCACAAAACAAGATCAATATTGCACTCTGCATGAGAAACCTTAAAGCTCAAATAAACTCTTTTTTTAAGCTCCTTAAACCTCAGAAATTGTATATTTATGTATATGTCTGAGGTCAGAAAACTTATAGCTACTAACAGTGGTAAATCTTAGAGAATTCAAAAAGGTGCATGCTGGTCTGGATCCCCTATGCATATACAAATATCATTTTGTATCACAGAAGCCCTGTTTTTCAGAAGTAAAGCCAAACTTTGTCTCAATACTTTCCTGAAGTATATGATGAGAAAGAGTAAATACCAATCATCCGGGCCCTGCACGAACCATTACGTTCTAATTGCTATACCCAGCACATACCATCCCTCTCTGTAATTTTATGCTGAAACCTCCTTCCCCTGCTTCAGGGGTTTAGCTGCCTGTGAGCAGGGTCTGCTCTGATGTGGTATAGCTACATAACCTTGGATCAGACTCCATGAAAACAGCAGCTATATTTCTTTCCCCATCCGCTGTCTCAGGAGTTGCATTTAAGCTTGGGATGGGCTATGTTGTAGTTATGCCTGTGCCCTGCCTTGTACTTGGCTGATCTTGACCCTGCCCTGCTCACTTCACTTCCTGACTTGGTCTTGAACCGTTTTACCACTACAGGCTTGTCTGGTGATCACTGAACTGTGGTTGCTGGTTGCTCTTACCAGACCTGGGCTGCTTGCTTTGCTCTGGTCCTGGGAGACTGCATGGATTGTTGCTGAAGGACTGTATCCCTCAGCTTCCCCTCTGCTGCCCTCTGAGCAGCCCACTCATGCTGCTCCCTGAGACTGATCAAGTCAACGGTTCTCTTGGCGGCATATTGTAGGATTGCATTTCATTGCTGGTAAGGAAAGCAATCAAGAACAACAAATTGCTTTTACACACCTGGTATTTGTATGAATTAGTGGAACACCATGGCTGGCTGTAATTCTGTATGGCTTTTAAAAAAAACACAAAGCAAAACGAGACACGGCAGGGTTTCGTGTAAGCTGAGGCTAAGAAAAATACTACAAAATAATCTTCACATCAGTGAGCTGTTTTCTTCTCACCCAGAAGATGGCATTAATAAAATACATTCTCTGTGCATCTGTGTTTGATGACCACAGGGATTCATAAGCTGTTCCGCCCATTAACTTTTTGCTGCTTTATTTAGAAAAAATTCACACTTGTGCCAAACAGAAAGCACTTGTTTGTCTACCAGCTTCTTTCAAGGTGAAACCAAGTTGTATAGGACAGAGACATACTCCTTGAAAAAGTAGCCCTTCTACTGGAGCCCTCTACCATTCTGTTAAAACAAAACAAAACAAACAAACAAACAAAAAAAAAAAAGAGAGAGGGAGAGGCGGAAAGAGGAAAGTGGGAAAGACAAGAAAGAGAGAGGAGTGCCTTTCTATGTACATACTTTCCATCTCAATTGATACAAATTTTCCCCTAGCTTCCAGGTGAATGTTTCCTGTAATACTTCTCTAACTACAAATTTGAAGCTATGCCACATCATGTTGACAAATATCTGTGCAACATAGAATTCAGGACTAATAATTTATTTGTAACACATTAATCAAGATCTAATGAAACTAAGTAATGTAGTTCCACTTAAAAGTGTTCTAAAGCCAACCATAACCCCTAAAATTATTTTAAATTGCTATGTGTCATTTTGTAAGCATAATTGTCTGCCTTCAATTCAGTTGTTGTCTTGGTTGATCAGGTTAAGTTGGTAAATCATTTGTGCACGATAACTTTCTGGAACTCATTGCTACAGATTTGCTCTTGGTGATGATATAAGAAATTGATTCCTCTGTAATCAGCATAAAAGATTAACTAAAAAATATTCTTACAGTTTGTTACCCAGACTGCAGGGGAGAAAAATATAACACCATGGTCATTTATGTCATTATTCAGGTGTTAACTGAGTTTTTAAATAAATATTTCAGGAAGTGTCAGAACATTTTGCTCCAGTATGTTTTGATGTTATAATAGTATATGATCTGAAGGCTTAGCATTCTCTATTTAATAGCTTGGAATTCCTTCAAAAGATGATACCTATCATGACAGGAAAAACGATCATCTAAATTCTACTTACTCCTATAGGCAGAGAGGTGCCAGTTTATGCTTGCACCAATTTTAATATCCCTTAACATTTAAGTAATTAATAAATTAATAACATCACTTACATTATTTGAAGACCTCTAAATCAGGGTTTCTGTTTTCTTTTTATTAAGATTGCTAGACATGCAAAGTTGTTGTAAATAATCTATGCCCAAACTTAACTCTGCTGCTGCTTTATTCAGGTCTTTGTACTGCTTAAATTTATCAATAGCAGCTGATTAAACATTTATTATGTCATTGAGATCACAATACTACATTCCAAGCTCTGTTGGTATTTCCTTGCTAAATCCCAATTTTCAGGGTTTTATTACTCTATTATCTTATATCTCACTGAGCTTTCTTATAATAATAGGGAATTGTGTCTGAAACTTATTTAGTTCAATTTTATTGACAGTACTTATTAGGTCCCCAGTTTATATTCCACAGCTAATGAATAAAGAAGATGCAGCCAGGAAGCCCCAAAGAGAAAGCATTTTTAAAACAAAATTCAATTTAATAGAACAGAAAATTAATCAGAATATCATTAAAAAGGTTTAAAGACTTTTCTGGGCAAAGAGGCAATATGAAGCAGTGACTGCAAGTTTCTGTGCCAATGTGATATCTTCTAGAGGTAGAAGGTTCACAACTTTCATTTCCTGGCAGGAATCCTAAGGCCAACTGGAGTCGGTTCCTCTGAGGAAAGCAGGCATCACTTCTCAGGAGATGTTATGCACTAAGACTACATATGACATTTGCTTGTGATTTGTAATAAACGAGGATTAATCTGAGCCAAAGCAACTGATAAACAAATGTGCATTTGCTTTAAACATACTATTTACTTCTCCATAAAACATGACAACAAATATACGTTGGATCAAAATAACTCCAACTGATCAGACTGACACATAAAAATATACAGTCTGCTGTGTGAACAGAGATTTAAAGCTATAGAAGGGACTTTTTCCTGTTGGCTTTGTAAATACTCATACACATTGCCAATAACTGGGCATCACAGTGTTCAAAGCCTGCTTTCAGTCATTATAGAGAAAGAGTTTGGACAGAGCATAAAGCCCGAGAGGTGAATCCACTAGAACATATAGGACATGATCTCTTATGGAATGCTATTCCAGGACATTTATTCTGCACATTAGTACAATTGGTTTGTTCACAAATGTGGTGCATTGTGGAATGGGAAATGGTAACATTATGATAGTGCCAAGGACTTTGTGTAGTACTTGCATTTTGTGAGGACCCATGCTACTTTTGCATAAAGATACCAACAGTGTTAGGCTGTGTCAGGCTTTTCTTAATTTTCAGGGAATTTTCAGGGAACTAAAATTTTCAACACTCTTCAGAAGGCAGCAAATAGGTGCAGTGACTGATGCTGCTTAGACAACCACAATTCAATCTATATAGCAACAGGAGCTTTAAAGCACATCTGGAGCTGCTAAACTTTTTTTTTTTTTTTTTTTTTAAAGCAGCTGTTTAAAGCTCAAAATGGGTTAAACTCTAATTACTGCATTTTAGAAGCCTTCTTACTTTTGCAATTCCCTTCTTCTACAGTGATGTTTCAGTTCCTGTATGAGGAGTAAAGATCAAAGTATTCTCATGAGGAAGTTCAAAACAGAAGTAATCAGAACAACAACAACAACAACAACAACAAATTCAGACAGGAAAATGCACTTGCATTGTTGAATTGCATCACACTAAGGCTTATATTTTTTCTTACTGATTAGGAAAAGGACAGAGAAAAAACATCATTGCTTGTTGGGTGAAATCAAATTATTCGCAAAACAAAGGACATCTTAAAAATGTGCAAGTTTCCCCCTTTGGATGCTTCTGCAAACAACATGAGGGAAAGTAATATGCCTCTTTCCCTTAATAAGACTTCCAGATTTCTAAATGAAGTATAGAAGGAGGAAAACTGGAAGGAGTCCATAGAAAACTATAAATTCTGCATGCAATACAGTCAACAAATAGAATTAATGCAGAATAGCCAGTTACTTTGTTGTTCTACACTCTCACAAAACAGTTTTTTCTCATTTGAATTTGTAAATGAGTCCTGTATATTTACCAAAGCAAGCTCGAGCCCAGCACTCTTCCCAAAATCAAACTAAATCCAGCTGCATGTTTTGACCCCATGTTGACGTACACTATTGCATCATTTTTGCATCTAAATACTCAATATCTGCCTGGAAACAGTATTCTACAGACTTCATCTTTTCAAAATAATTTAACTGCTAATATTTTTCTCAGTAGCTGTACAAATTATTTTGTACTGTGTTACGCTAATTAGTTGTGAGTTTTCACAGATTATAGCTTTTTCTGTGTGTCTTTTTTATTATAAAATGAAAACGTCTCAGTTTCAAATGGCTTTTTGGCAATATCTTCAAGTGCTGTTAAGAGGTGCAATTGTACATATAACACTGATAATCTGATTGTATTTTATTTAAGACTAGAAGGTAGTTCGGAAGTCAACAGATGGCAGCAGATATGCTTTAGAGAAAAAAAAATGAAATAGTAATTTCCTTCTATTCCTTTTTCAAGGTTGTCTTGCTATTTACTTAAGTAGAGTTTGAAATTAGGGGCTGAAATGCAATGAAGAAAACTCCACCAGTAGAAAAAGACTGATAGCAGACAGTTTTGCTTTATTCATCAAGATGGTTTCAGTTAATTACTTTTTTTTTTTTTTTTTTTTTTGAGGCAAGACATGGTAATCCAATTGCTATAGGTAGGTGCAAAACTCCACTTCATACCATATGCTGTAAAGGAAATTGCCTTAGGGAATGGGAAAGGCTTTTCACTCCTACAGCTAGCATATGAGTTACATACTGCAGATGAGGTTACTACTACCACAGGATTATACATTGGCATATAGACTCTAAGTAATTTTGATGATTTAGATCTTAATTACCCTCAAGAGTATTTTGGTATCCATAAGAAATAATAAATCTTAATTACTTCTTTTAGTTGGGATAAATGCTACCTTGGATAACCAAATGTCTAAGAGATTTTGTTATAACAGAAGAGTTTTACTAGGTAGCTGATAACAGGACTGAGATGAGCAGTCCTTTGATAAGCAGGTATGTGGCTCTTACTCACGTGAATTACTTGGCATGGCACATACAAAGTCACTTTCAAGCAAATGACCAAGCCAAAAAAAAAAAGTCTTTAGATCTTTGGGGAGCATCTTCTCAGAAAAAATAAGCAAATATTGCTTTACAAATATGTAATCCCTTTTTACTAATCTAAAAAAATAACTTTTAAAAAGATTGTTTAGAGTGCAATTTAAAATTAAAATTCAAAGGAAGGATCTTTTGCTTGTCTTCTAATGGAAGAACACTATTAGTGATAAAAAATGTAAAATATTTATGTTCTTAAAGCTATTTTAGACATTTTATCTTTGATTTTTCATAACCACTCTAAACCACAAGCCATTTAGTTTTTAATATTAATTCCTTAATACAGTAGTAGAAAGAGAACAAACCAGATCACGGCATCATTTGAGAGATGTGTTGCTCCAGTCTCACTTTATAAATCTTAAACAGAAAACACCTTTACAGAAAAAATGTGTTTCATTATAAGCAAAGAAAAAATCAATATGCTCTTTGAATTCAAAGTGTGCTGTGAGGAAAGTATTCCATACATCCTCAGTTCATGCATATATTTCCAAATTGCCATCTGGTGCGCATACATTATGCATTTGTACATCCATAGGTATTATTGCTTTAAAATATAAGTTATGAATGCTAAGTAAAATGTATCATGACTGACAACTCATTTTTCCCAGTGGCTTTTGAACAGACATGTTTATATTATCTTCATGTCATATTGTAATGTTCAAAAAAAAGACATACTTTGTGAGAATGAATTAAAGTATAACTAACTTCCAGCCCTTAGTACATGCTTTTGGTATGCTCGGTGTGTAGAATATAGAACTTTTAGTCTTTTTGCCTGCACAGACTAGAGTTGGTTTTGTGATGTTTCAGTTCAGATCAAAATCAAGATAGCAACTTTACACTCTCTTGGGGTTTATGAGGGTAACTCTATTCTGTTCATTAGATCATGACACTTGTTGACTTAGCTTCAGACTTTGGAGCTACATCCAAAATATTGCATGCTTTTGATGAAAGAATGATTTAAAATTCAAACCCAGTCCCTACATGGCAATGTTTCGACCTCTCAGTTTCTCATGATCCCAAAAAACCAACGCAAGTATTCCCACATGTATTATAGTAGATTCATTCTGGTGTCTGCAGAAAGAAATCTAAGACCAAATTCAGTATCTCAGCCTTCCCTCCATAGTTTTTTTTTTTTTTTTTTTTTTTTTTAACTAGTAATACTTTTGTGTGTACTAGAAAAAGGCCCCTGGCTGACTGGTCTGACAATGCAGGGTCTCAAGAACTTGCCAGTCAGAATGGAAGCAGAAAATGGAAACCTCAATTCAGGGAGAGCTTTTGCAAGTTTATATTTTTATTATCCTCTCAGAAGAAATACTCTTTATTTATCCTTTCCAGTTCTGAATATATGGAGATGCACTGAATGTTTTGGTGTGAAAATATTGTCAGGCAGTGCCTTGGCAACCACTAAAATTACTGAAGTGTGAAGTTATCCAAAGTAGTTAAGGTCACTTTCTTCTGAGCTTTCATGTAGGACCTTGAGGTGGGAATTGCTTGCATTCATTTAGACAAGGAAGGGAGACCTGATTATTACTGGTCACAAATGCTTATTCACTTATCCTGGAGGAAATGATCTCCTGTTAGCAATTAAGAGGTAATTAGCAGTTTCCTGACTAGAATAAACACATCGAGTCAGTAATTTTCCATTGTCAACCTCGGGGCAATTGAACTATTGCCAGTTGCAGGTGTTTAATGGTTTCCAGCCTCAAAACAGTCTCAGTTCACAACTTCAGAAATAGTGCTTTAAGCATGTTAATGTAGAGTTGCACATAATACATTAATTTGAGAAAAGATAGCTTTTATTTTCTGTAAGCTCTGATCAAATATCCTACAGCAGATTCAGACAATGAAGTTTACATTCCCTTCAAGCGTGCATGTGGATGGAGTACTCTATTTCTGTTGCAGTAGACAAATGCTTAATAATTACTATTTCTATTTGTTCATATGGCCCATTACAGAAGAACAGATAAAAGAATCAATAATGGGCAGATGCATATCACTGTCTGGATCTGGGAATCTCCCCTCTCCTGGAGCCGGGGACTTTCTATTTCTATTATACCACTAATATGGAGTAGTATAATTATTCTTCTAATATCTTGCCAACTCTCATTAGAGTAACAGAACAGGGCTGGAAATCTCACCTATGATTTCTATTTTCTTTGGCTTATATTTGAGCAATTTTCTGCATCAAGGCAGTGAGCATGTACACTTTCAGAATAAACCAGATTATGAGCTGCTCGACATATTGCTTAACTTTCAATAATAAATTTATTATTGATATTCTTATGTGCAGAAGGTACTTTTTTAGACTGTTTCCAAGAAAGATAGTAACATTAATGTTAAAGTGCACAGAACAATTAATAATAAAGAAAACACATGAGCTCCATAGGACATTGCTCCACCTAATATAAAGCAGTGAAAATAATGTTTATCTTAAAGTTTGTGGCAAACTTTTAATCAGTGTGCGGGTCATAAATTAGTTTCATAGTCTCTTGCATGTGCTTGAACTACTTACAACTGGTTGTCAGTACAAAACAGCTCCATCCAAATACAACACATAAATTTTCACCTCAAAACTGACCACCTAAACTGAAAACAATTTGATTCATATTTCCTTATATTAAGTATATGGACTTTTTTGTTTTTGTTTTTGTTATTACTATAGTAGTGTCCTGAATTTAATAAAAAATGGGAAAATGCAGCAAAAATATAAGAAGTCATGCAATGTATAGCATGACAGAAAAAGAAGTCAAAGTAGTCATGTGATTAAAAAATAAACCCCAAAGCTGTATTACTGTATTCAACATGTAAAATACTGTCACCGTGCATATGATTATCCAACAGGAAAATAACTTCTGTAGATGACTTGACTGTGTTCCAAACAGCATCTTGACTTCTTCATGGGGTGGTGGGGAAGACAGGATTGCAGGTTTAGAAATAAAGCATGCTTCATGTAAACAAGCTTGTGAATGAAATGGTATGGAAAAGCTCACTCCTGGTAGTATCTTATGATCTTGAAGGTCTTTTCCAACATTAATGATTCTGTGATTCTTACCAAATTAGAAACAGTTTACTTTGAGGATAATACCTTTTAGATCATTCAGCTAAATGCAATTTAATCTCATCACATCTATACAAGAGAGAGGTAAATATAAATGTCTCTCTATATAATATGTACCCATCTATCCAGCTATCTATCTATACATTTACATTCTCATATCTCAGCCAGGGACCATTAAGAGCACAGGAGAGTAGAACTTGAAAACTCCAGAAATTTGAAACACAGAAAGCCTGTTGGAAACTGAAAAATATTTTAAAATATATATTTTAACATTCCAGCAATGAATTTATTCCCTTTATATTTCCAGTTTTCTAGAATATCTTTGTATCAAGTATAAGAATTGTACAATTAGTAGCAATTACCTAATAACCTCAATTTTGACTTTTTATTTATTTATTTATTTATTTATTTATTTATTTATTTATTTATTTGGTGTGTGTGAAATAATTATTTTCCCTACATTAATGAAACCACAGGTTATTTCATTTCACATAATTTCTATTTTGGTAATCAGAATAATACAGAAGGTCATAAACATAAAGAAGCAATAGCTATGGGCTCATTCTCAAGAACATTATTCCCAGAAGTCTGAGATGGCTGCTGGTGTGTAATTTTGCCAGTGCTTATTGTTCCCATGCTTTCTACTAGAGGGTGTTAATCAAACTGCCTATGTGACCAAGTGACATCCAGGGGAAGTACCCATGAAAAAAAAAAAGATTCTTATTGAAAAAACTCACTTCAGTAAGGTTTTCTAGATATGTTACACCTGCTCACACTGGATAATAGAGAGTGAAGGTTTGAAGAAACTAACAATTTGAAAAAATAAGGTGGGAGGTGTAGGGGAGAAGCAATCCAAGCCTACACCTGGTATTTGTGAAGCTCAGCCAGGCAAATAGCCTGCTGAAGGTCTTTCAGCATCTTCTTCACAGAAGAAAAGCACACTTCCTTGGGAAGAGCCATATGCAGATCTGCACCAATACCAGAGCTCTGCTGCTACACAAGCTGGTCAGTGCCTCTGAACTTCTGCAGTCTGCCTCAAATGTAAAGGGATTGGGTTAACTGTAGGTGAGTGAGCATATCTGCACTGCAGCAGTAACCTATTGAAATAAAAATAACTGAAATTAGGTTTGGGAAATTGGAATTTCAGATGTTTAACTCAGATATAATAATATTTATTAAAGAGAGACCCACACACTTGAATAAAACTGTGCACGAAAATGCAGAAAGCTAAACAGCTACTGTGAAGATAGAAACATTGGGAAACTCTTGAATGACAACAAATGTAGAATTTACTTTTAAATTATTTTGAGCTTTCTGTATTCTTTTGGCACAAAAAAAATATTCCTCCTTATTTAAGGAAAGCAGTAGAGTATATCAGGAGTACTTTGATCCTAGAGTAGCAGAATATGAGTGAGAGGAAGAAAGTTCTATAGATGCTTAATCGATGTTATTGTATTAATACGATGTTATTGTATTAATATCTGAAAAGAGGATAACCTCTTTTTTTTGTTTTGTTTAAATTATAAGTCAAAAATGTCACTGTGACAGAAGAAACCAATTCTCACATTTAAGACTCCTTCATTTTCAATTGAGCAGTTCTGTTAAATTTAGCAAACCTTTCACAGCCCATTTATTTTATTGTTCTGTTAAGCTCATGGCATTTTTTAAAGCAGTGATTCAAATAGCATTTTAAACTTTCCTAAATAGTGCATCAAGCCCATTTCTTAAGATTACCAACCATTTGCTGCTGTAAATTAGGTAGTTCTGAAAGTTTATTTGCAATTTCATCCTAAAGAGATTTCTAAAAGTTTTAGAACGAAAGCTTAAATAAAGCTCATACAGAATCAAGCATGAAGTTCATATGTACCCTACGTGCTGTGGGGTTTGGGAAATTACCTTGTGAAACCATGCTTAGTAACAAAAATAATGAAACTTGAATAAGGAATCTTAAAAGAAAACAAAAAATGAAACAAGCTTTAAGGGAGGTGGAGAGGAAAGACAAAAGGGAATCCTCAGCCCACTTTTCCATAATTGTGATAAAAGGAATATCACAAAAATAATTCAGTTACCTTGTTTTCCTTGAATAGCGCCTGATACTTAGAATCCCAGATGTATGAACTGAATGACACATTTACTTAAGTATCTGAAGTAAAATTTGCTTCTACTTCAGTATGCCAGTGAGGAACAGAAATACAACTGTAACAACAATTAAGGATTTGTTGCCTATGTAACTGTTACAAAACAATCTGTCTAGATGCTCTTTCTAGTAGGGAGAAAATGTTTGTTCTAAGCTAAATCATACGCCTTACATTTTAGGGACTGAATACACAGCTGGTCAGACCCTTAATCTGAAAGGTGGCAAGAAGAAGCATTTGTAGGATTTGCAGAACTGCTGTCCACTTCCATTTTGTAGAACCCATAACAAATAGATTTGGGGAGCAATTTTACTTCTTCTGCTCCAAAACAAGAACACTAAATAGCTCATTCCTGGCAGCTGCTCGAACAGGGAAAGTGTGAAAGTTCTACAGCTTCACAGTTATCTGTTCCCGTGCCTTACAATATTACTATTAGAACCAAATTATTAATGTTCTTGGTTGATTTTTTTTTTTTTAAGCCTCTTGATTATTTTCCTCTCTCTTTATGATTGTAAAGAATATTTTAAGCCTCTCCTCTTGCGAGCAGACCTTTATGAGTTTAAGCTTTTATAACCTCAGACTTCTGATCTGTAGACTCAGGAGCCCCAAATCTGTCTCCATTTGGTCAGGAAAGAAACAGACATACTCTGGCCACGCTACTAGAAAAAACTGTCTTCCAGCTCTTAAGAACTGTATTTTTAACTATAGTTATCCAAACTTAGCTATAAGAAAAAATTAAAGAACTGGCAAGCAGACATTGGAAAAATAAGAAGGTTTGAGCAGTTAGCATGTAATCTGGTCACAAATTATAACTTATTACATCTGTTCACCTGCACAGGGAGCTACATGGTAGGGAAGGTGCCATTCCTCTGTTGCTCAGTTGCATCTTCATGTAGCTGCTTTGGAGAAATTCTGTATGAAAAATTGACTAAACAAATACAATAGAGCTATAAAATTACTGCTCAGTTTAACATTTTCTTGCATGTATTTCTCATTTTCACAACTCTGACTATAACAGACATCAGTCTTAAAAAGCAGACTAACTGCAACTATTTCTATTTGACAAACAGCCATACCAGACTTCTTCCAACTGTCTAACAGTATGTGCTGCTTTGACAACTGTAATGTACATATACATATTTATTTCACTAGGTATAGCTGCATGCATTAGGGTGAAAGAGAAGTTGATATGGATAGGTTCTTACTGTGCTTACCAAACCTCCTGCCGTCATCTGTCTACAACCCACCTTCACTGTCTGTCTTAATCCCCTGTAGCCCTTGAAATAACTCTGCTTTTGGTTTTAGTGTGGCTAGCCCAAACTGAAAAGCAGGAAAAATGGGCTAAAGAGCCTATGTTTCTGTGTACCAAAGAAGCGGAATTGTTTGCACACACTCTTGAAAAGAAAAAACAGAGCTGCATGCATTGAAGTTTTCAGTGGTGCTTGCAACTAAAATATAGATAGTGGTTTTAGGAAGTGCAATAATGTTAGTAATCCAAAACTGAAGTCGTTCTGGCGGCATCAAAAAGAAAAATTGAGGTATGAGTGGGAAAAGTCATTCACATTTCCAGACTTCTTGAAAGTAAGATTATGACAGAAGAAGCTAGCAGCCAAGCCTATTAAAATCAGTATTATTTTGAACAAAATTTATGATACTTAATCTAAATTATGCCTGTAATACAATTCTCCATAATCCAAGTTCTGCTCTTGCCAGGTTTTATTTGCACTGGATTTATGAAACATAAACCAAGTATTATCCATTGTAAATGTTCTGTGCTTTGTTTTCTGAGTTTTTCACTTTGATAAGTTTCATAAAACAGCTACCATTGAAGACCTTCTGTTTTTTTCTGGTATTCCACCTGATGAAACACAATTTAACAGCAAAGTTTAAGAGTGCTTGGATTGGGAATATTATATTATTTCTCAAAAGAATGTAATTTAGCAGCAAGTCTCAGGTCCCAGATTTCTTGGAACTCAGTTTTGCTTCAGCAGGGCCCATTTTTTTTCCTTAAATGTGAAGGTTTGCAAAGGTTTTAGAGGGATTTATAGAGATGTTAAAGCATCGTCTATCCTACAGCCTCATATTGATCTTTGCTCTCCCTCTTCATTCAGTAAAATTCTCACTTTTAAAGAGCAAAAATGGAAAGCTCTTCTCAGCTGAAACTTGGGAGGTTCATTTCCAGTAGAAAAGCAGCCACTTGAAGTCTAATTGTTTTCACCCGACAGGATGAAGGTGTGAAATGTGGAAAAAAACACACTCCTACTAGATTTAATCTAACTGGTAGTGCTAAAACCACCAAGGGGTGGCAGCATGAGCTTCCACTTGGACAAACAGTTGGCACTAACTACACAGGCTGCAAAGGTGGTTCTGTGTACTATTATCTTGTCTTACTGCTGCTGTTTCTCCCATGTTAGGAGGTTATCATTTCCACAGCTGTTTATGATATCTGTAAAGCTCTGTAATGTATCAGACAGGAAGACTGTACACAATGCTTTGCAGCTGGTAACTGCCAGTCTGCATTTTGATCTTAAATATCAAAACAACTCCTACTATGCAACGCAGAAGATTTCTTTTCACCAAAGGTAACTGGGGCAAAAAGCTTTTATTAACCACTTTATTAAGTGCTATGGAACAAAAAGACGTAAAATGTTTTCATTATTTTGCTTAAGCTTCTAAGTTTCAAGCACTAAGCAAAGAAAGATACATTTTCCATATACTTTCACATCCCTCCCTGGTTTCCCATCAATACAGGAAGTCCCTGGACCATATGCAGCATCACTGTAACTCAGAAGACTGTTACTAGGAGAATCGCATCTCTGTTTTTTCAGAAGTTAAATAAATATCATCCATCAAATTGGTGCCAATGGAGAGTCATTGCCAGTAATTTTGTGGGACACTTTAAATGTGGTTCCTAGAAGCAAAATAATTGCCTTCACTTCAGAAAGGAAGCAGTGGACAGAGAATACTAACTCTCCCAAGACATACCCATAACTTTAGAAAGAGAGCTCAGTCATGGCACGTACCAGAACTCAGCTGTGACATGTGACAACGCAGCTGAGGGAAGCCTCAGGCAATGTGCCGTCCCAGGGAAGCTACAGCATATTTCCAGCCTAGTTTTGCTGGTTCTTTATTCCACCGCTTTATGTTTTTATTTCTTTTTATAGATTGATGAACCCATCTGAGAAAATACAAGCATCCTGTTATGACTCACTTTATGTATATTTTATTCTCATTGATTTTTACTTTGTTCTTCATCTTTCTCTTTTCAATGTATTTTCTTTTTATCTCCATATACCTGTTTTCCTCCCATGGCAAAATTCTTTCTTTCCTGGCATCCATCATTTCTGTATACTTTCTCTGAGTGCTATTTTTTTTTTCTTTTATTTTGTCTTTTAACGTTCCTAGATATTAGCTTCCCCATGTTTATGACCCTTGGTCACAAAGTCACTTATCATAGAACCATAGAATATCCAGAGTTGGAAGGGACCCACAAGGATCATTCAGTTTCTCTTGCTTATCACAAAAGCCATTACCAGTTGTTATTAATCACATACACACAATCAAATCCCCAATATATTTGTTAAGGGAGGCTTATTTTGTAAGTTAGGATTTCTCTTTTACTAGTCAAAGTATTAATTCGGTCTGAGTGAAGCTTAGTTCTCACAGTCAGGACAGTCTTTGGCAATCTCAGCATTTTCTTACTACTTTTGCTCCAGTGCCTTACAGTATGGGTATTGGCCTTCACCTGTACATTTCAATTCTTTTCTTGCTGGCCTATGTATATATTGCAAATGAGAAAAAGACAGAGTGATAGAACAAGAAATGTTCTATCACTATAGATCTATGTTGCTGATGTGCAAGACTTTATTATTCTAGAAATGATTTACAACCTATGAAACTGTTCACAAAAGGCATTGAATGATTGTTTATCTGTCAGAGATGGTTTCATAAATGTTGATAAACATTCATGAAGTTTGAGAAGTAATGCTTTGTGGTTGTTTTTTGTGGATTTTGTTGTTAATTGTCTGTAATGCACTCTCCAAGGTGAATGTTAATCCTTGTGAAATTCCTGTGTCCTCAGTTATTCTTGCCTGATTGTGTAAAAGCCATTTAAAGTATGACACAGTTTGGAGCAGACTTTCTTAGCAGTTTTTTTTTTTTTTTTTTTTTTTTAAAAAAAAGCAAGCATTCTCCTGAACTTCCTCTAATTTTCCCTGAGGAAAACAGACATGAATTCCTGCATATGATTTAGAAATTTGTGCATGTTTTCACAAATCTAAACATGTATGAATTTTTATTGAATAGCATGCAACATGTGTTCTTGCAGGGAACTAACATGGAAAGAAAAAGGCATGAAAATGCTTCCAAAGACAACAGTGCCAGACATAATATGCATTTATTTCAGCCTTGATTTGCAGCTGGGATGTTCGTATGTCCTATGTGTTTGTTCAGATGTAAACATCTGTATGCCACTTTTGATACTTCCCCTTGGCTCTGAAATTGAAAATAACATTTAGGTTGTGTGTTTTTACACTTGTGTGTGTTTTTAGTATTTTCTCTCTGAAAACACGTCATGAGAGAAAAACAATATTAAAATCAAATGTTGAATCTTCCTGTATTATCAACTTATTCTTGATTTGCTTTCTGTTCTTCTATTATACTATTTTTACTCTGTTTAGGTAAAACAAAATGCTCAAGATGTATTAGTAAGGAAAATGATTACTCTGGGACAATTCAAGGAAATGCATCTGTACTTGTGGTTTCATTAGGCCCAAAAATAGGAAACGTTTTCATCTAAGTACATAAGGCATTTCAGTTTGAATTAAATGGGAGATCTCAAAAGTAGTAACAATATTCTATATATCATGAAATTATGTAAAGAGCAAACCAAAACAAATATAAAGAATGTTAATAAGACTAAGGTTTAAAATGAAACTTCAAATCTCTGGGTTTTGATTTGAAAATTAAAAATTATGAGAATTTTCTTTGTATTTCCATTTTAAGTCAACATGATTTTATGTGATTTCTGAAAGCTTGTCACAAAAAGTTTTGATGAAAATTTTCTGCTTGCCTCAGCTGAAAGAGTCAAGCAGAAGAAAGAGGCATCCTGCAGGAAGAAGAGATAAATCACACTGAATCACAGAGCTGTAGGGGTTGGAAGGGACCTCAAGACCTCATTGGGTCCAACACCCCTACCAAAGCAGGTTCCGTAGAGCAGGTTGCCCAGGTAGATGTCCAGATGGGTCTTGACTATCTCCAGAGAAGGAGACTCCACGACCTCCCTGGGCAGCCTGTTCCAGTGCTCCGTCACCCTCACCATGAAGAAGTTCTTTTGCATGTTGGTGCGGAACTTCCTGTGCTCCATTTTTTGGCCATTGCCCCTTGTCCTGTCCCCACAGACCACTGAAAAGACCACTAAAGGTAAGGACAAGCACACAAAATGTCAAAAACAACTGGCGTGGTTCACATTTTCATGAATTCTAGCTCATCCAGTACAGAACAGGAATGATGCCAAACTGTTTGATACAATCTGAGTTTTTATTATTTAACATTGAATATTATTTATAGTGCCTAGAGAAGTTTTCAGACTAAAAATGAAGGCTCTTGATGTACTCAGAAAATATGTATCAAAGTAATACAGATAATACAGATAATTAACATACCTTGAATATCCCAGATTTCCTTTTGGGTACTTTTTGTTCCAGAATTCTTTTCAAGTTCAATAAACTGTTTTTATTGACAAATTAAAAAAAATAATCATAAATTTCGGCTGTGGGCTTCTGGTGGGACAAGCTGTTATATGAGAGCTGTTAGTGATATGAAACCAGCCATAAAAAATTTCTACATCTGTCAGTGGAACTTTTCATCATTAGACTTCCCAAATGAGAAATATCTTTCCTTGTAGGTTCCTTACAGCAGTGACGGCTGGTACTAAGTTCTTCTGACATCTTCTGGACTGTTTTATACTAGAGGCTATCTATTATTATTTAATGCTACCATGACTTAATTTTTCTGTGCTTTCAAACCTTTGGAAGACAGCTTGAGCTAAGACAAAAAAAAGATGCATTTTGCTCTCTGCTTTGCTCATGGACAGATAAAAATGAAGCAGGCTGAGTTCAAAGATTTGGTGAAGGAATTGTGAAGTTGAACAGAAGTGTATTCAATAGTGTAAGTTATATTGGAGGAAAAACAATCATTCACTAAACCATTTTTTTTTTTTTTTTAATTTTAGATACAGAGCTAAAACATAAGCTCAGGTTCATGGTAAATATTAATCCATGGCAGCTGATATCTTAAATATGTTTGCCAAATAGTTTAGCCGTTAAGATCTGCCCCTAAAGACAATTCAACCTTATCTGATGAGACAGGATCTGGTCTCTGTTACAGCTGAATAAATCTGGTTAAAATCTGTTGAAGTTGACAGTATCACTCAGAATTGCAAGGGCTTATTCTATCACTTCTGCTAGTTCCTAAAACAAACTGGCTCATAGTTACCCGCTAATTCTGAGGCTGACTGAACAAATAAATTCATACTGTTATCTGATAGTTTTTTGGTGCTCAGCAGTATCATATCACACGTGGCTACATATTCTGCTTTCCTATTAATTATAAGTATGGAAGCAAACACTGATGATACAAGTACTGATAAATGAGAACAAACACAAGTATCAGCCAAATCTCTGATTTGAAATTGTTACTTGAATTAACTGTTACTGTAGTGTCCTGGAGTGTCAATTGAAGTCTCCTACCTAAAAAAGTTTGCTTTACTTGGTAACTAAGAGTTGTCTCTGTCTGTGTATGTTTCTATTCCAGTGCCAGGCAGCAAAGCATCTGAGCTTCTGCCCTTTCTTTTGCTGTTAAAATGATACACAATACACTTCATCTAATTATTTAATTAGGATTCTGTAAGCTGTCTAGCTTCTCCTATCACTGCTAGAAAAGAACAAATATCTTTATTTTGAAATATTCATATGACTTGTAATATTTTCATTTTAAATGTTGATTAAGTAATCTTGCACATGAAATGCTTAATAACTAGTCCCACTAAGGCCAAAACAAGATAGAGACTCTAGCATCACAAAAAACTATGTTTGGCTGTGGATCTATTTAACACAGTACCAACACATTATTAGTTCTGTATATTCACAATAACTATTTGTAAAGACATTGTTTTGGAGAAACTTATGCCAGGCTAATTCACAATGTGTACTGCCTCCTTCCAGAAACACAGGCAAACATAAATATTCCTCATGCACTCAATCAGGCCTGTGACTTGATCCTCAGGAGATGATCTGAGTACATTAAATCACTGCAGTGAGTGGGGCTTCACAGAGACATAGTGGTTGTCTTTTAATATTAGAGCTTTAGTCAGAGGACGGCTTTAAAGTAACAAAAGGAATCCCTTTGTTCCCTAAAATCCTTACCAGTATAAATGAAAACAGGCTGCCCTAGATCTGCAGGGATAGCCACCTTCTCAAATATAGAAAATATAATGGAGAGAGAGAATAACTTTAAGTATTGCTTACTGTGAATAAAGTTGCAGGATATGTTCAGAAGCAAAATTAGTAGAAATCTATTAATTAATAAGATAGCAGTAATCAAAGAGAATATCTTACTGAGAACTAAAGAAAGATTGTCTCAACTGTCTCAATTAATGTATTTTATGACCAAAGGGTAATTATATTTGTGTAAATATTATTTTATATGAGCCTTTTACATTTTACAGGAATGGTCATTCAGTTGCACAAATCTTTGTCTTCTTTATACTTATGGATATTAATCTGAAGCTTTATGTTGATGATTATAGCACCAAAAGAACCAAACTGAGATCAAGGCACCAGCCCTCCAAGGACTACACACTCACTTGAAGAAGAGACAGGCTATGGGTCATAAAACGGACAATTTAAATAGACAAAGTAAGCACCCAGGAGATGCAGTGGCTTTCCTAGGTCACACAGCAGGTCAGCGCAATGTGAGGATGTGAGTCTCCAGATGCAGTCATATTACGCACTCTGCCACCAGTTTTACTCAGCTCATCTTTATTAAATTGGGATTTAGTTATGTTAGACCTCCAGCTGTTTTTCATACTTCTCCCAACTGCAGTTAAGTTGGAAATCTGACCTTGTCAGATAATTATTTTCAGTTTGCACCTATGTGCTGGGCAGCATAAAGACACATGTTGTGATCCATGCATGCCTTTCTTTCTGCAGTATCTGTTGTTTTCTAGACTAATAGAAAACTGACAAATGGTTTTATTTAATATGAGCATTATATGAGAATATATATGCTATTCTTTATATTTCTTTTTGTGCAAAATGAGTTGAAATTAAATAAAAGGTAACCAGGCATATTACTGTCCTTAGTGTGGATATAGTGAGCTTTATTCTCCTTATCATTTTTTCACTGACAGGCTACTGTTTCCCAAAAGGTTTGATTAGGCTTTTAATTAACTTGAGCTGGAGGTGATGTGACCTCTAATTAAGTTTAATTTTTTTTCTCCTGGCAGTATAATAATGAACTTATTCAAATGAGACTCACAGATCAACAAACGCCAAACAAGTCAGCAACTCATAATGAAGGTTGCCAGTAAATGTGAAAATGGTTTAAAAATAAGATTTTAGTCTTCTGATTAATCTGGTTTTGTGAGCAGAAATTCAGTCAAATTCTCATCATATATATATAGCAGTACTCTGTACAAATCCTTGTAACTCCCCAGTTAATATCAGTTGAGTAGCTGGTCTGCTAAATAATACAATGATGTTTCATGATGAAATTTCACTCATGTTGTAATATCTACCTATGTCCATTTACTTTCTTTTAATACTTAAACTGAGTATAAATTTAGAAAATGCACATGAGGAACTTTAATCTGCAAGGCACAAAACCATAGGCAGAAAAGGGAAAATGAGAAATCCTCTTCTATTGGAAGTCTTAAAACCATTGTCAGTGCAGGTACCAGACGGCTAAGTGAGGCTGGCTGCCTACTTCACGGGCTCTGGAAATTGTATCATTCACTAATGTATTTCTTTGTGCCAATTCTTTTTATGGTGATTATTTTCTTTATAATAGTGCCTAGGCATCCTAAGGAAAATGAAGTTTCCATGTTTCTCTGTAATGATTGACAGTCTATACCTCAACAAATTTAAATTCCAGATAGATGTTATTTCTGAGCCAGATAGAAGGAACAAAATATTATTTTCAAGGGTGATGAAGATTGACTTTTCCAGGAGCACAATGAAGCCTGTGGGAGTTTGAGGAAAAGAACTTTTAGATATTAGAGGAAAAGCCAAACTCTAAATTACGAGATTATTCTTCCTGTTCTAATCTCTATTTAACAAACCCCTAGGTTGTTTCAGGCAGGAAAAGAAGCTTATATAACAATTAACAGATCAATATTTCAGAGTTAATACAGATGTCTCCACAATAACATCCCTGTTGAATGATGAATGTTATTTTGACCGTGATGCCAGAACTGAATGAAATTTAAGGAAAAATCATTAAAAGAGTGGACATTTCACAGATTCTTTCCAAACTTGTATACTTTTTTTTTTTTTTTTTTTTTTTTCCATGAAGACTTTTCACTTGCACTACCTTGCATGCACAAATATTTTCACTGGAAAAAAGGTCACAAAGTTTTGGTGCATTTTCAATGTAAATTCGGTGTGTGTGAAATTCTGCAAAATACTGGGTAGGAAAAGTTCAGTTTTATGTGTCGTGTCCCTTTCCCTCCCCTCCCCCCCCCCTCCCCCACCCCTCCTGAATGAATTTAGATAGTTCTCTTGAGTTAAACTCTTACAGGGTTCTTTCAAGTTTTGTGTTACAAAGAGTGTAAATTAAGTTACCTTATACTTTAAACCTGATAAAATACATAGAAGGTAGAATTATATGATACAGAAGCACATTTAAATTCAGCCTGGCCG
>CM021700.1:31535496-31682165 GCA_011074415.1 Stictonetta naevosa
GCTGTTTAGGCTTAACATTTGCCTTACTACTGCCTGGAGAATCCACATCTGGAAAGATACCTGCAGTATCAGGTCTTTTAGCAAGGTTACCCTTTAATTAGTGCCCTAGAGAACTGAGAAACTATACTGCAGCTATTGTGTGTCACAAGCATGCTATGATTTTACTAGTGTCTTTTCTGCAGACTTGATTTCTGGATACCCTTTAATATTTTTGTTCTTAGAGCTGCTGCTATAAATTGCAATTGACTGCTTTTTAGATATTTTGTATCCTGAATGACTTACATAATGGACTTTTCCCAGGTTACCAAAAACCTTAAGAGAGTTACTCAAGGGTATCATCGGCTCAGGGCAAGAAGCTGAATCTTCCACTCTTATTTCAAACTTTGATTTACATGTTAATTAATGTATGGACACGAGATGGTAGCCTGTCTGCGAGATCCGAATTAGTTCAATTAAATGTGCCTTCTTTTTGCCTACAAGCTGAGCAGATATTAACACAGAGAACACTCACCCTTGCGAGATGACTTCTACTTTGAGGGTT
The DNA here is from genome assembly GCA_011074415.1 of Stictonetta naevosa. NCBI lineage: Eukaryota > Metazoa > Chordata > Aves > Anseriformes > Anatidae > Stictonetta > Stictonetta naevosa. The sequence goes on from CM021700.1 coordinate 31,536,038, forward strand.
TGAGTCTTTGCACCTGCTGTCAGCCTGGCCAGCCTGTAATGGCCCAGGGCCTCACCAGTCACCAGACAGGAACAACAGCACAGCCCGAGATGGGTTCCATAGGGTTCGGTGCTGGGGCCGGTCCTCTTTAATATCTTCATCAATGATCTGGACGAGGGCATTGAGTGCACCCTCAGTAAGTTTGCAGATGACACCAAGTTAGGTGTGTGTGTCGATCTGCTCGAGGGTAGGAAGGCTCTGCAGGAGGATCTGGATAGGCTGCACCGATGGGCTGAGGTCAACTACATGAAGTTCAACAAGACCAAGTGCCGGGTCCTGCACCTGGGGCACAATAACCCCAAGCAGAGCTACAGGCTGGGAGATGAGTGGTTGGAGAGCTGCCAGGCGGAGAAGGACCTGGGAGTGATGGTGGACAGAAGGCTGAATATGAGCCAGCAGTGTGCCCAGGTGGCCAAGAAGGCCAACGACATCCTGGCTTGTATCAGAAACAGTGTGACCAGCAGGGCTAGGGAAGTGATCGTCCCCCTGTACTCGGCTCTGGTGAGGCCTCACCTCGAGTATTGTGTTCAGTTTTGGGCCCCTCGCTACAAGAAGGACATGGAGGTGCTTGAGCGGGTCCAGAGAAGGGCGACGAAGCTGGTGAGGGGCCTGGAGAACAAGTCCTACGAGGAGCGGCTGAAGGAGCTGGGCTTGTTCAGCCTGAAGAAGAGGAGGCTCAGGGGCGACCTTATAGCTCTCTACAGATACCTCAAAGGAGGCTGTAGCGAGGTGGGTGTTGGTTTGTTCTCCCACGTGCCTGGTGACAGGACGAGGGGGAATGGGCTTAAGTTGCGCCAGGGGATTTTTAGGTTAGATGTTAGGAAGAACTTCTTTACTGAAAGGGTTGTCAGGCACTGGAACAGGCTGCCCAGGGAGGTGGTGGAGTCACCATCCCTGGAAGTCTTTAAAAGACGTCTAGATGTAGAGCTTAGGGATATGGTTTAGTGGGGACTGTTAGGGTTAGGTTAGAGGTTGGACTCGATGATCTTGAGGTCTCTTCCAACCTATAAGTTCTGTGATTCTGTGAATGAGACTGCAATAGAAGTGTGGAGTGACCAGAGTTAAATGACCTTATTCCACGGTTAGTTCAAATGAAATGTTCTCTCAGTATGTCTTGTTATATTTTTGGCAGCAGAAGTTTGGAAGTATTTCCATAGGTAGTTCATGAAGGATCGTCCTGTCTGGATGCCTACCTGGGCAGCCTGCTCTGAGGAACCTGCTTTGCAGGGGGGTTGGACCCGATGATCTTTTGAGGTCCCTTCCAACCCCTACAGTTCTGTGATTCTGTGATTCTGTGATTTTTGCACGTTGAATTCTAGATGCTATCTTAGAAAGAAGAAAGTTTAAAGGGGGAGGAAAAATACAGGTATTTGTACAGAGCATGTAACATTTTGCTTTGAGGTAGCTGCAAAAGAAAACAGACAACTGAGAACAGCACTATCTGGAAAAGAGGCTAGACGTGATTTCAGACTTTTTAAAAAACTGGGGGGGGGGGGGGGGAAGGGGGGGAGGAGAGAGCTGGTATGGGAAAGAGTCAGAAGGTGAGGAAAATAAACTGTGTCAGGAGTGGCCAATCAAAAGATCAGGTCTTATGAAGGCCTAGAAATAGAAATTAATGCTATTACATGGTCTACATAAATTAAGAGGGGAGAGAAATTGCATCAGTATTTCTTTGAAGGCTGCAATGAGTTGAACATAGTTATCACTCATCCCTTTTTGCCTCAAGTCCTAAAACATTGACACACTAACACTAGTCCTTTGGGACTTCCGTTTATTGGGTATCTTTCACCAATTTAACAACTGTTCAGCAAATGAAAAAACAATCTTATTCAGAACAGAATAAAAGAATTGTTAACTTAAATTGACACTGAAAAATGAAGTTCTTTTTATAAGTTAGATGGTTTGGTTGACTTGATTTGAATTGTGTATTGATGAACTCTCCTATTTTGGAGATATTTTTAATAAAGTTACTAAAATGAGAATGTTATCATGTCAGTAGCTGTACATCATAATTTCTCTGCCACTGGAAAAGCAGCTACCAAAATAAAGACATGATTCCTAAAGCACAGCTTGTTGCATAAAATAGTAAATCTAATCTAATCATATTTGCATTATGTTGAAATTCCTTTAATCATTATTTTAAAAATAAATAAATAAATAAATAAAGCTTGCCTTAAAAAGCTGCCTCACTCTTCCAGGCAACATAATTTAGTTAGGGCTATATTTTCTTGCTTTATGTTGATGCTATTTTTACTATTCCACTCTGTTTCTAAATGCTTCCTACCATAACATTTGATTCCTGATTATTCAGAATAAACTACTGTGTACAGAATTATTATTATTATTATTATTATTTTTCAGAATTTACATTTGTTATCTAGACAGCTGCAATAAACGGACACGTATTATGGAGACAAAATGCAAATACAGTTCTTTCTGTCCTTCAAAATAATTTCAGAGTACAAGAGCAGGGGAAATATTTTGTCATTTAATAGAGTTACTTTGCTTGTGTCATGTCTCATTTTGCTTACTGAAATAGTATGCTGCTGAGTGTTGTAGCACAAAGTATTTAAGATGCCTGTTATCCTAGTAAGCTGGCTGTTTGTTTTCAAAATGAAACAGAATTGGTGTCTATTGATAACTTCCACTAAGCATTTGGAATGTGCTATTTGGAAGGTCCTATGCTTTTGCACTGAAAGTGAAAGAAATTATATTTTTGGAAAGGAAACCTTGAGTATGTCCAAATAGATGGAAAATTGATTTTGTTTGAAAAGATAATGTGCATGGGCAAGCAATAAAAATTAGAGTTGTGCTACCTGTAATCACTTTACAACAACGGAATTTTCATTGTCTCTAGAACAGAACATACTACAAATTCATAAGTATTGCATTTTTGGCCTTGATTTCTGTTAAGTCCCTAAAATGCTTTAGATCATCCTTTAATAAAATAAATAAAACCAGGATGCTATTATAAGAATAGACTTGTGCATCATACCACTTGATGCCAATATAAACAAAGCTATTAAAACAACAAGAAACTTCCTAAAGCACAGCTTATTGCAAAGATATTGGTATAAAATATAAATCCTAATATTTTAATTCTTACAATTAGATTGGTGAAGCCTTCTGTGTGCTTTTAAAATATTAGCTCTGGTATTTACTCTGTTTTTAGTAAAGTTTTCCTTTACCTCCTAAATTTTTAGAAATCCAAAGTTTCTTATAAAAATGCGTACCAACATAAGAAACTTAAATGTCATCCATTTGCTGTGTAAATTAGTGCACTATTAAGTGAGTGGGAGAACTCCCTCACTAGGGTCTTAATATTATGGACCAGTCACATATGCACGATTTGTTTAGAATATTTAACTGTTGTGGACAACGGGTATTTAATTGCTCAGTTTCATTTCAAGAAAGTCATCTAATATTTTCAAAAGCTCAACAGATGTGATTGAAAAGGGAGAGCTAAAAAAGATGATTCAGAATTTGTGCTGCAGTGCTCTCTAGAGATTCTTTTATTCTCCACTGGCTTTAGAGGGAGTCTAGAGAAAGCAGAATCTTGATTTAAATGTTACGTGAGCCTCCAGTTACATAGGGTAAGGGGAAAAAAATGAAAGAAATTTGTTATGGGGCAATTACATGTGCTGTTACTTTTTTTTTTTTTTTTTTTTTTTGAAGACTCTCTAAGCTGTACCATTTTTTAAAATATAAAAACTATGCAAGAATTAAAAGAAACTGGCATCAAAATTTAAAACATTATTTCACGAGAACTGAAGTGAAACAACAGGCTATTTATTTATTTTTTCTAAAAATTAGATAAATTTTCCTTTCAATTCCTTTCTTCCTCAGAGTTATGAAAAATGAAGTTTAATTAATTCAGATGCCATTCTGATGTTAATAGCATTTTTTTTTCTTTTTTTTTTCTTTCTTTTTTTTCCTTTTTTTTTAGTTAGTACAGTGTGCTGTGCATGCAGTATGGTTAACATTTTTATAGAAGTAAATTGCATTCTGTAAACTGAATACCTCCGTGCTCTTTCATTGTGCTTATAACCTGTAGTGGCTTGCTATATGGCTTCTTGCTCTTTTCAGCCAAGAAAAGATGAACTACCTGAACTTTAGAACATGAACTTTGATTCTGAGCTTTGAAAGGTCAAATGCTAATTTTATTCTAGTATTTAGGAACCAGTGTCACAGACTTGTCATTGCTGGCAGGTGATCATGTGGTATGAGAATTATGACAGGCTTGTCAAATGGTACAATTGAAAAGAAACATTAATAAGTCTGTCTTTAGTCAATGAGAGCACCTGGTACAAGTAATCCCCTTCTATTAGTGATATAGTTATAAGGTTTCTGTTATGCGTATCTAAGATTTTTATGACAGAATTAGAATTTAAGGAAGTAAGTGTCATTGCAGATTATCAGACCATGATAATATGTAATGTTATTTTAACATCATTTTTAATTTGTTATTGTTGCATTCTAACTGCTGCTCGGCAAAGCATGAGTGTGACATGAGTACTACTATTTCTCTTACTGATCCCCCCTCTCTCTCTTTCTCTTCACCCCCTCCCTGAGTAGAAGGGCAAGGGATCAAAAAAGTCTATCTACTAAAGGAGAAATAAGCAAGTGCCAAAATTTTAATAACAAAAGAATTGCTAACCCAGGGAAGGAGATTCTGGACAACTATTCATTCTGTTGTACAAATTACAGCTATCTCATATGCCTTGCTGATACAAACTACACATGCCATATTGGAATAGAAACTTAACTGAGGTAGGAGTACGTTTAACAAGAATGTTGAGATCCACATTACAAAACCTATAGTAAGAAAGCAAGAGTTTGCTTGAAGAAACTCACCAAATTCAGGGCAATTGAAGTTAAACTCTACATTGTGTGTAATCACCCAGAGGAACTATTGCTACTACACAGGATAAAGGATTGTTGCACTTGGTTTTGAGACTCTTGTGTGCTATACTCAGCTTGGCACAGAGATTTTTTATTTTTATTTTTTATTTTTATTTTTTTCCTTTCTGGTTTATGTCTGTAATTCTGACCTGTAATTCAAAATAAAGAATCATCACCCACTTTTATACAGCTTTGTTTTTCCGTAATCACAAATGAAATGAAACACAAGATTCTAATATTAGTGTCACATCCTTTCTGCATTTTTCCCCTTCAATTCCCAGGTCTTTACCAGCTGTAGATAGTAAAGCATGCTCATCTGTTGCCAGCTCTGTTTTCAGCAGGTATCAGGGAAGTGCTTAAGTGCTTAACTTTGCAGAACTACCTCCCTCTTCTAATTTCTACAATTGTTGTTCTTTTTGTCTAAAAACTTTGAAGCATGAAGAGAATTAACCTTCTTACAAAAAATGTGAGATGCTAGGAAGCCTTCTCCATATCTCTACACTTGCACATTTTACTACCTTTGAAAATGTACCTGAGTGTAAAAACAATCCAGTACACCGTAGCTCAGCAATGTAGGTTATAGTTTCAGAGTGTGTCTCATCTTCTGACATGTTTATGCATTTTAGTTTTTAAATCCATGTCAGCTGAGGCATTATCAAAAATATTTTTCCATTTACTACTGGAAGGTATTTTTTCCTTTTCCTTTTGTCTGTCCATGTCGAGAGCCGTGCTGCTACATGGCATATTATTAAGGCAGGCACAGGAGAAATGGTGTTGTTTTGACAGCTGCCTCAGGCCCCTCAGACTTGATCCAAGGTGACACGCTGTATAGCAATAAAGGTATAGGCTTCAGGTACACTGCCACTTTTTTGTTCATAAGAAATGTTTTATCCAGGTAGAGAACAGAAAGTACACTTCTCTGTTCCTTTCTCAGCTGAGCAGATGTTTCTGCTTCATTCATTGTTCAGTGTGTGCTTTTTAACTAGTTTAAAACAGTGAACAGTATTAACTCCCATTTTATCTTATCCTTTGCATTATATGAAGTGGGAATTACTTAAAAATAATATTAATAATAAAAATCTTATAATTCAAATGTAAACACCTCAGGGTTTTAACATCCAGTTAATCCTATTGACAGCAACATGCAAAATTTAGCAGCATGACAAGAAAATCCATTTTGCATCTGTGGTTGCTACTAGGAAATCCTGTCCCATTCCTGACTCATGACAGTGAAAAATCCTCTTTTGAGGGCATTACTTGATTTCCAATTTAATGTAAATCTTTATCTAACAATTCTACAAGTACTTCTTTGTTTAAACCATATCATCACTTTCATGTCAGTGTTATTAAGAGATTACTTTTGAATATGTAAAACCAGATATTTATAATTTGCTTTTCTTTGGTTGGAGTTCTTGATAATGTAATTGTGTCAAAGTTTCCATAAAAACAACAACAACAAACAAACAAAAAACAGAACCAAAACCCTGCCCAGTGAAAAAGTATTATTCTTACTCTTTTCCCCCTTCTGACCGTTCCCCCCACCCCCCCATTTTTTTCTAATAACACGACTTAATTAGAAAAATAGGTATTATGAAGGTGCAAGTGTGTATATATGCATATCCATACAAACACATAGCTGTGAGTGAACACATTTATGGGTACATGTATGTAAATGCATACACACAAACAGTTCTACAAAGCTTCTGCATGTATACATATAAACCTTTTGCTCACTAGATGCACCGCTACTCCAGTCATGCTTCCTTCAGCCCCCAACCAAAGACCTCTCCTTGCTTTCCCACTTCCGAAGGCACAAGTTGGGAGATGCTTCTTAAGTCTGGCAGTGAGCTGACAGAAGAGCTCTCAAATCCCAAAGAGAAGTTGCTCACATATTAATCACCAAAGGACAATCCACTAACTCATGGAAAAAAGGGAGATTTAAAAAATATAAATTAAATTTGATACTAAAAGAGACTATATAAGGTTAACCCAGGATTTCCCTATGCAGAGGTATATATGTTATTGCTACTCTTCAAAGGTCAGAGGAATCAGCTGTATAAGAAAGCAATAAAGTGTATCAGAAGCCCATTTAACTGCCACATGGTAGGCAGACAGGAATAACTAGGAAATTTGTTACAAGTAAACATAGTTTGTGATATGTTAGAACTTAGGGAGGTTTTTGTTACCTTTTATCTGAAAAGATTTCCCCTTTCTCTGTTTGTACTACATACCTAGGATATTATTTTCTGAATGGAAAAGGTCTGGATCATAAAAGCAAGGGCAGTACTCTCTCCTGGTATTTTAAGAAATGATTATATCTCAAGGGAACAGAATCACATTGGATGATTAGTGTATGTAGGAAATTGATAGCTTGATTGAAAAGCTTCCACCTTTTTTGGTCAGTTAAAATTCAGCTGAACATTATCAGTTGACACATTATTGACCTTAATTTCTGAGACAGTAAAAATATACCCACTTAAAAATGTGTAAACAGCAGATGAACAGCAATATTCCTTTTTGATCTCAAGAGATGCTCATGATATTTAGTAAGAAAAAATACTATTTGAGTATCTCCTTAATATATTAACATGCTCTTTCAAGAGGGAAGTTATGGAGTAAGGAGAAGGTAAGACAAAGGTGACATAATATAAAGACTTGGATAATACATAGAGAGGATGAAAATAAAAGATAGGCCCTGCAATGTCATTTATCTATTTAAAATCAAAGACATTTTACTAGATCAGTATGAAAAGAAATATCTGTATATTACAGATGGTTTATCAGCATGCTGTGTTAGCTTGTCCTAAACTTCAGGAATTTTTCTCTCCCAAAGAGAAATGCAATACAGTTCTAGACATACAGTACAGTTCTAGAATGTAGACATGCTTTAATTCTTTGTGTTGCTGGAGACTGCTGTTTCCTAGGACTACTTTCTCTTTACCCACCATTGCATTAGATTTACTTTTGATCATCAGCAGAAGAAAAACACATCGGAAGAACTCAGAAAACACTATCACATGAGTTGCCAAGACGTCAATCAGCTAAGTATTTCAAAGTATTGAGGCAGAGGACTAACTTTAATGCTACATGGAATCTATGTTTGTCTAATTTAAGTGCCAGTTCTTCAGGGCTTAAGATGACACTTCTTGGGCCAATGGAGATTCAAGGGGGCTGCTTAAAAGCTGCCAGTGCAACAGCTAGCTAGGGAATCATTCATGTCCTTGCAGAATCCTACATCAAAGAAAACTCAAGATGGATCTTAAAAAATTAAGTTTAAATCCTTTCTTTTGCTCATTTCCAAATGTCATTTGGTGACAATGGCTAAGATCTGTGACAGGATAAATTAGTACTGTCTTTATGTCCTTTGAATGCTATAGGTTTCTCTATATATTGGATATGTATATATATATACGAACTTACATATTGAACAGATGATAGCAATGCATTAGGAAGCTCTCAACAGCAGTGGGTTTTATCTAAGTGAAACACTACTTTTTGGAGTAATTCACATTTAGGTATTTCACTTTATTTTTTATTTATTTTATTTCATTATTAGATAGCTACTTTATTTGAACTCAGACTTACAGCAGTGAAGTAAATGGTCAGAATCTTCCCTTACAGCCACAATTTTGTGCAGAATGTTTGGTAACTGTACCTATTTATTTTAACTTACCTCAAATTCCTAAGGCTCTGTTCAAAGAGATTGCCTCCAGGTTAAGTGCTGGAATATTAGTAGCTTATACATGGGAAAAAAATATCTCCTTTTCTTAGATGGTCTTTGCCTCATACAAATACATTATTTTTAAAGTGCTTGTATTATTCTTAAGTCAGTGAAAGCTAGTTCATCTGCAATCCTTTAGTAAGGTACAATGATCATTTCCAAATTTACTTGTGGGGAAATCACACTGTGAGTATGAAAGATCTGGCCATACCCATGAAACATGCTAGTTAAATTGAACATCCAATATCTTGATTTAAATAGATCAACTTAAAAACAATTTATCATATAACTGCATATGTTTTCATATTGCAGTTTTCCTCTCCTTGTTATAGCATTATATTGAACTTCTAGCATTAATTTACTCACTTTTAGCTAAATGCACTCCTTTTTCTTCGAGTACCAAGGCTGCTTTATCAGAACACTTCACAAATAAGCACTTTGAAAAGTAATATATAGATCACTAAGCTTGCTGTTTGGTATCCTAAATAGACTAAGCTTCTTAGATGCCTCCCTGTAAGGCATATTGTTATTATCTCAGAAGGTCCTTATAGTTTATTCCTGAACCATATTTTTTTAGTCCTGCCATTGTGAATTTAACATAAATGAGTTGATTGGTATTTCAGTAGTGAAGTGACTACTGATCCATAGAGGGAAAGATATTTGACCAAGCACTAATTGTAACAAGGAGGTGACATGACCTGTGAAATGTTGTCAAATAGTGTATCAAAACCAGAAATAAATAATTCTCAGTAAACTTTCAAGCATTTTGTTCATCTCTGTGTTGTTGTTTTTTTTTTTTTTTAATTAAAAAACAATAGATTACTTGGGAGTTGACTGAGGTAACACACAGAAGCTCAACAAACCAATCATCATGTTTTAACCTTCTATTAACTGACTTTATTGTCAGCTAACTAGTCTCTGACTCCTCCTGTGGAATTCATTCCCACAACAGATTGTAGAGGTCAACAGTACAAATCATGTTGCTGGAAGTTAGGACTTTTATCAGGAAAAGAAACACTTTATATACAACTTCTGCATTTTTTATTTTTTTATTTTTTGCTGCTATTGAAGATAAGTACTGGAGATAAGGCTATGCAGATAGTTGATCTGATTCAGAAGGGCCCTTGTTAAAATTTGTATTCACAGTAACTCTTAGATTTATGATCAGTGTGTTCCTCTGGTCTCCTGTGAGGTTACTTTTACTATTTTGATTCTGGTATTTTATTTCATCCAATGTTATATTTTAGTTTTCACAACTGGATTATGCCATGTTATCTCATTTGAACTTCTCCTCTAGGCCTGATCTTTGTCATAAGAACTACAGTTTTGTATAGCTATACAAGTCATCATGAATTTTATTAAAGCCAGCTGTAGCATCATAATAATGAACTTCCTAAACAGTAAATTATACCAAAGCATTTTTGCATTTTTGTTTGTTTTCTCTCTCTCTTTTTTTTTTTTTTTTTCTCTATGTGTATATACACAACTAAATTTTGGCTGATCAGGAAATTCCATCATTGAAAGTGGTTTCTTTTTCCACATTCCTAAATCTGTGATTAATCTTTTTTTTTTTTTTTTTTTTTTTTTGTTATCAGTTTCAGTTTATCTGATCAGTGGATACTTCTGGCTACATAATGTCATCCCACTGATCAAACCTTCTCCCACGAAAATGGTTACCTTTTTTGTTAGATACTGCTGTCATCTTCTTGGGACAGCTTACACAGAAGGAAAGGTCTTGCTGTTGTAGCAGAAGGATTTTGTGAGGCTCCTTAATGTATCAGACCAGGACTTCCAGGCAGCCATAACCAACTTATGGTTATCTGAAAATAAAATTTCACTTTGAAATGTTAGTATTATCATTCTTTTTATCATAAAGAACTAAACAAAATCAATTCTAGGTATAGAAAGAATTTAATAATGTTTACTTCCTCCAAGCTGAGAACTGTACTCTGCCATATGATCTAGATCCACCAGACTATAGAAAGATCTTGCAGTCAATATTCTTCCTTAAAACTAGAATTTGCCCATCTGATCGAGACACTTGCTTGATTCCTACTTTGAACCTTTTTGTATGACAGTTACAAAGAGAAGCCTCTAATCTATACTGTTCAGCTTCCAAGATAGCCTTACTTCTGAGAGTGGTGGCTGGATGGAACATGAACCCCTTTTCAATATTCCAGCCAGCTTCCTATTTTTTGTTTCCTTTTTGCTGTGCCTTCTTGCAGACCTCACTATTGCAGGTCTTCATCTGTTACTTCTGTGTTCTCACTTCAACATAGTCTTGCGACTGGAGAGGCTTCTCCCACTCTATGACAGCTTAATAATACAAACTGTAAATTCAGAAGAGTTTGTCTGTCTTCTAAAAGATTCATTGGCACCCAATATGTTCAGTATTTAAGATATCATACCACAGATAAAACATACAAATCAACCTGGGAAAAAGACTGAAAATAGCTAACAACCACTGTGTTTAAAATATGACATACTTTAAAGTCATCATTCTTACTTGATGTGACTAGATCATTAGGCAGTAAGAGCCCAAAGTACATTTTCAGAAGCAATTTACTATTTAGAGTATGTAAGAAATGCAACAGATTTAGAATCACTGTTAATTTTTATAAGACCCTATATATGAATGTTCAATTCTTTCAAACAGTTTTGATATAATTACTGAACACAACCAAGTATGATTCAGTGCCAGTTTTCAGGAGATGCATAAGGTACACCAAACTTGTATTCATGGAAAACTCCCTTGCTCATACATGGAATATAATATTGCTGTTTGCTGTGTAACATGGAGAACACTTACAGAGTTCAGATAGGTTAACTTATAAAAGATCAGCTCAAATAAAGGCAGTGAAGCACTCATGTGCATAGCTTCAATTCAATATTTTATTTCCAGTAATAAGACACAATTAAAGACATGACCCTGTAAAAAAAGTAAAGTGCTGCAATGTAAAGCTTGCCAGAACAGCAAGCAGGACATCCTAGTCATCATAATGCAAATATATGAGCTTAAGGTTTTCATGCTGCAGAAACAGTCATCCTATCAAACATCTTGCTTGTAGAGAGCAACAATAAATTTCCAATATGATAATAACCCCTACTATTTTTCTGAAAGAAAATTTCCTAAGTCTCTCAGTCATATCTCGAAGTGTAACAGAAGTTTACCATATTGTAAGTATTTCTCTTTCAACCTGGGAATAAAAGAAATGAAGTATGAACACAATTGTAATGCACCAGCTCTACTGTTGGTGGTTTGGTTTTGTACTTTTCTATAGCAACCAGAAGTGATTCAAAAAGCACTAATTCAGGCATTTCCCATGAAGTAGCTGGCAATCATGAGTGTGGAAGCACGGACAGGGACGGGACTTCCAGGTCCAAGCCTGAACACTCAGATGAAATAAGTCTTGATGTGCACATTTCAACAAAGGTTAAGACCTTTGATATTTGGAAGGAGGAGTGGTAGGAAAAAGAATTTGCTGGATACACATTATAACATCTGGCCTGGGAAACAAGTGTACTTTGAACAGGCAGTTATCTTGAGAAGCCTCTCTCACGTCCTTGATGAAAGAGTAGTTTTCTTTGTAAATATATGCTCAGAAATCTGATGTTTCTGGTGGCTACTGGTATTGTTTATCCAGATGGACTGAGGAGGAAGTCTTATTAAATCATATATAGCTATTCTACTCTTCAGATAAAGGACGAAAAACCTGCAGATGAGATGATGTTCTTTTCACCCACGCTGTCCCGTAGGCAAGATTCCAGCATGAAGAGGAGCACCCTGAATGCAAGCTGGTATCTGTGCATATTGTATCATAAGAAGCTCTGTCTTCCTCTTAACTTTCTGTGAAAAACAACTCTTAGAAAAGAGGAAAGGTGTATTTGAACATCAGTTTACAATCTTCATATGTAAGATTTTGTTGGGGCTGAGGAAGAAAGATAAAGGCTATATATATCCTGGTAAAAAACAGGATAACCTAGACAAGATACTAAAGGATACCCATCATCTGGTAAAGAAGACAGGATGAATAAAATATCATGAGACCTCAGTAAAACGTTGTTGGGAATATGCATCAAATTTGTTTCCATATTTTTAGACAAGGGAAAGAAAACAACAAATTTATCAGTCAATGCAGAAATGAGTCTGACTCTCAATAAGCAGTTAAAATAGAAGTTACAGATACTAGGGTTATTAAAGTATTTATATCATGACAGTGGCAATACTTAGAAGGAAAATAAAGTACTGAGCAGAAAGGGCAGCTCCTGATTAGCATCACTTGAGCTAAATAGTTCTCAACTTACATCTCCCCTTCTGCTATTAAGAAGCATATTGGACTTTTGTCTCTGACCTCCTTTCAGTAAGGTACTCTTTCCTGCTGAGAATTCCCATTTTATGCCTTTCAAGAGCAATTCAATATATTTTTCCTTGCCTGTAGGAGTCCTTTCTTGATCGTGTAGTGGCTAGCCACCGAAACACTACTGAACTCTGCTTGAAGACATTGGAGAAAGAAAAGCAGAACAAGATGTATCTAAGGAAGATGTAACAAGTGACATGCTGAGGGGGGACTCAATTGCCATTGCTATGCCTGCGGCATCCTGACATGTCTCCAGCTGCTTTCTCAACAGGGAACACGTCTTACTGTTTTGTGTCATATCTTCTAGCCCCGTGATGGTCTCTTGGACACCATAACACATCTCAAATGACACAAGACACTTATGAACATATACCTGAGCCCTATTCATTGTGTCTTTAAGAGAATCTAGTATTTAAGAGGGATTCTCAAGGTACAGAATGTGTAAGAAACCTTTGCTTGTGCACCAGTTCTTCTAGCTTTAAGAAATAGGCATTTCGAGTTAAGTGAATTTTAAAAAATCCACATGAATTTCTTGGGCAATTTGTTGACTTTTCAGTAGAGGATTGCAGCAACTGCCTGGTTAGTGAGGGTTTCATCTGAGTTTTTACTGTAAGCTTGGTGGTTGGTTTCTTATCTGAAATTTGCCAAATAATAACTATTGTGCTGTAGTAAACAAGCCTAAAAAATGGACTGAGAAATAATGCTAACTGGGCCCTACTTCTCTAGTCAAGGGTATATCCAGAATCTTTATTTTGCATAAAGAAATTCACCTATCCAATGTAATTCAATTCTCCAGGGACAATCAGTTCTGTGACCTAGATAGTAATAAACAGAACCCTGTGCATGCATTAGCCTCTGAACAACAGTTAAGGCCACAATAAATTTTGCACTTACAGAGAAACTGAATTTCTCATTAAAAATTCAGACTTCATGCTGGAGGCTGGCATGGGTGGGGGGTGTGACACTTTTTTTTTTTTTTTTTCCTTTTTAATATCTAGAAGTGTAATAGGAGACAAAGCTTTGTACAACACAGAATGTCATTAATACCAGTACTTTGCAGTTTTTGCTCAGGGCTGTTGCATCTATTCACTTGGGATCCTGAGCAATGGTGCCAGAATAGTGCCACACAGAAAAAACAGGTGTACTTGATATATTCCTTTAATATTGCTCAACATGAGATGCTATGAAATTTGTACAACAAAAGAAATAAAACATGATCTTGGTTCAGGCAGCACTATCTGCCATTCCCATCTCCACTCTAGCAGGTGTAGAAATGTCCAGAGCGGTTTGCTGCCTGTGGGATATGGCTCCACTAAGTGGGCATCACCCCTGGAGAGGAGAAGCCCAGAGGTACAGGCTGTTTTGAAGCTTAGCTCTTACACCACTAAAATGTAATTTTCACTTAGGCAGTGATCTTTTCTACTGGACATGAGTAAGTTTTAATAAGCAAGGAACAATCAGTCATGCAACCTCTTATGAAGGAAATTCCATATTTGGAGGGAAAAACTCCTCCTATATAATGCTGTTATGCTTAGTTTAATCATCTGGTTACTCATTCTGAGGGATCATTTCTCACATTTTATGGAGAGGAAGGGGATAAATAAGCTTATGTGAGGAAGGTTTATTCTAGTAAGACACTTGTGTCTATTTTTCCTGTGCTATATTGTTTCAAACACTTTCAAAGAAACATAAGAAGGTGAAAATTAGCACTGACTACAGGACTACTCAGAAATGTAAACTCCATTTATATTTGCTGTACATATCTGTTATTAAATATATAGTATAAAATTTAATTAATAATTTCAAGGTGAAAACAAAAAAATCCTTTACTTTTTTGTTTGTTTGTTTTATTTTGTTTTTTGTTTTTCCTTTAGAATATAGTGATCTGGGATGCAATGATATCTCTAAAATGAAAAGATTTGTGAATTATTTATCTCTTTATCTCTTATTTATGTCCTTAAGCTATACCACCTTAAAATGTTATAGCTGTTTATCTGGTGTCTACTGAGCTAATAATACTATTTCATAGATATAGCCTGTGATTAGAAACGGAGTAATTCCTATGTAGTAAATGCTTTTTGAAATTTATTATTCTGCTTATTTCCAGAAGCAATGAACATTTCATTATGCAAAGTCAATTTACCTAAACAAGCTCAAAGGAAAGGACTTTGCAGGTGAACTAAAATCCTACCTTTGTGTTTCAAAATTCAAAGGGACAAACTGATATTTCATAGACTAACAGACTGATGCATTTCTCCATTGTTGATGGAGAAATCCTAAGAAATCCTAAGAAATCCTGAAAAAAGAACTCTAACACTCAGTGTTTAATTTACTTCTGGGTCTGTGCAGCTCACTATTAACAAACAGAGCTGAAAAAATGGAACCTGAAAGGAGAAAAGGAAAAAGCATGGGTAGCTTTTTGAAGCTACCTATTTCTAAAAGCCAGTGAAAATCCATCTTACGGATTCACATGGCAGGAGATCAGTTTTATCCATTCAGAGCACATGGTGTTTGGTATTCATTAATGATTTTATGACAAATCAGATACGTTTTCATCTGCAGGTATAAATGCATCACTGAAGGTTTCATTTCTCAAAAAAAGCATACAGAGTATGAGGATCTAAATTTAGGTTTCATTTTTGTTGTTGCTGTTTGCCAAGAACCCTTTGTGCATTTCATTTAAAATGAATTCATATTTGAAATGACTTATCTCAGGAAAGAAGCATCTTTAGAAGCTTTCTTTGCCAACAGTCTGATCTTACACCAGAGAGCTCAGTTTTTATGGTAGTTTAATCCTCCATTCTCCAAACACATTATACTTATTTAATCTCTTAAAAAGGCCTCACAGCTTTTAAACTCAGAATGTGGTGAGCAGTGGGTAAAAGTGGTCATACTGTATAATGTTAAGCTTGGGACAGTTTTAACATGAAAAGAAAAGGAGTATGAGGGCTCGCAAAGGTCATAGTGCTATAACAGTGACACATCTACTTTATTGTTGATTCAGTTACTCATGATTTTTGGCAATTACAGTGATGCTGCCTCATGAAGTAAGTAAATGTACAGCCTGAGCCTTAATGTGACCTAAATAGCACCTATGACCAATCCTACTTGAGTTAATTGGGAACATGGAATCTTCCTTTAAAAATTTCCATCAGCAGGACCCAACAGAGCAAACGAATTAAATGAGATGACACACTCTTCTGGTATTTCTTCTATTATTTTGTTTGATCAGGAGAGTAGATTGTTCACCAGTTAAAACTTCTGAATATCCTTGGCAAGAAATTTTACATGACAAAAGTAGACACAACTCCATATTCATAACAACAGAAGACACAATCATAAATAATTCTAGCTATCTGATTATTAGGTTTCTAGATTACATTACTATATTTACATAATCCTGAAGTATTGGACTTTGATGTGGACATAAACATGTTGCCTGGTCGGCTCTATCTTCTCATATAGATAGACTGTCAGACAACTACAGAAACCTGCCAGGAAATATTTGATGATTTTATTTGCAAAGCTTAGGCCACGGGAGGCTAAGGAATCTGATCAAAATATTGTTTAAGTAAAGACACGGTCTGTGGAACAAAAGTCTTCCAATTTTTCCTTAATGTTTGCATCTTTTTAATACTATATTTTGTTATTTATTTAATATACGATATTTGATCCATAGGATATGGGCCGAGATGCATTATTTTTGAACTTAAGTATGCTGTTGAGTTCAAGAAAAAAAATTAAGAGGATGGCCTGGGGGATATTAAAGTGTAATTTTCCCAAATAGAAGAGGATGAACATGGGAGACTTCCAGGTACTTGCTGGAAAATTCAACATGTAAGTGACCAAAATTACATTCTTGCTGGTTATGAGCATCCATACTGATCTCTCAGTGACACATGAGAGGTTAATAGTGTGGCAAAGAGGAATTTTAAAAGGGGAGCCACAAAGCTTGTTCTTCCTAGTATTTTTTTGAATGTAATATTGTTGAAGATAAATTGTCAGTTAACAAAAGACGCAAGGAAGAGAACAGATAAGCTTAATTTTACAAGCTTTATTCAGGGGCAAATCCTTACTTATATGAACACTGTCACTGAATTCACATGTGAATAAAAACACAGAATGTTAGAAATCTTATTCTGAAATACTTGCGTTCCACTGAAGTATCATATAAAGTACTTATGTACTTGTTAAAATCAGCTTATGAAGTACTTATATATTAGATATACTTGTATCAAGCACTGTTGAGCAAGCCAGAATCTGCATTTGAAGAGTTACACAGGCATTTAATTCGCTTCAGAATCTCACAAGTAAAATTACAGAAGCTGTTTTTACCAAGGGAACAGAACAGAACAAAAAAAGAGATATCATATCCCAAATTGTTAAAATTATAGGTTTAATTGTTTCTCCAAGGCTGCTTCACTACTGTTATACTATTCCAAAACATGTACTAAAGACAAAGCTTTTAGATCAAGGTAGCATATATTAGAACAGACATTAAATAAAATAAAGCAAAACAAAATAAAACACTAGACAAGACCTTCTTCAAGTCTGAAATACAAAAGCAGAATTCAGAACAAATTCCAGGTCCAGAGTTTAGTGTCAAATTATAGTTGTGTATCTATCAGTTTGCCCACCTTTGCCAGGAAAGCTTTTAACCTCCCGATAAAGCTGAAATAAGCTGCCTTATCCCATTCTTTCATGATATAGTTACTACAAAGAAACCAGATAAGCAAAAAGATTCAGAGATGTTTGTGATTTGCATAATGATCAAATAGAATAAGTCTCTTAATAGTTATTTCATTATTTTTCAGTATTATTTTAAAAGTTTTAACTACAGCACTCTTCAGAGCAGTATGTATCATATGAAAATGCAGAGATTCCCAAGTTGCGTAGTTTCTGATTCTTTCCTGTAACAACACCACCTGGTAGCTTATATAGTTATATAGTATAACTATAACTATAACTATAGTATATAGTTATATACAGGGGCTCAGGTCACAAAGGAAGCATTACTGATTTTCAGCAGTGAAACAAAACATTTGCCTACAATAGAAAGCATTGCAGCAACTCAGGGAAAGTGAAACTAGATAAGCTACACCTTCCATTATACATTTCTTTTGGTATTCCTTGAAAGAAAAATCAATGTGCACTTGCACTACCTTCGCATTGAGTTCTAGGCCAAATTTGTTACGAAACTGTGTTTGTTCAAAAAAGTTCAGTAAAACCATTTAACCGCTTTGCAGCAGGAATCATAGAATCATAGAATCATAGAATCATAGAATATTTCAGGTTGGAAGGGACGCATAAGGATCATCAAGTCCAACTCCTGGCGCTTAACAGGTCTACCCAAAAGTTTAGACCATGTGACTAAGTGCACAGTCCAATTGCTTCTTAAATTCAGACAGGCTTGGTGCAGTGACTATTTCACTGGGGAGCCTGTTCCAGTGTGCAACCACACTCTCAGTGAAGAACCTCTTCCTGATGTCTAGTCTAAACTTCCCCTGCCTCAGCTTTGCCCCATTCCTGTGGGTCCTATCACTGGTGATTACAGAGAATATGTCACCTGCCTCTCCACTCCCCCTCGCAAAGAGGTTGTAGACTATGATGAGGTCCCCCCTCAGCCTCCTCTTCTCCAGGCTGAACAGGCCCAGTGACCTCAGACACCCCTCATATGTCTTACCCTCCAGGCCCTTCACCATCTTCATCACCCTCCTCTGGACACTCTCCAACAGTATAACGTCCTTTTTGTACTGTGGTGCCCAGAACTGCACACAGTACTCAAGGTCAGGCCGCACCAGCGCAGAGTAGAGCGGGATGATCACTTCCCTCAACCGACTAGCAATGCCATGCTTGATGCATCCCAGGATCCGGTTGGCCCTCCTGGCTGCCAGGGCACACTGCCTGCTCTTGTTCAACTTGCTGTCAACCACAGCCCCCAAATCCCTCTCTGCGGGGCTGCTCTCCAGCGTCTTGTCGCCCAGTCTGTAGGTGTAGCCAGGGTTGCCCTGTCCCAGGTGCAGGACCTGGCACTTGCTTTTGTTAAACTTCATGTAGCTGGTGATCGCCCAGCTCTCCAGTCTGTCCAGATCTCTCTGCAAGGCCTTTCCACCCTCAACAGTCTACAACTCCTCAAAGCTTGGTGTCGTCAGCAAATTTGCTCAAAGCACCTTCTAGTCCTACATCCAAATCATTTATAAAAACATTGAAGAGGACTGGCCCTAAAATGGAGTCTTGGGGGACCCCACTAGTGACCATCTGCCAGCCTGATGTGGCCCCATTTACCACAAGCCTTTGAGCCCTGCCCGTCAACCAATTGCTCACCCATTGTATGATGTTTTTGTTAAGTTGTATGCTAGACATTTTGTAAGATCCTATGGGAAACCATGTCAAAAGCTTTGCTAAAGTCTGAAAAAAAGTCACATCAGCTGGTTTCCCTTGATCGACTAGATGGGTGATCTTATCATAAAAGGAAATCAAATTTGTTAGGCAGGACCTACCTCTCATGAGCCCATGTTGGCTGGGACCAATGACTGTATTGTCCCCAAGGTGCACTTCGGTAACTTCAAGGATCATCTCCATAATTTTACAAGGCACTGACATGAGACTGACAGGCCTGTAATTGCTAGGGTCTTCTTTCTTGCCCTTCTTGAAAATTGGCACAATATTTGCCAGCTTCCAGTCTACTGGGACCTCTCCAGATTCCCAAGATCATTGAAAAATAATTGAGAGAGGTCCCGCGATGACGTCAGCCAGCTCTTTAAGCGCCCTGTGATGAATCCCATCAGGACCCATAGACTTGTATGGATCCAGGTGGAGCAGCAAATCCCGCACACATTCAGGGTCGGTTGGGAGTTTATCATTCCTGCCATCATGGTCCTCCAGCTCAGGGCACCCTGGGTCCCAAAGCCCATCATCAGCATTGAAGACAGAGACAAAGAAGGCATTAAACATCTCTGCTTTGCCTATGACCTCATCTGTGAGGAGACCTTCCCCATCAAGTAGCGGACCTATGTTTTCTTTGGTTCTCTTTCTGTTCACATATCTAAAAAAAACTTTTTTATTGTCTCCCACAGACATGGCCAGCTTCAGCTGTAGTTGGGCTTTGGCCACACCAGTTTTCTCCCTACAAACACAAACAGCATCCCTGTATTCCTTCCTCGTCGCCTGACCCTCCTTCCAGCAGCCGTACACTTTCTTTTTTCACCTTAGCTCCAGTAGAAGATCCCTACTTCAAGCCTTGCTTCTTTTCCTTATGTTAGTTAAAAAAATATCCATTGGGGATTGGTATAGCTATGCATACACACACAGACCCAATATATTCATAAACATAATCAAAAAAGAAATAAATAAGAAGGCACAACAAATAATTTTCCATCCCAGATACATTAAAAATAGAAGAATTCTGACAAGTAGCAGCACATATTTAAGCACATTCCATCTGTGAGTTTAGAAAGACGGAGACTTATTTGTAAACTTCTGTTTATTTCTATTCCATTTAATATGAATATTTTCTACTTCAAATAAGATTGTTGTTCATCTGTGTGTTTTAATGAAACTTCAGACTACATTTAAATCTCTTTCTTTGTGTTTTTGGTTTAATTCAGAATCCTGGCTGACTTGGAATACTGCCACAGAGAATTTCAGTGGCTATATTAGTCATGTTTTAGACTGAGAAAAAAATAAAATAAAAATAAAATAAAATAACGTAAAATCTTTTATCAGCTTAACAATAGTCAAAACTGTAATTTTAAAGGTGATAAAATCATAAGCAGATTTTACTAATATTTAAGGCAACAACTAGAATGCCCGCTTCTCTGGGTAAGGGGTGTAACGATTTTGTGCATGGCAAATTTATGGGACATTTGTGCCCATTTTTTATCACAAATGTTAGCAAAAACATCCTTTGAAGATGAGATGCTGAACTAAAAAAGCTGGAAAAATTGAATCCTAGGTAGTCAGATTTAAAATACTATGATAGTATATACAAGATGAAGGTGCTGTTAGGTGCCTTCCAGGAAGCAATCAGCGCACTTTCACAACAGTATGATCAGAAGGGAAGACCATTGGCTTAAATATCATGACTATTAATATCAAATGAATTTTAATAATCTTAGACTGAGAAGCAGGACTTGGCTCAATGTACAAAGTTTAACATCTTTCCTTGTGAGAGTTCCACCTGCTGCCATTGCCAAATGGTGCCTGACAAATTCCACTTCAAAACAGAGAGGGGGATTTGTCGTGTTTGTCATCTTTTTGTTTGCCAATTACAAACATGATTTACAAAATGAATAGAAATCTGGAAGAGATTTAAGCATTTCAGACAGACTTCCCAAAGGCCTTTGGCAGCACTATGCCAGGGCAAGTTCAGAATGAGAAGATAAGTCTAATTTGAAGTTTTTACCTGGTCTTATCCACAAGCTGGACGACTACTGAAGCTATACTACCAGGATGATATCCTGCAGAAAGTAAGTTAGGTTATTAGCACAGTGAGGCCAGAAAAACAATTTTCCAACCTATACAATCAATCAATAGTAAGTTCTCAATTACTTCAAAGGGAAGAAGGAATTCTGCTTAAAGGACAATGATTCCTAGATGGCTTGAAAACATTATAATTGTACAAATAAGGCATCTGTGAGTTGAAAAAAAAAATAGAAGAGGAGAGCTGGAGATAATTTGTCCTGAGGTCTCAGGTGGCCAAGGATACTGAGGAAGTTGTCAAGGTTTACTGCATATGCCAAAAATGAAGGCCAAGTTCATAAAGACAATCCAGACTGCTGACATAGCAAAACTGAATGCCTACCACAGAGATTTGTTTGCAATTAATGGGAATGTATATGTATTTGCTTTAAACTCTTATTCCTTTGACATAGCCTTAGAAGAAGAAAGTACAGGTAAACAGATGATCATGTGCAGATGATCGTGTGTAGATGATAGTGTGTAGATCATCTATTCTCACTAGATATATCAGCCATAGTAATGCCTACCTGTGGGCCACTTTTTAAGAAGCAGTTTGCTGTGAAATATAGATTTAGATACGGGACCTCTAGTTATTCCTTTTCCCAGTAGGCTGGTAGAAAACAGTGTCAAAATAATAAAGTGCCTACAAAGCCATCAGTGGAATGAAACACCAATCTGTATTTAGCTCTGCAAAATTATAAGATGGCACCAGTGAGGCATGGGTTGACACCTGTTGACATTTTATTTAACTGAAAACTGAAAACAAGATTACTTGCACTGAGTAGAAATGGATGTCAGAATTGTGGAGGATTTGCAGAAATATAGAGACACGGATAAGGCTGAAGAAAAGTATTATTTTAGTGTCCCAGAAGATGGCAGCTTCACTACAAAATGACACTGTACACATCTATGTTGAGAATGTGTGATTGTAACATGCAATTTTGTCTCAAAAGACATTTGCTTCAGGTTTATGAGGTTGTCAGCCCTAACGGACATACACTAAAGAAAACTGCAGCTCCACACTTGAAAGGCAGAGACAACAGCTACTCAAAGTGAGGAAAGCAAGAGTCAGACAGGAGAAGGTACTGTTCGATTAAACAGGCTTGCAGAATACTAATATCAGAAAGGAGACTGTCAAGTCCAAAATACAGTGTGGATCACCAAGAGTATTTATTTCACACTTTACAGTATTTTGCTTATTAGGCTAGCTATAAGGATTAAACACTCAGTGTCATATGTGTTTGAGAAGATTATTATGAAAAGTGACTTTCAATTGATAATACAGAAGCAGTGGAAACTCAGATGCTAAACAAGGAAGACATTGCAAGGACTTTGTCTCAGAGAGTACGTCTTCACTGCCTAACATCATCTCTGTCCTTGGTCCCCTTATTTTGTGCATTTTCTCTGCAGTGACTCAGTTTCCTCAGAAGTAAAACCTCTCTGTGATTCTGGGAATATTTTATTCAAGACCCCCGAATTATCCATCTGGGCAGCTTCCAGGCAAGAAAAACTGATGGAGAGTGTCTTCTCACCAGGCTTGCCCAGCTGGGCAGTGTGTGTGTGTCCCACATCATCAGCACAGGTGGGGAGTTTGTAGCAGCCCTAAGCTCCTGTGTGACACAGGGGCTCACTCTCAAGAATCAGTATGGACATGACAACACTGAGTTTGTCTTCCTCTTCCTCTCAGTTTGGGCTATCCCATATGGCTAGTGGTGGCCTGGTGACCTCTTTTTATGTTTTGCTGAAAAAAGGGTCTTTTTTTTTTTTTTTTTTTTGATAACATCATCCTCAACACAAGAGTATTGGAACCTGAATATTAGAAACTGTATTTTACAAAATGAATTTTATAACCCTGTAATGATATGCAGATCTTGATTTACTTTCTTATATGAAACCTTGCCTGAGCATGTTTAACCCTATGCATATGAGGGATCTTCTTGATTTTAATAGCGTCGATAACTCTCTGATGTCACCCATCAGTTGTATGAGTGCTTAAGTCTGAACTGAGTTTGAAAAGAAAATGTTAGTGGGGCAAAACATTTTTATTTTTTATTTCTTTTAATACCAATCAGATTTGGTAGCTTTGCTAGGCAGAGTTCTTGGCCCTGTTAATTACACTAAAAAAGTATCTCTTCTTTTTGCTAGAAAGATCTCTTTTGTGATGGCAAATTGTGAGATTTTTGAATAATCAAAATAAAGAAGAGAAAGCACATTTTATTAACAGAAAAAAGGAGTGACTTTTTAAAAAATAAGTAACTTACTCTTCACAGAATTTGAATAAACTACTTTTATTCTAACTTTCATCAATGTTGGAAATATCTGGGAGACATAATAAGGCTTGTAAGCAGCCTTTTACCATTGTTTGCACTTAATAGTCCAAACAGTATTAAAAATAGAGAACAGAAATTCTGTATTTAAATGAGCAGTTACTTAGTAGTAGTAGAACTAGTGGTAGCAGTTGTTATTGTAGTAATTAAAGTAGTAATAGTAATAAAGTAGTAGCAGTAGTATTTAACTCTTTGGAACATTAGAGACAAGGCAAGTACATGAAAGCTGTATTGGGAGCCCTTTAAAAACTGAATGCATGAAGTCTGAAATTTTGTATCATAGATTCATCCTCTCACATGCTGCAGAGTTCTCTGGTGGCTGACAGTGACATTATATTGATATCCCAGCACTGCTATTTATATTTGCCTGTCCATTTTTCTGTGTGCTTACATACTTTCTAGGATCGTTTCAGTATGCAACACACATCTTAAAGTGATGAGATAGTGCTAAGATTTCAAATTCAGGATCATTTAAAAAAAGACTTCACAAAACCCTCATCAAATCCTTCAGAAATTATGGTTTTGATCCATGAGGTACATGCACACACACACACACACATAAACACCCACTGATCACAGACACAGAGGACATAAGGACTATTTCTGTCACTGAATTGAATTACACCTTCCATCAAATAATACATGCAAAGTTATGAAGCTATGATTTTTTTTTTCTTCCATGGGTTCATCTATAATAACAGAAATTTCCATGCTGTGAGGCTTCTATTCTCTCCTGCATATAACTGTCAGTCAAATTATTGCTTTATATGAAAAGTTATAATCATATATAATTTAAAACTTATGCTAGGTGGCATGATATTACATCAGAACCACTTTCAAAGATACAATAACCTCTTCTGTCAGTGCTTCTCTTATGAAGTCTGGTTTTCATTGGGTTTATAATTTATTTGTCAGTGTTTATTCAAACTTTGGATGCATTTGTGCATAAATATAATTAAAACAGTTATTTTGCATTGAAAAATATGAAGGTAATTACTAATGTAATGAATCGAAGCTATCATGCACATTTTTTCTTGGTTTGTACATATAATTGTAAGTATCTTTGCACATGTACTACTGCCTTGCTGCTTTGGCACACTGGCTTACACAATTTCCATTATTCCCTGTTTTCAATTTAAAATCCCATTCTAACAGATTATTGTAGCATTTCTATTTCCATTACTGGCAAACACCCACATATTTAAAACATAAAGGGGTTTTTATATGAAATAAAACTGTTGTCCAGAATATTTCCTGTGTTGCAAACTCTCTCAAATTATTTTTTTTGTATATATCTGAAGTCTGAATTCATATGAATAACAATATTTATCTCAAAGGAGTTCTATTTCATCCCTTAATTTAAAAAGATACACTGGACACAGGATTCCTGCAGTTTCCAAAATCTAAGTGAAAACTGAAAAAATCCCATACTTTTTTTTTTTTTAATTTTATGTTACAGTAAATGGCTTTGAAACATTTTTTTTTATTGTATTATGCATAATTTATCTTTTATTTGTAATATTCTAATATCTAATAAAGTAACATTGCTATGCTTATCAGGTTGCATGCTCTGCCTTTTCAAAAAGATTTTCCCTCATGGGAGAAAATTCTTGGAATATTATTATACATCTGAATATGGAACAATCACTGATGTCCTGGAGAATGTCATATATTACATACAGCAGAAACCGTACAGATTACATGGCATTATGAAAAAAAAATAGCATTCATATGTATTTGAAAGCTTATATAATTCAAAATATGTTTTAAATTTAGATGTCTGGATTAATTTTAAATTATGCTTGCAGGTAGATGTTTTAAATATCAAAATAATGGTTCCCACAATGCTTCGATGTCCAGAGCTATGTTGTTTTTGGACAAAAAATGTCTCATAACTCATTGTGGTAACTGTAATAAGCTTAATTTCTTTTAAATTTTGGGGTAATACTAATGGACAACTGGAAAAAAGCAAAACAACTCTACAGACAAATGATAGTCAACATTTGTTTTCTTTTGAACAACAGAATAGCCACTAAAATTGCTAACATGCAAACTATAAGAAAATTTGGGATGGGAAATATACAGGCCCATGGATGGTGATAAGAATCTGAGGCCTGATGAAAAAGAAACACTACAGTAGACAGGAAAATTCCCACTGCCTCTACTTTTAAACAAATTGGTTTGTGTGTCTTCCCTTTTCTGCACTTTCCAGTCCTGTCTGTGGTGTTCTTCTGTCCCTTATTTGAAGCTAGGTATTGCATATTTGCCATTTATATTTTTGCTTGTTCGATTTTTTTTTTTCCCAGCACATTTTATATATATATATATATATTTCTCTAATGACAAATGTAAGAGATGTGATAGTGATGAACTCCTTAATGCTAGGGATCACATTGTTTATTTATTGGTTATAGAGTGCCATGAAGATTTCAATGAAAAATTCTGTCTGACTGCAAAGTAGTCAGAATACCAGACTGGAAATGCTCCAATAGCTTCACTCACTGCTGTGAACAAGGAATTGCTGTGTACATAGACTTCTTCATAGGTGCTTAAGAAAACCAGAGGAGAGGCCTAAATCCAGAAACTGTTTTTCAGTCTTTTATAGCAGAGATGGTTTTAAGACAGGAAAGACACAGATGTCAAGAACAAGCCATTTCTATAATCATTTAAAAGAAAGGAGAAGCAATTAGGAACACAGCAGTGTTCAAAATGCTTCACCTTCCACAAGAACCACCAGATTTTTTGCTTCGCTTCCCCAGCAAACAGAAAACATATTCAAAGATCATTCCTTTTAATATCCCTTTAAATTCAGAACTATAAGGATACAGTCTGTAAAATATAGAAGGAAACAGATTCACTCTTAAAAGTTAATTTAATTCTGGTAAACCATCCACTCCATCTGTCAGCAGGAATATAGTGTTCTGTGATACCACAAAAACATGTAAAAAGTAAAATATGTTCTTGAAAATTGCATTAAGCCGATGCTTGAAAGGTGAAATTCCCTCCATCTGTGGGATGCTTGAGTAATTGGGCTCTATGGTTAAGTATTTCGTACAGCTAAAAGTGTATCATAGTACACAGTATCTACTCCACACCTAGACTGTAAGTACATGGCTTTGTAAATGACCTGCCCATGTGAAGAGGTCTGGATTCACATAAAGATGAATCCTGCTGGTCCTTTTTTTGGTGCATGCACTTTACTGAGTGGTGCAGTGCAAAGAGGGAAAAGATTGGAGTTTGGTCTAGTGCATCATTTTGGAACTATAATTGCAATGCATGTTTACTGGCAATGAAATTCACTTGGTTGCTGGTCCTAACCACTTACTGACCATCTAAACCTAGTACTCCACACAAACCTTTCATTATTAACAGGACCCTCCATTCATGCCCAGGGAACAAAGTGTTGGAGGAGCTTATGTCCACCCTGTGACTGGGTCACTTTACATGGAGGCTGCAGGACAGGGATTCCACCTTGATTCCATTGGGATGGAAATAACTTTATGTGCAGTGCTATATTATACTGCGTATAAGATAACTGAGCTATAAAAGCAAGGGAATTTAGCACCTAAAAAGAGCCACTGCAGAGCATCAAATTACTAGTTGAGATACACCTATTGTACTCTTGCAAATTAATCTACATATAGGTCATTTTGATGATATGTAGAAAATGTGACTGTTCAGTTGTGTTGCCCTGAACAATTTTATTAATAGGTATGTGGTATTCAGTAGTTAGGCAGGTAAATTAATGCTGAATGGAAAGGCTTATGGCTTGATGTTTTCTGATTAAAAACTTTATAAGTAAAGAACAAACATATAATACATTTTTAATAAAATTTCTAGGAATCACGAGAGAGATTTTCTGTTTGGTATTGCAGGTATCTTTTCAATAAACAAGCAAAACGCAGAATACACTTATACTCAGGATCATGCTACAAGGTGTGCGAATGTCTCTTTGGTGTGCATGAAACAATGTGTTAGTCACTTGCTTCTGAGATTCAGACAAGAAAAAATAATCAGTTTACAGCTTTGCTTGCAGATTATTTAATGGCAAACGATTGCTCTTTTTACTGTAAAAGGATATGTAACTTTTGTACTGACCAGGAATACAATGTCTATGTAACAAGCACAGTTTATACACAGTTCCATCCAAACCACAATCTTACAACAATATGCAATTGTTTGGAAAGATTTTAAAAATGACATATTTTGACATACTTTAGAAATAATCAAAAAAATCCTACAAGTTTTTCAGCTTATTATTGCAGAACAGCAGTGGTCTTAGGCTTCAGTATATGTGCCATTGTGATCTGTGCTAGAGATGTACTCCTTGAAAAATCTGTCATCACCATGGTAAAGAAAAAATAAATTCATAAATAAGAAACTTGATTACGGAGAGATTAGGGTAAGATTTCTAAAAATGACTGATTTACCACTTTTGTCCCATTGTTTTCTGTGTATCTAAATCTCTTTTGCAAATGGATCTTAACTACATTGGAGCACTAATTTCTCAAAGATATGGGAGTTATAAAATAAGGAGCTAAATTCTGATCTCTCACAGCTCAATCACTTCTCTATCAATCCAATGTTTGCTAAAGAATGAGAACCAAAATATTAAAAAAATTAGCACTTGTGAATATAACTGCAATGAGAAATATTATAATGAAATCACAGAGAGAGTGAAAACTAGATCTCATTTTTTGTTTTTATCATCTAAAAGTTCTGATAGTAATTGAAATAAAGAAATAAAAGTTTACACTGTGTCTTTCTTTGTGTGAATGCATTCATTGATTGCATGGCTCTACAAATGAAAAATTATCTTGTTCACTGTAACACTTCCAATGAATCATGTTTAAGGTGACACTATGCTATTATACTACAAAGTCATGTAGTAGAGAAACATAATGACCTCTCTTCTAATCTTAGTGTTTTCAATGGAATATCCTCACACAGCATTAATTTGATATTTTGCAGTTAAAAAATGTAATTGAAAGCATTTTTATTGGATACATTCTCATTATATAGCCACACAGCCTTAATTTGATAAAACTGTTTAACGGCAGATTGAAAATGAATGATCAGTTAGAATGGAAAAAACACTGATGGAAAGGGAAAATAAAAAGCCTGGAAAAATTTTAATCACTGTAAATTTTGAGATAATGACATTGTTCTTCAAGGTATTCTGATTTTTTCTTCACCAGCATTCAGAACTCTGTATTACATTGAATGCTTCACTGCAATCTTACAAGATTTTCCTAAAATTTAACCTGGCAAAACTGAACCCACACTGAAACAACAGTATTGTCTCACTTTTCATATGAGCTACCAAAGTCCTAATTTTTCTTATCTATTTTCATTCACTTATTTGATATTGTAGTCTTCATTTCAGTGCTGAGCAGCTTTATGAAGTACTTAAAGACAAATAAAAGTTTAGCTGTCTTTCAATAGTCTTGCCATTTCTTACCTGTCTTCGTCATTTATTTATTTATTTATTTTTTACTGCTTTTCAGCTTTCATAATTAGAAACTGACACTACGTCTATGATTCACATGACTGAAGTGGAAGATTGGTGTTTTGTAATCAAGGATGATGTACATTTCAAATTCAAGAAATTGGCCTAATGTCAAAACAAACAGATAGATTTGGCAACTGATTATGTCCTGTGATCCATTTACCTAATATGAAATAGAACAGAATTATGCCACAGATTCAAAACATAAAACTCTTAAACAGCATATTTTTCTAGAAGAATAAAAAACTACCGCAAAAGGGATCAAAAATAAACAAATTAAGAGATCCATCATGCTCCATTTTTCTCTAAGACTTTCTAAGATATTTTTTTTTTTCCCACTAAAGAGAGTCATAGCAATTTTGAAAATTCTTCTTGCTCCAAACTATAAATCTTCCTTAACTTTGTTAATTTGTTTCAGCAGTTCCCAAGAGACCATTATGATTTATATGAGCATGCTTATATATTTATTGATTCAGAGACAATAGACAGAGAAAGTATAAAAACAGCTTATAACAGAGAAGTAACTTTCATTGTTTTAAATATGGACAGTCTTTTCTCACTTAACAGTAAACTACAGTTAGATTTTTCTTTTGGTAATTGGCAAATGAAAGAGCAAACAACACCTACACATTTTTCTCTTGAAGTTTCACGTCTTGTCTGTTCTGGAATACCTGCCTTATTTGACATGGGGATAATGAATGGATTTAGGGTGTTGGGAAGCTGAAGAGAAATACTTTTATCAAATAGAAATTCTTCTGCTTATTTGAGCAATAGAAATGTAGACAAAGACTCAGTCTCAGCTTCAAGTTTAGTTTAGTTCTTTTACAATACATATGACTTTTTTCTGATGCACTCCTTTCTCTCATATTACCTGAAATTATTGTAGTCACCCAATATCATTTCAGTCTTCTATGATCTAAATGTTTCTGCTATGTAGTCTTTTTTCATTTGACCTATTTATATTTTTCTTTCACTTCTTTCTTCACTACATGGTCATGGCTTAGACTGGAACTCCTAAGAGGTCTTCAGAAATGAATTCTCAGTAAACCATATATACCCACCCTCCCAATTTCATTAACTGGTAGGAGTGTCAAATATTCATTTTCCTACTATATTTCTTTTACATGTTTTAAGTAGCAAAGAATATAATCCACTTTATCTAGTTATTTGAGTTTTTAAAGGGGAAAAAGAGGTATTAAATAATTCATGATGATTAGCTTTGAAATCGTAAGATTCAAAATGAGGAACATCTAGCAAGGATCCTTTATGTTTGTTTCTTTGAATAGTTCTTTTAGAGGAGGAGAAATAAGGTGATAACAGCTATTTATAGAAAACAGAGCATTGGAGGATACAAGTGCACAAATAAAATACAACTGTCTCCAGGCTGATTATTTCATATTTCTTTTCAGAATATCTGGATGAATTTAGACAATAGATCAGAGCTCCCTGCTTAAATAACGTCTGTGATGTCCTCTCCAAGACAGACTGGAAGGGGACAGATTATCCACTAATGTAAATGAAGCACTGATAAGCCTAAAATTTTTCTGTCACAAATATAATGGTAGCAAAACTTTCATTTTATGTAGTCTATTTTCTTTAGTTTTAAAAAATACTACCAGTTACTGCCAGTTTCATACATATAATATTCACAGTACATACATATATTATATACTATATACTATACATACTACATAGTATGTATAGTATGTATAGTACGTATAGCATTTATAGTATGTATATACTATATATAGTATAGCGTGTAGTGTATAGTACATATAGAATAGTATATAGTATATACTTTGTATATAGTGTATCTTTTTTCATTTTATGTACTCTATATATGTTATATAAACAGTGTATATATAAAATACACACTATATATATACACTATATATTATAAACTATAAATTGTAAACAATAGTATCATTGATTTCAGGTAAAATGAAGGGATTTTTTTTTTTTCCTCAGTTGACTGAGGTCGCTCAATATTCTCTTAACATGTGGGAAAGCTCATAGCAGGAAAGAGATTTTAGCCTACAAAATAGTTTCAGATAGATTTGAATTAATCTAATGACTTGGATAACCTCAAGATACATTGCAAGCCCATGGCTCATGCATTCTACTGGTCAAGTGTAATTTTTACTCTATTTCTCTGTTTCAGCTCAGGTTCTTAAGACAGCAGTATGCTGAAGATTTGGAAATACCTCTTGGAAACATGGTGCTATAGAGGCTTTACATAACTCCTTGTGAACTACACTAATGTCTGAGATACTTTCAATAAGCTGTGAGTATGACTTTTGTGTTCAGACAGACTTCTACTGCAATAGTTTTTAGGAATTCCAAGTCATTAGGAAGTGACAACATAATGGACTTTGGCAATAGATTGGAAAAAGCCAATGAGACTGACACACTGTGTATTTCCTGTTCCTTTCAGAAAGTAGATGTTTATATGCTGTAGTTCAATATGATGCAATATTAAAGTCTGGAATTTCAGCCTGATCTTCTCTTCTATGAAATATGTAAAATTGCAGGCATAGATGTTTGCCTGGATATGGATGCTCAGTTAAGAAACATCTGTACTGCTTGGGATTGGAGGGGCCTTTTCTTCTTTTATTTCTTTTAGACTATTTGACTTTTGGATATAAGATATTCACTATCTTTTTATTCTAGCAGTGCTGACAATAAGAACTTGTATCTTGACAACTGAACAAAAGGATCTAGGAAATATGGCCTGATTTTTATTTTTATTTTTTTCTCTCCAGGCAATGGGGTGCTACTACCAACTCATTTGCTGTCACCTGTAGAAACAGCCAGATTCTAGATTTCACTTGTACATGAGGGTTCTTGGAGATCCCAATGTGGAAAAGGATGCCTCTCAGGATGTTCAGATCTGTATTGTGTCTTATTGTGTAATATGCCTGTTTAAAAATTTGCTGGAAAGGAAATACTGAAGAATTCAGGAAAAAAATCAATATAACAGCATATAAAAATAGCATAGCATGGCTCTTAAAATAACACGTTTCAGAAGAAAAATGAAAGATTTTTGCTAATGAAGACATATGTTTGAAATAAGAAAACAGGTGGAAAAAAGGAAAAGGTAGAGTAGGAGAGGGCAAAAATGCCCTTGGTAATCATTGCAAAAAGAAAAAAGAAAAGAAAATGTGAAAGTTCTCCTGTAACAAAAGTTGCTTTAAACTTTGGGAAAAATAAGATTTTTTAGAATGTATTTTACAAATTAATCCTCTTGGCAACAGCTTTTCAGGAAATACTGTTGACATAAACTAACAGATGAGAATAAGCAGAATGAGCAGTCTGCTACTGATCCTCTGATGGTTTTGAGGCAACAGATTAGTATGAGGAGGAAGATGGCAACTAAAATAATGTCAAGACCATGTGAGACAGCAATGAAAGCTTATGTTTGTATAGGAAGGTTTAGGAGATTTCTACATTTATTGAAGAATCTCAGAAATTAATAAATTATTAATAACATATGCATGGTCCTCAGTTTGTTTCCACAGTGTAAAATGACTTGCTACAAAGCCCTCAAATAAATGTAAGGAAGTAAAAAAGAAGGAAAAGGATTTTTGTCCTAGGATAACTAAAATCATCTTATCCAAGGTATGCCAGGCTTCTCATAAAGAACAGGTGTGAAATTTCTTCTCTTTGAATATACAGTTCATCTTTATGCAAGGAACAAAGCTGATATTGCCTTTGCAGATAAGACTCCTTTCCCATGAATAAAACCATTATTCATTTCTAAAAACTTCTGTATGACCCACGTATTGATCAACACTGCATTTCAGGTCGTATCTGTGTTCAATGAATATATGTTGTGTCAAATTCATAGAAATTAATTGGCTGAATATAGAATTATCCAGCAAATGATCAGATAGTAATACCCACTACCCAACTGTTGGGTATGCCAAGTCTAATGTCTTCTTCTTGTGCAGTTGGTGTGAACTACTGTTAGGAATATTCACAATTAAACACAAATTTGCTCCTGTTATTATTATTATTATTATTATTTTTTTTTGGGGGGGGGGCGCAGTGGGGTCTGTTATATTCTAAGAAATACATTTAAGCTTAGGAATCTTTATCCATAAAATGTTCCTAACTGCATACAAATGCTTCTCATATCACACTCAAAATTATCAGATAGTATTAACTAATCTTTTAACTAATCTAATAATTTCTTTTGCTTTAATGTTCACATACCAATTATTTTATTTTAAAGTACAGATTCATTTCCATTTGAATTGATTCATTGGCCCTACAAACTTAAAAGAAAACAAAAGTGGATCTTTATTTTAAATACATATAAAATCTATTTGTTTCACTGTTAGATTTGACAGCAGTATTTTTCAAAAACACACCTGTTACATTTTACAAGTCATTTTTTATATTGTTATGGTAAGATTAATTACATGTCTTTCCATATGACTGCAGACTGTAGATATGACTACTCTGTGTACTGTTTAAATTAACAAGAAAGCTGCAAGAAGTTTTTTTTATTATTATTATTTAATAAAAGTTACCCTATTCCAATCATGCAACATCTGTAACACACAGAGTTCTGTGTTTGAGATCCTTAATAACCATCTTACTGGCCATGCTAATCCATCTAACTACAGTTTATCAAATTCAATCCTTACCTAATTTCTCTCATGCCACTGAGCTTTCCTAATAGCATGTCTTTTGATTAGTGCCATAGCACTAATTACATTCATAATTGCATGCATTTCTAGCCAAAATTTCCAAAGAATTTTTGTGGAATATATATATATCTATATATATGCTTCTCATTGCTTTTATGAAAAACCAATTTCTTATACTCAGTTGTAGACACAATCTGAAGTTTTTGTATTTGCATTCATAAATATTACATTCTTACCTAGTTTATATGATTATAGAAATTCACTTACTAGGTATCCCTCTTTGTCAGATCCTTCCAAGACTACCAAAATTTCTACAATGCTCTTCAAAGAAAAAAGCAGTCTATCTACAAGCATTGCTAAAAAAATGATAAAAAACAAACTGAAAGGAAGGATGAAATGGGAGAAATGTCTTAGCCTGCCTATGGCAGAATTAACTGTAATTGGAGTATTAGTAGTAATATGTTTTCACCTCAAGTTACAAAGATAGTTCCTACGAACACACGACTGGAATGCATCTCATTCATTCAAAAGTTGCAAAAAGTTTCCAAAGGGTAGATATTCCTGCACTCCACACAACTTTTACCTTAAGAATTTCTATATAGTGTAAGGACACATTCTGAACTGGTGGAATATATATCCCTTACACACAGCAAATATTTCTGTAACTGCTCTTTAAGTCATGGTCAACTACTCTGTAGAATTACAGAAAACATTTAATTCAGTACATTTTTACATATCAAGAAAAAAATCAAAATACCTTCTCAACTAAATCACCCCTCAAAAGTTCTTGTCTGAGTAGAGTATTTATACAAAATCACTCATAAAAGTCCAAGGACTTTTAATGAAAATACTACAGAAACCCTACAGATGCCACATGAGAGATGTCCCCAGAAACCTACACGCAAATACCTGAATAGCTGAGTGCTCTGAGCTACTGAAATTAGGCAGGCTTGCTCTTCGCATCAGCCCAGAAAGAGCCAACACTTGAGCTTTAAGATTGTATTGGCAAGCAACAGCTGTGCAACAGTGGAAGACATGCTCTTTCTCAATGGAAAAAGAGATTTTACACAATGCATCTCGAAGACCCAACCAGCACACCAGTGATCCTTACAGACCAAGCACTTGCTATGAAAAGATAAAAAGATGTACTGAATTAGGAAAGTAGGTACCCACTGGATGACCTCACAGTATCAATGCACTAAAAGTACTCATATTCTGACCCATATTGTAAGAATTCACTAAGGGCAGTGGAAGACCCAACGTGTAGAAGTAGTGGAATGTAATTGTTATGTGAGGAAGGGCTTCTTTCTTTGAAACTTCTCCAACATTTACTAATTCCTGCATGCACCTTTGGCTTTGTTTAGACTGGAGATGGGATGGCCCATGAGTGTTTCCTAAATGGCATATAGCTCAAAACTAGTGTAACTTTCATGTTAGGCCTTCAGAAAAAAAAAAAAATCTCAACAAAATCAACAAGAACTGTAATTGGAGAAGAGAAAGAATTAAGAGCTTCTCTCCTTCCTTCTGCTTGTTCTGCTTGTCAGCAATTTGTATTATTTTCAAAATCTGTATGAATATGATCATACTCTCATAGGAACCTTTTAGTATATGGGATACATACATGAGATGTTCTGATGAAAAAAATGATAATTGCTTTAGGGAAAGAAAATCTCTTAATGTACTGAATCGACTAACAGATGTGCCCATGTATTTGCAATAAAGTATCTATAGTACAGTAATTTTATTCAATGAGTAAAATTCTCATTCTAAAATCTAGAAACAGCCATAAAAATAAACTGATTCAGTAGCCATACAATTAAGCATTTAAATATGCAGCATACATATATCAGCATAACTGCTGCTGAAGTTCAGTTTGGCTATCCTGACTTTCTTCAGATTTTCCAACTATACTCACCCTGATTTTCTTCTCTGAAACCTTTCAGCCAACACCCCTTCCCCCTTTCCAAAAAGATAGCTTAGTAAATATAGGAAGTGAATAAAATACAGAACATTTTAAAATACATTGATTAAATTCACTGAATATTGCTGAGAATTTGGGAGAAATAGTCAAGAATGAAGTTGCTTCAATTCTTGAGTATTTTCTGTTTAGAAAAAGAAATCCTTGGGGCATGAGGTGACAGAGGTCCTGCAGCAGCATTATCAGTATGCTTCAACAACATTTTCATGCATATATGTTCTACGTGCCACTTCTACTTTCTATTACTATGTACTGTTTGCCTTCCTAATCTGCTGTAAGGGAGAGAAAATGCAGTGATAAATGCTATGCACTGTCATAAATTTAACCAGAGTCTGACAAGAATACTCTTTGCAGTCAGTAATGTAAGTTATACTTTTGGCACAGAGATAAAGTCTTAGTATACAATACAATGTTCTCCTACTCTCTGTGCAGGCCCATGATGGTCAATAAATAAGAAGGCAAATTTTCTCAGTCAGAGACATAAAAATAGTATGTTACACCTATGCAAGGAGCAAATGATTTTTTGAAAAATTGGGCTCTTAAATCATTCTATGTATAACAATTCTTACCATCGTAGTTCATCCATCCAGATAAAATGGTACCCATTTCCTCTTTAAATGTCAAATATGTAATTTATATTTTGAAATAGAAAGGATACCTTAGGGTACATGCTAATGTACTCCCTTCAATTATATTTTATGATTATGACCTTTATTCCAACAATAATTTGAAGTTTTAATTAAATTTGCAAACATTTTAATTTCTGCAAGATGTCTTTAATCTCTCTGTACTGTAATTTAATGAAGTGATTTTCAATCACAATCAGCAATATCTAAGAATAAATTTTAATACCATTTTTCAGGACTCTAATATGATCTTTTATGTTTTAAAACAAACTTCATATCAATACCATGGAAAGAAATGCTTTACCTTAACTGAAGAAAATGCATTTTAATTTTGTGTCAGTCAAACCTTGAGATTAAATAATTATGAAACATTTCATTCAGTAAAGAGTTCTAATAAAACAGTTTTTATATTAGGAAAAATGGAAGAAAAAAAAAAAAAGAAAAAAAGAAACAAAACTGTTCCAAATACCACAACACCTTGGAAAAGAAAGTCCATTAGTAATTATGATATATCTTAATTTCAATTTACAATATTTCTTACTAAAAATCAAAATTAGGATGCACGTTACTGATTTCAGTGTCAACTCATTTACTTGTAATACCTCAAATGTTCACAAAATCATTTACTAGGAATACATTCATTAACATTTGAAATAATAATTATGTTTGAACATCTTCTGACAACATTGTGATGTCTTATCACAGAGATTCATGCAAGGAGTGACTTATGAAATGCAGAAGACTTCTGGAAGTGTATGACAGATATTAGGATAACAGAAATCCAAAGTAATGTTGATGCGTTGAGCCAAACAAAATATTTTTACAAGAAAATTTAAATTTTAATATTCTCCAAGAGAAGCCAAGAAGACAGAGGATATAACATCTATGACTTGATTATTTCAGTTCCACTGGTAATTGAAAGAGGAGTCTTCATCGGCTTTATTAATGAGAACTATAGCTGATGGTGAATTTCTCTGAAAGGCATTATTTGGTCACCCAAACTTTTTAAATACATAGTGTGAAAGGCTTATGGACCATCAACTAATACTCAACTAATCTAATCTATTTTACAAGGAAATTACTTTCAAAAATGTTGAGAAATTTTCATCTCTAAAATACATTACATTACACACCCTCAAAATATTAAAACCAGCTGTTTTCTTTTGAAAACATCAGTCTAGCATTTATTCTTCTCAGGAAATTCTAACAGACTTAATTCTTTACTTCTAGCTTCTATACAGATTTGATTTTTTTTTATTATTATTTTTTTTTTTCCTACAGGCTTATGCTGCCTGCAATAATAGGAAACAGATGATATGGGAAAGGGGAAAAGAATACAAGGAAAATTGGTTGGAATATTTCATTTAGAAGAATAAGATGAACTACTACTGTATCTTCTTTACACAATAGCAGCAACTCACAAATTCTATATGTGTTTGCATATGAGTGGGGGAGCTAGGCAGAATAAATAGAGAAAACATTAATATTATTAAACCACAGTCTTAGGATTATTATTATTATTATTATTATTATTATTATTATTTGGTTTCTTTCTTGCACATAAATTCAGTGTTTTGAAAGTTCCATATGGGTCTACAGGCTTGGGCCTATAGTTCAGTTTAGGCTTAGCAGCCTGGTCAAAATCACCTGAAAGTAGCCAAATGAAAGAATTGCATTAGTTAGATGGAAGATGAAGGTGTTCTGAAGCAAGGCAAGAGAATTGAAGTGCTGAATAGAAACAAGAAGAGTTAACACAGTAGGGAAGATCTAAAGCAGGAACGCAATGGCACATGTGGTGATGGTAAAAAATCTGGATTGCAGTGAAGGTGAAAAGAACTGAAGCAGAATCAGTTGATGATGAGATGCCAAGAAATAAGTCAGATTTTGAGAAAATATGATAAGCACTGTAAGGTAATGAAACTTATAAGATGTGAAACATTTATTTTTTTCTTT
The DNA here is from genome assembly GCA_011074415.1 of Stictonetta naevosa. NCBI lineage: Eukaryota > Metazoa > Chordata > Aves > Anseriformes > Anatidae > Stictonetta > Stictonetta naevosa. Next base: position 31,574,566 of record CM021700.1, read on the forward strand.
ACTGCATTCTTTCAAGCATTATGTAGAACGAAACCTTCTACTGTGGATCCTTGTATCCCTGTATCTTGGAACGTGGTAAGTACATTTTATTAGTTACATCGGTATAATTTGAGTTTGCAAAATAATGATATGCTATGAGAACCTCTGGTGTGAATTTATACAAATAGATTCACACAGGTAATAAGGTAAATGGCTACAAATGACTGAATCCAGTTCTGTCTTCTGTAGACCAAAAGCAACTAACTGCTCTCTCTTCATCTCATGCAGTCACTGGTTTCAGCGCAACTGATTGGTTTCAACTATGCACAAAATTCTCTTGTCTCCTGGCAGAAGCTGAGTGTCTTGATATTAAATGGTTTTGAGTTACATCTATACTTGTTACTAAATGTTCTTCATAGCAAATTTGGTCTGTTTGGCAAGGTTGTTTTTTACTGCTCTTCTGTTGCTCCTTAATTTTAAAAGGTATTTAGCTCAGCCTGAGACTCCATTAGTTAAGGACTTGAGTGATTTATTGATCCTATCTAACCTGAGCTGCTTATCTTCTCTGCCTCTTCTCATTTCATGAAATTTAAGTCCGTTTTTTGGCAAAACAGCATGACATTCTTTTCTGGAGAGACACAAATATTAGTTTGCCTGGCCATATCTTAATTTGATTTTTTTTTGTGTACGTGCAAATAATAGACATGACTTTTGTCCTAATGGTAGGTTTTCAGTTTTCTTTCTCCTGGCTGCAGTTCTGAAATCCTCCAGAGAACTACTTACGTAAGACAGAAACTGATTCTCAGAAAATATATCACAAATGCCCCTGTAAGGAGAATATAAAATCTAGTGCATTAAAAGGATAAAATACCTTATCTACATTATATCACTAAGCATAAGGAAGCTCTTTCTTTGTAAAACATTTTGTTGAATTTTCATTAATAAGACAAAATCAAATATGGTTGAAAGACAGAAGCTGAGTCACTGAGAGCCCCAGTTTCTGCAGATTTCTACAGAAGAGCAAAGGATCAAAACAGTGACAATGATCAGACTTTCTACACAGAGTTCAATCACTTATACAGGATTTATGCCTCTCTTATTTGATGGTGTTCTCACACTTTAGCAGTATGTTTACTGACCATAACTTGGGCTATAATTCTGCTTCCTCTTGCTAAATACAACTCAAGTTAGTTTTGTCATTGGATTTACCACACATATGAACATAATATCGATTTTTAAATTGTACTCTGGCAATCAAATAATTGTCTTTAAAGTATCTACCTGTATCTGTCACTTACCACTGTACTAAAAGCCTCATTTAGTAAAATCATCAGTATTTCTTGAAAAGTTCAGTTTCGAAAATACAGAAAGAAAGGAAATTACAAATCTGACTCCTGCTGGGATATTGATTGATGAAAAACAATTTTAGTGATTTTATTTAGTTGGTGTATAATTTAGAAGATGGATAAAAATACTCCAAAATATTTACCATTAAAGCCCGTATCTATCACATATTTCCACACCATATCTGAAATGGTAAGGTCAATGGACTTGGAATAGCTTAGAGTATTCCATTCCCTGGCTGAGCTCAAATGATCAGAATCTCTGTTTTTAAGAGTACAGAGCTGATTACAAGTTGTGAGAAACTTCTAGTCAGATTGCGTACAGCTGAGATGGGATCTTTTACTCTCTCACTAACTCTGGCCTTAAATATAAGTTACAGTCTGAGATTAAATCAAAAGCAGAAAGATACCTGATCATATTCCAATCTGTTTCAAACATAAAGGTGTCAATATGTAGTTGGCTCTGAACTGAGAAAAAACAGTCTGACAAATTAAGAAGTAGTTCAGGAATCCAAAGAATATTTGAATGTAAATACATATTGCTCAATTCTGTACCAAAGGATGGCCCCGGAAAATGGGGTATACAAAAAGAATGAGATCCACCATAGTAGTATACAACTGATACATAGGTACTTTCCCTATGGAATGAAGAAAATAAATTATTTGTTTAATCTTGCAATTATAATCTGTAAATAGTGTTTTTTATCCCTACTGTAAAAGAATCTGCAGGTTAAACCAAGTGTTTTGGAACTGAATTAAGAGTAAAAATTGGGAAAAACAATATGTAGCTGCCCTTCCAGAAATTTTTATTTTAAATGAGAATGTCAGGAGACTTTGTAGCTGACTTTAGAACAATGGCATCTCAAACTAGTGTTCTCAAGACGTGAGCATATAGCAACACCACTGACTTACCTTTCCCCTGCTTTTTTATGCTGAATGTAATAAAAGATCAGCTACAATGGAGTTCAAGATTTCACCAAGAAGCACCTGGGAATAATAGCTGTTTTAAAGTTGTTTATATATATAGTATAGCTATGCATATCCGTGTGACAGGGTCCCATGACAACACTAGTTTGTATTAGTGGCTTGCAGGCAATTTTAAGAGTTTAATACTAACATTTTTAACTTCTATCTCCTAGTGAGTCAGCGCAGGTATATTAGAATAATAGAAGGAAGACACAGCAAAGAAGGTGGTATGTACTATCTTTGTCTTACCTATTGTAGAGTTTACATAGAAATTTTTAAGAACCTTTTAAAGGCATCAGGTCCTGGATGCAGAACAAATGAAAACAATTTTTTTTTTTTTTTTTTTTTTTTTCAGAGAATGATCTTTCTCTTCTGGATGTGGTGTGGTCCCTCTTGAAAAACTGTAGCTTAAATATCTACCAGTGTTCCTGTGAATCTATTTAGTACCTAGAATTTCGGCACAGAATAGATGAAAAATACTGATATGACATTTAAGTAGGGGTCTATCACAAACGATTGTTGTGTGTTGACAAATATATATATATATATATATATTTCCTAAGCAGAGAACTGGATTTTTGAAGAAGAGCAGAAAATGACAAGTCTTTCACTGTAAAATCCAAATGCCTAAAATGTTATATGTATGGCTTGCAGGGACATCAAAATCTAGGGTAGAGGTGTGGGTCATGTAACAATATGCTTTTAAAATTATTTATTTATTTAAACTTGTTGTTAGGGGTTTGTATATTGGAGATTCTTAATGAAACATATCTGTGCTGATGCACCAGCACCATTACTATCAGAAGAGTAAAAATCTTTCAACTATATCAGACATTGCAGAAATTAACTCACTCTCTGTCTTTGCAATCTGTATATATACTGAAAGGCTGACGACACCAAGGTGCACACATTGAATAAATTCTGCATGTTTTACAGAAAGAAGATCCACAGAACATCTCCTTTGAACATATCAGCCTCTTTTATTCACACATAATCACAACACTTGGTCAATATTGCATTTATCCAACAGAGTTATTGTCAAGGGGTGAGAAGGAAATTCTGAAAAATGAAACATCATGCTCAGGAATCATGCTCCCAGCCTGCCTTCTACTCCAAGTCAAGTTTTTGCACTAGGCATTTCTGAGTTACCCTTCAAAATTAAGGTCAAGTGAATTAATTTAGAGCATCTATATAAGCATTTTATGACAACCACATTAATACTAAATGAGTTAATAATCATCAGTATTATTACTATAATATCAGAACAATTAAACATGATAGAGCCATTATTTTAAGACATTGTCGAGTTTAGACCTACTTCACAGTATGACAGCATGTGCTTCTGAGCTAAAATACAGTAGAATCAATGTATCAAAAATCTGAGCTAAAAATCAGTAGAAACAATGAGTGAAAACAATGAGTAGAAACAATGTGTGGAGTGGTACTTAATATGTTACTTATTTATAAATAACAGGAAGTGTCTGAAGATCAGGAGATTCTCTTCTCTTAGGTAACCTCTTTTTAACAGATTAACTTGGAAATACAAGTCTCAGACTCTGCTTGTACAGATTTCTTACAACTGCAACTTATTTATTGGTTTTGGCAGGATTGCTTCTCAGCTAACTGGGGGAGAATAACGTTCATGGTTTGCACTTAAAGTTGCATTCATACAGAAACAGAATTAGCTTATTTTCTCCTTTACCTGATATGGAAAAATCTGTGGGGCAGATTTTTGTTTCTTGCAATTTTGAAGTACTTCTGTACTTATTGAGGGAAATATTCAGAATCTTAGTGTTTCTGAACCATAACAATGAAACAATTAACCCCACAGCCCCACCAAATTTTAATTAGGACGGCAGTATTAGGGACTGTAATAATAACTCATTGTTGGTGAGATTTTTGTTGGTCTCATAAATTGTATTTTTCTTAAATTCATTCTAAGTCATAACTAAGTTATACTGCAGTCATTATTGCTGCAGACTTAGACGAGTCTTATTTATTTATTTATTTATTTATTTATTTATTTTCCCAGCAGCTCAAGCTGATATTTTTAAATAGAGTTCTGGTGTATTTTTTTAAAGAGCAGATTTACTCTTTCAGACAGGCTAACGGGTAGTATAGCCTACCTGAGTGGCAGATGGCCTGCAACAAAGCTTTTAGCTGCTGACATGATCATAAGGGAGCATGCTGCTATAAAATTGAGCTTGCTACTATTAATTACAATCTAATAATTGATTTATAAAGCTCCACCTGAATTTTTAAAACATGTTTCATACATTGCTTAATACAAAGTATCAGGAGACATAGTATACTACACAACAGATACTTTTTCACACAATTCGGATGATCATTGCAATGCTTTTTCTTTGCACTGCTAGATTTTTCAAGTAAAGCAGCCAAAATAAGGAGAAGACCAGATACTGGATTTCAAAGCAACCTTTGATTGTCTTCACCACAGAGGCTTACTGTCAATACACCAGTGTATACTTTCCCACATCTTTGTGTACCCAAAGCTCTTATGCTTGTAAAAATTCTTTGCAATTTCATTTTTAGAGGTCTTGTGTGAAAACCTGGTATAAAAACTTATCATAGATCACGTTAGTGTCTGGAACTAAATTCAGATACTTCCAAATGGCTTTAAAAGAAATTAAGTTTTCCGCTGCAGCTCAGGATAACACTTAAATTTTTAGAAGGCTTTACAGCCATCCTAAAGAATCAATGGAAATAATAATTTTAATACAGAACAAGCTAATAAAACTTTCCATTAAATCATCTAGGACGTAAAGTGTAATTTTTAAGTAATACGCTAAGCATTCCTTTAGTTTCGTTGCCCTTTATGGGACTTTGTCAGGCCACAAAAGCTTATGTACCTGTATCTCTAACAAAGAAATCCTTCTCCTTCCAGAATAACTATTTTTCAGTGCTATGAATTTTCACTCCCTCCTGTCTTTCCCAGGCACTGCACTCTTACAAGTGCAGCATGCTTACAACATATGATGAGTTAGATTTGGAAGACCTGTACTTTGATTCCATAAATTTCATTCTCACATAACAGTAAACAGCTCACTAGCTCAAATTCTATATTCCTATTATTCCTATTATTATATAAACATATAATATATACAAATAATGTTATCATATATGTAAATATGTATGCAAAACCTAAAGGTTTATCTTGCCTTCATCCAATGCATTTTGTTTTGAAAAATTATAAGCAGTATGTGCTACCACAGGCACTCTAATTGATTTTATACATTTGATGATAACTACCCTTGTATTACAGATCAGAACTCAGTAACAACTCTATTTCTTTAAAAATGAAAATAAATGAAAGTGTTTTGTTTTTTATATTCTTAGGATTTAATTCCCATTTTTACGTCATTATTTATTATTATATCAATTGTTTTAAGAAGCTTGAAGAGAGATGTTACTTCTTGTTAGAGGGTTTTCAGGAGAGTTAGCGTTCACCCCCCCACACCCCCACCCCAAACCCCATTTTAATGGTGTAATCAAACAATTATTTAACACCTAAGTCTTGCTTATCACGGCACTGTGTGAGCACTCTCTTCCTCTTTAAGAGAGCTAAATTCAGCTTGAATTATAGGTAGTCTACATAGTAGTATTGTGGTCAGAAGTAGTATCTTTTGAAGGTGACATTTCTCCTTTATAAAATGGTAATGAAAGAAAAGAGCTAAAGGAGTAAGAATGAGAAATGTTGGTATGTTCATGTATGAAAATCCCCTTTGGTTGTAGTGGCATTTGACTATTTCAAGGAAATGTATTGTATCTATAAGGAATCTATGCTTAGGTTGATAAAAATGACAAAATGAATGAACACACGTTGCCTAGGCAATATGCAGTTTATACTACATATTGGATTCTGAAGTATAAAAAGCCCTTTGCCAGATACTTTCTGCTTTAGCTTTCACATGTTCTGACTGCTATGTCAAAAACTCAGCTATTGCTTCACTTGGCCTCCTTTACAAAAGACTGAAAAGTATGAAAAATACTTTTTTAAGAAGATTTTTTAGAAGTTCTTAAGAAGATTTTTTAAAGTACAATTGTTACAACTTAAAAAATCTGTAGAAAAATATCTGATCTTTGATTAAATCATATTAACTGTTAGGGATAGTTGCGCAAATATGTTAAACATTGTTGAGTAGCATGAGTATTTGACACTCCTACCTGGAAGCAGCTGATTTCACACACCATTTCTTATCAGCGAAACATGTTAGAGGTTTGTATTAAAGGATGACTTGCCAAGAATGAAAAATAATAAATAATGAGAATTTGCGGACTGCAGCTAATTACCAACCAGTAGCACTAACTCATTGAACTGGCATGCAAAATGATGGAACAGGTTTGGGCAAAAAGTCCCTTGAGGTCCCTATAAAGATTCTTGATGTTGGTCAGAAATGAATGTTATAATTATCTCCTACAGTGGTGAGCTAAAACATTTGCCATCATTATTTTGTACCAGACCCAAAATAGAAAGTTGTGTAAGGAACATTTTCCATGTAAAAAAATTGTTCTAGATGTTAAATTCTACAATTTTATTATTGAGGTACTTATCTATATCTTGTAACCTGTAGCAAAAACAAACCTTTTCTGAGACATTACACAGATATATGGCAGTCTATTCATATTTTTTTCCATGAAAACTATATCTGATAGTGCCATAATCTCTCATTGTATTCCAGAACAGAACCTGTAAATCAAACCAAAATTGAACCAAAAGTTTTGTCTTTTACAGTCACAAGCTTCAACCTATTTTCACTAGTTCATGCTATCTAATTGCTATTAATTTATCAATCTGAGTATGAATGAAGCAGACACTGCCTAAAGAAGATTGAAAATTTAGTATTTTAAAAATATGAGTTATAACATTCCAAGGATTTTAATATAGACACTGTCTCCTTTCTCTCTCTGTTTATTAAATATTTAGAATGGAATGACTACTTTCTACACAATATTCATAATTTCAAAATGTTATTGCTCCTCCAGACTTTTATTTGAGAAAGATTTTTCTTCTCCTCTCTCCAGATACCTGCTTAGAGTGGCCCTTTAAATTCCTTGTTTTCATCCCAGGTTTTCTGCAGTTATTTTTGTCTCTTAAAAATACCTTGGTTAGGACAGAAAACTTGAGCAAAGAAAATCTATTATACAATTTTTTGTCCTCATATATTCTCACAAGCAGGTGGATAGGGATGACATGAAGTGGCTGTGAATCAGTTTTGAATTTACTAAGTAGTCACAGAAATCTGAATCTCATTTGAGTTTGAGCTGTTTGCCTTTATGCCACATATCTCCAGCTTCTATTTTATGTATTTCATCATTTATCTCCAGGTTTTTCACCTGCATGTGACTATTTCCTTGGTCATCTTCCAGGCTTAAACATGCTACTCCATTTCAGATAAACTAGACCTATTTTGCCAGTTCCCTACCCCCATTTACCAAATAAATAAACGGCTTTCTTCTACCAGCTCTCTTTGTCTTGAACTTATTCGTATATTTTATCACACTAATAGAACATGCTCTCACAGTTCTGCTGTCTGCTCTGAGCCCCTTGACCCTGTGGTGCTATCCCAATTGACTGCATAATGTTCTGCATCTCTGCATTGTAACATGCATGTTTTTTGTTTCTATTGGACTGTTTTTCTCTGATGTTGATTGTCATGCTATAACATATGGTATGTTCTATGTAACAAGGAGGGGAGTGGACCTTAAGAAATTTTGGTCAGATGCTTAAGCAATTTTGCATTAAATATAAATATACATATACATATATATATTTGCCTATATAAACATATATAAGAAATATTCTACAAATACTTGATGCTGCAACATACAGCCCCCAAAACAGCTAAACTTTATCCCCAAATGCTCATATTTTCAAATTTTTATTTTACAGTAATATCTACCACAAAGCTGCCAGTAGCTTCAACAGCTTCTGAGGCTGCTGGGTTTTCATGGTAGTTTCAGGTCCTTTAATTTTACCTCTCTCAAGTTCTAGGAGTAAAAATACATGATTCAACACATAAAACAATTACACAAATCATTCTTTCCCAAAGAGATGCCAAACAATTATGTTATGTATATATGTAAGTTACAGCAATGTATACAAGGGACTGATCTGTAAGTGTGGTATGTTTGCTAAATTTGATATTAGCAGTCTTATCAGTTATTCCAAGAAATAGTTGGCAGACATTTTCCACCAAGATCTAAACATAAAGTTACATATTCCAATAGAGCTTATTCTTAACACTTACATCTATTATTGAAGTTCCTATTCTTCTAAGAGTGTGTTGTCCCATTCTGCTATATAAAGAATCTGTGGAATGCTCTAGATTACTTACAAAATGTATTCTGAATTTATCAATTTGTGTTGGCTAAAAAAAAAAAAATAATAATCCACCTTTTTGTTGCATGCTCAATATTTACATTTTAATGTAAAATCTCATATTCAGACTGTTGATTGAATAACTTTGAAGTCTGTTGCGTTTTATTATCAGTGCCACTCATTATGCAGGGTGTGATGACTAACAGAAAGCCTTTGCCTCACACCTCTATGAGATACAGATTTTCTTATCATATGCTGATGTTCAGACATGAAATGAATATAGAAGTAGTAATAATTAAAAATCAAACAAACAAACAAGAAAACCCTACTGATTTACAATTTCCTTTCAAGGACTGTCACCAGTTTGCCCCTATTCAGACTTTGTTATCATGCTGTATGTGTCTATTTCCTTCCAAATATATGTACTTGATAATTACAAATGAGAAAAGTTTAAAAAATAATAAATTTGAGTGATACAAAGTTAATGTTGATGAGAAACCTCTGAAAAAGATTTCCAAAATGTATTCTGTGGCAGCTGTATTTGTCCGGTCTTTGGGCTGCCACTACAGCTTTGTTCCCCAACGCTCAGATCAATACAGTCCAATCACCTTAGAAAATATCAGCAATTGAATGCAATTAACAGTAAACTGCCAAGGAAGAGCTCTTTAGAGTGAAAGGCACACTATACAACTAGGCAAAGAGAGGACTCTTTATCTCTTCATGGGACGTCTGGCAATAAATGCTCTTAGCAATTGAATTGAAATCAGAAAGTAACTTGATCACATCATCAGTCTGGGTCAACAAGATAGATCTGCCTCCCAAGAATACATTTAGTTTCATTAGTTTAATATTTATTTCTATCTCTGCTAACAGGGATCCTAACAGTAATTTTTCAGATAGCCTCATGATACAGAAAACTGTCTTTAGGGGGCATTTTTTCCTCCAGTCAGGGAAATGAATGGTGAATAATAATCTTTCTGTGGGTAATATACTCATAGTCCTGTTTCACGTAGCTCAGCTTAGATGTCTGCCCATTTTAGAGATCTTTACTTACCTTGTTTATGCTTCCCATTTGACCCTTCTCATCCACCATCATCCTAGCACCCACTTCTACACTATGTTTGATAGTTGAAGGATCCCAGTTACAGAAAAAATAAATCATTCATTTAAAAAAAAAAAAACAAATGGAAAAATACATCACAAAAACCAACACATATATGTATGTTCTTGAACAGAAACCATGTGTATGACTTCTCTATACCAGATAAATAAGGATTTCAGTGGTGTCACAACATATACTTCTGAAGAAAAACATACACATAATGTTTTTCCTAAAAGGTTAACTATAACACTTCCTAATCCATCGAGTTTGTAAGAGATTATGCAAATAAGGACTTCCAGCTGAGTTTCACAGCATTTAGTCCATTAGTCGGTGTTTCACCTCTGAGTGAGAATATTGAATTTTGCAAAATATGTCTAGTTTACATTATTATAAATAGCTACTTTTTCATAAAACAAGTGGTTTCATGTTTCTTTCTGGTATCTGTTACATATCGATTTTTAAAAAAAATATTTATTGTATACAGAAAACATTTAGAAAATGTGACATCCCTCTACAAATAATGCATCACTGAACATTTTCAAAAAACATGTTCCCTGAGAGAATTTGTATACATGTAATTTATGAATTATTTCTAAGTTTATTAACTATTTCCACGGCAAAAAGAAAATCAGTGTTGAGTTATCAAAGAAAAATTAAAAACTAAAATGCGCTGAGCTAAAAAGAGACTATTTTTAGTTTCAAGGAAGTACTCAAGTAACATTCTGTGTACCACACTTTAATCATTACCCTTATCAGGATGACAAGTGATGCCAGGATAATAAAGTCTTTGATTAGAAATGAAATTGCTCTGACAGAATTTAAAGGGTATTGGGCCCTTCCAATTCCCCTCCTCTCTGTCAGTCTCTGTCATTCATATACATTCCTCCTTTTCCTTTACCATAAACTGTTCAAATTCAGAAACACACTGTAGGGAAGAATCTGTAAACATCAACATCAGAAAACAAAACAAAATAAAATAAAATACACAGCTGCCAATATAAAATTTTCTAGCCATAAACTAAGCCTAAGGAGAAATAATGAACTGTACCATTGACAGCATACACAGTAAAGTCTTCTGTCAATATCAGTTGCTTTTGTTTTACCAAAATGAAGAAATCATTCTTGCTCTGTGTTATAGCTCCAGATTCTGTCAGAAAATACAATAACTTAAAAAACATACTGCAGGTTCACTTCTTATTTGCACAGACAGCAGTCCTGCTACTATGCTAGTATTGTAGTCAGGAAAGTAACTAGACACAAATGTCCTATTTCCAGGGAGCAAAATTCAGTTTCAGGAATATTCTAGTATTACCAACTTCAAACAAACATGTCTCAAACTATGCTTCTATGGCCAAGTTGTTTCTGAGTTAACTACATGTACAAGTATCAGTAAGTACACTTTGAACAATCATTTGACATTTAATTAACTAACAATAACCATTGTTTACATACATATTAAGTATTCACCAAATAATTAGTTTAATTTGATGTATTACCATGTTGTCTGTACTGATTTGATTAACAACTTTAACATTGTATTACATTAGTCCTTGCAATATAAATTAACATCAATAGGATTTGATATAACCACAATACATAGACTGCAGAAGGTAATAAAAAAGCTCACCTTCTTCTTTAAACCGAAGTTAATAAAAAATGCTTCTCCAATTTCTCAGATTTGTCTCCAGGAGACACAAATCTGGAAGTCCAATGGGCTGTGCAAAATTTAAAATGTATTGAGCATCTGTGATCTAAGGTGTGGGCTTTTCCTCCTGTACTATACAGCTGATTACTGTCTTACGCCTGTATACAATATTTTTTAAATGCATTTAAAGATTAATCTAATCCCTTGTTAGAGATGGAGAAATGAAATCACAAAGAAATGAAAGGATGTGCCCTACTGACCAATAATGACAAAACCACCGAAGTTAAGCCTTTCTAGTACAGGCTAACCAGCTGAATTTAAATGCATTGAATCCAGTTACAAGCAAGGATGCATGACTGTCTTCCAGCGGCCTGAATATTCAGTCAAGCTGCAACATGGCAGCCAGGAAGAATTGTTTTAATGACTTGGTAAGACCTGCTTGTATCTTTTCATCTCACTAATATTGAATCCTGTAATCACCGAAGTAAATCCTTCATAAAATAACTGTCTTCTTTCTCAGTGTTTCTTACAGTACCCTCCTCTGTGTTGGTTATTTATGCAACAAGGGATTGAGGGACAGAAGAAAACAGACAATTTTCCTCATTCTTTTTTGACATTTTCAGCCAGACAAGCTTGTCTTTCAGTTCCACTTTACACGACCTGCTTCATCAAGCTTAGTTCCAGAGAACTCAACTTGAATTTTGAATGCTCTCTCAAACGTCCACCAACTCTCCAACTTTCTTCCATTCTACACATTTCATAGGCTTAAAAGTTAAAAAGCTGCAATATTTATTAGATCACCTAGAGCTGCATGACTTTTTTGTTTGTTTGTTTGTTTGTTTGTTTGTTTGTTTGTTTTGGTTTTGTTGCTATGATACATTAAACTTATTGGAAGGGCCCTTGAAGATCATCTAGTTCCAGCCCCCTCCCCCCCCCGTATTGGGCAGGGATACTTCAATTTTTTGTAGTTTAAGCTGTTAAATTAATAACTCCAGCATTTCTACATGCCTCAGATATATAGCCCTTATAACTGTGTACCCAACACTAAGACCTATCATTCAACATTCATTTTGGTTTTGTTCCCTGATTTTTTTATTGTTTTCTTTTTGTGTTAAGTTTACTTATTCTAGAGCTATACAACAGAACATTATTATTAACGTCTCTCATGATGTCTTGAATCTAGGCATACAGTCCAAAAATGTATTGTATTTCTTCTTGTCATGGCATACTCATTAAAATGTAATTTGCCATCCACTGTTGGGAAGAACATTAACAGTTAATAACTTGTCCAGTCCTTCTAATAGCTTTTAACCATGGGCGATACAGTTTTGATTTACATGAATTTGTTGCCTGCTGAGAAAAACTAACTTACTGCCTTTAATACACATGAATTACAACTGAAGTGGATTTAAGGGAAAAAGTAAAGTTGGACAGTATGCCACTGACGTTTGTGTTCTATTATTTGATTTTATTTTTTACCTGAGGCATATAGTCAGGCATCTAACATGGCTGCAGATGATTTGTTGGCTTTTGTGAAACTGATTGGGTTAATAACATCTCTAATTTTATTTCAATAAATAAAACAATTCCATTTTGTAGACAAGCTGCTGCAAAAGAACACTTAGCTGCTTTCTGAACTAGCTGATGATATTCCTAGGCAACTAATTAAGAGCTAGTACCTTTCCATAGAGGCGTTCTTGGCCATAGATGTGTCATTTTGTGCACTGTTGACTGCAGTTATTTGCTGTAAATCTGCAGCCTCTTTTTAGAAGGACATTTTACTTCCCAATCTCCATCTATTGTAAGTTAGAGGAGAACCGTTCTCAAACTTGGAATGTTGCCCAGAGAGAAAACATTGCAAAAAGCTGTAAATTGTTCAAGAAATGATACCAGAAGTTAGAACATGTTCTTGATGAAGCTGTAAACTTCAACTGGTAAACTTATCAAAATAAGATGACATCCTCCTGCCTAGTGATGAGTGGGGTGAGTACCACTTCCATCTGTTGTATTGTAAAGAAATAATATCAACTTCAAAGCGAACAGTCTTAACCTGTTTGTTTTGGTGAAATGAATATACCAATCCAGAAACTCATATTTCTGAAGCAAGTCTCCAGTAGTCATAATATTTTTCAGTTGCCAGATGGCCTGCTCTCCTGGTCCACATGTCAGAATAACTAAATGCTTGTATTTTTAATGTATCATTTTAGGGTAGTAAATGAATATGTAAAATCACTAAAAAGAGAATCCCTGAGATTCAAACTCAGTCCTACCAAATTCAGTGACATTTCTGCCATTGACTTCTGTAGTGCTATATTTTTATCACTGTGGTACGACAGAGGTGAATATATTTCTGTTTAATTTTGATGATGACTTTTCAAAACAGATAGATTGCTTCTTGTATTATTGCTTCAATATACAATCTTTAGTATATGAGAGTGGTGCAAGGAAGTATTTAAGGACATTAAACAATGACAAGAGTGGTAAAGTCTAAATCTTTGTTGGACTATTATTTTGAGTGACATTTGATAATGCATGTATTTTTTATTTCTTTTGCACCTATAAAAAGACATTCTGCTTTCCTCTTGTTGACACGTTAGTACAGACAGAATCTGCAATTGTTAGCCTGTAAAAAGCAAGTGCTATTAAAGCTTACTGAAACATATTTCATTTCAGATGTTTCTTTAATAATTTGTGAGTTATTGTAACCAGTTCAGCTGACAAAATATGATATTTTGGATATGGTTTATGTGTTTTCACCTAATTTTAAGGTCCCTGAAGAGCACTGCAATGAAAATAAATGTGCAGGTTTCACAGATGTTCAACAGTAAGGCAGAGATGCCTCTGAAAACTGCTTGATGTAGTTGGTGTCTGTCTACCTTAGGAACCTAAATTTAAAAGCCAAGGCTTTCTTTTCTATAAGATGTCAAAAACACATCCACAGATGTATAAGATACTAGAAGCATAGAAAATTCACTAAATTCCTAGAGTTATGTATGAGAAACTTAGGTACCTATATTAGATAGATAGGATCTTTCTTCAGGTGTGCATCTTTGGAAAAATGATTCACAAGCTCTGGCCCATTTCCTCTTCTGAAAATTAATGTTACTAACAGTAACCACAAAATGTGTGAGAATTTATGGTGGTAAATTACTATTTGGCTTAGTTAGAGCCCAAACCCATCTGTCTATGATGTTATTTCACTGACTTAAATGAATGCAGCTTTCCCATACCTTGTACATTATGCAGAGAATATGTAAAATTACTAGATTAGAAAGGTTTTACCAATTATACCTGTAGTTGACTGGAGGTGTCCATGTACAAACTGACTGCGTATGACATATCAAAACACAAAGATCTCCATCAGATTAAAGCTGTTACCAACAACCATTACACCTGGCAAGCATTAGAAAAACATGTACCTCTGACACTAAACTCATTCAAAACAATGAGCTATAAACTCCAACAGGATTAATCCAACAGATTAGAACCTGGTCTTATAAATTATGCAATGAACTCTTGTTATAATAACTTTTTTTTTTTTTTTTTTAGCTTATAAGATGGTGTTAGACAACTATTGTCCACATTTGTTGTTGTGCTACACTGATATAATCTGTTTTGTCATGCTGATGTAGCATTCAAGATGAGCTGAAAAGTGACTCAGTAGTATATTTATAGAGAATTCTGTGGCGAACTTTGCTCTAAATTGGGCATGTAATGAATGTGTTATTGCAAAGCAGGGAAATAAAACCTATTATAGGCTAGAAATGAATCATTGCAATGGCAAATAATTTTCTAAGCTGCAGTATTTTCTCTGTTATTGCTTTGCTTTAAACTTTGGTGAAAAGCAATTACTTTATTCTTTCTCTTTACTTTTATTACTGGTGATTCTTATGCTAATTTTCCCCTCTATTTTTGATTTGATTTTGAAAAGCATTTTGGAATATAATATTAAATTGAATTGTTGATAGTGCCCTGTCATCTTCACCTCCTCGTACCTTTCTTCTCCCCATCCCCCACTATGAGATCTGAAGAATTCTTTGGAAAAACAGAGCAAACTGAACTACCACATTTTGAATTGTTTCTTGTTCTAGATAAATGAGATGAGTCAGTGTCCCCAAAACTTCAGAAAAATATAAGTAATTTAATTTATTTGCAATTCTTTTCCAGTTCAATGTTAAGCTTGTTATTAATGTAGTACTTTGAAACAAGAAACATAAACATTGTATTTGAAAAAAAATACCTATATGAATTTTCTCCCCTTAAAGAATAGCACATCTCCTGTATTTAACCAAAAATGTTCAGTTGTGGAATCTTTGCTGTTCTATACCAGCTGCTTACATCTGTATAAAACATACTGACACAACTTTTTTTTTTTTTTTTTTTTGAAGTGAAGTTAGAAAACAATATGCACTACTTTTCAGAATCATCAAGAATCCCTTCAAGTAACCAAAAAACCTGAATCTGAAGTCAGACGACTTACAATTCTAGTCACAAGCCAAGAGGTACATTTCCAACCATTCATTTTTATTTTGTACTTAACCACAGAATAATTATTATTTTTATTATCAAGTCACTAACAGGGCAAAAAATTACTTGATAAAGTGTTAAAACCTCTGATACTGAAATGTAGTGTTAATATTTCAATGCTATGGTCTTATATTATTTTTTTTTCATTTGTATTCAGTGAATTCAGATTAAAATTCAATGAACAGGGTTAAATTTCAAGGTTTAAGAACACGTGATTTTGATCAGTACAACCTTTCAAAGTCTATTCCAAGAATGCACTTAAATTATTAAGAAATTGCAAGTAATACTATGCTATTGCTTTTACCTTTAAAGAAATAATTAAAATACTTATTTCATTTTTTAAAAAAAATTAGTCTACCTTTATAATGATCATTTTAAATATTCTGTGAATAAAATGTTCAGTCTATTTAAAGCCAAATTAGACCCACGTCACTATGCTAAACTGAACTCTCCTATTTGACCTAGATTATCAAGCCCTACCTTTCCACCTAAATGAAGAGCATAAATTTAGGACAGAGTTCTCCAAAATCCCCTGTGTTGCCAAGAAGGAAAGAAACTCTCTAGGTGCATATGTAGAAAATCATCTGTACTGTGATGTACGTTAGTTATAGTCAGGTGAAATTTAACCTCAGCTTCTTTAAAACAAATAAATTAATATTTTGCTGGTATAAATACACTTGATTACATGGATATCTTTCAGATTCAAGAGAGAAAAATATAAAATGCCTCCTTCTAATTACTGGATTTTTGTTTTAGAAAGGAAATGTACTGTATATAAAATAATGCCGTAAAGTATACGATTAAAATACAGATGGAATATTATTTTATTTCAAAACAGAAAATTATCCTTTAGTAAACTTTTAGGTAAGATATGACTAAATCCAGAACAGCAGAAACATCTAGAAGGTATTACTTCTTACTTATTTAAAGCCTTAGCACTCAGGCAGCACCAGATAATACTTGCTATTTACATATACAATTAACAATATTATTTTATGTATTAATTTTGGTACAATACGCTGAAAGCACTGAAAACTGCAAACTCATGATTTTCAAGATTGTTCAATCAATCTGAATTGCCAAGCAGACCATGGCACACTGGCTCTGAATTGCCCAGTGCATCCACATTTTTTAAGTGTTGAGAAGAAAATAACGTTACTTGCAAAACACAGGACAGAATACATACAGTAAGGGACTTTTATTTTGTGAGTCAGTAGCCAAATTATATATTAAGAACACTAGTGCAGTAACAGCCATTCACCCTGAACCTGCTATAAACCAATACAAGTCAGTATGTTTATTTCTGTAGGTATTAACAACTAGGCCTGGTAATATTTTTGTTAATGGTAATAAAGTTTATAGAATACATATTTTTAAATAATCCCTAAAATACTGATTAAATAACCTGATATTTCATTACATAATTCTGTTCTCTAATTTTTTTTCCTCATATACTTATGATTTTGATTGACTGGTCTTGATTATTTTGGTGCAGCATTCACTATTCAGTAAGTCAACAGGAGCTCATGTAATAACAGTACTGACAAGTGCTCAAAAATATTTGAGAACATAGGTTGCAAAAAAGTCACTAGAAAATATTGCAAGGAGACTAAACAGCATGAGTTACAACATAAAAGTTAACAATGAATTTGAAATATAACAAGTTCAATGACAACATTATGGTAGAAGAAGGCTAAATGCAACTCCTGATGAAATTATGGCTTGGGCCATATATCATGGCTAAGATGTCATTTAATTCTGGTTTTCAGACACATTATCTATTCCTAACAAAACACACATCTACGCCATTGACTTGACATAACTTCTCCTGGATGTATATATTTTTTTTTTCTTTTTTCTTCCTATTGTTAATAAAATTGCAGAATTGGGAGAGGTGCCAGCAGAACTGGGAGAGGTGCCATTCTTTCCTTGCCTTTATGAGAGACAATTTACAGCTCTAGTATGGGGATTTTTGACAATCAAGTTTCTGGAAGAGTAAGAGATGCCCACGATGCAAAAGAGATGCCAAACTGTATCTATCACTGGTGATCTTGCATATATAGAGAGAATGCCTGCTAGAGAGCTAATCGAAGTGCATTCTAATCTGCTGCATTTTCCATATATCTTTCACCTCACTTTTACAGCTGATCACAGATTCAAGGTTATATCAACTTGCTGTTAAACACTAGCTATACGTAAAAAACTAGTTTGGCAAGAAAGACTATTTAAGCCTGCAAGTGTGATGAAGAACAATGCTGCTACAAAGACATTTGCATATTTCCTGAAAAGTCTTTCCAATGCAATTGCTTTCCCGGATGAAGTCTGCATATATATGCAATGAATGCAAGGAAACTCTTTAATTTCCTTTCTTCAGGAAGTTCAAATGACGAAGAACCAGAAATTGAAATGATGGTTTTCCTAATGTTGGGTCAAACATAGAGGAAATATTTTCTAAAATCCATAAAATGTTACAAGGAAATCATGAAATAATTTTCTTGTAGGTTTGAGAACAATCTTTCATGGAAGCACATATAAAATGTCCTAAAAACATGAATTTGGAGATAGATCCTTGTTTTTCTGCCCTTTCCTGAAGTCACTGGCCTGGGACATCATGTACCATTTATGCTTGTAATGTCAGTGAATGCTGAGCTTTCATTCAATTTATTTCGAAAAAAAAAAAAAAAAAAAAAAAAAAAAGACTTTCAGCATTCTTGCATAGGCTTCAGGTAATTGTATGCGCTTTGTTTCAGAACAGACAGAGAAGGCTATCTAGAAAATTATGATTGTCTCCTGGTCACAAAGAAGACAGTGCCACATCTTTTCATTCTTATTCTGATGAAGCTTAGATGAACTATAAACATTAAAAAAAAAAAAAAAAAAAAAAAACTGTTGAAATCATTTATCTAAAAGAGCATAAGCTTCAATTTTTTATGATTTGAAAACTCAGAAAATATAGCTATGGCTTAGGCAATCACCATGGTGAAAAAACAGAAATGTATTTAAAAATCAGAGAGAATTTCTTTTGTTTATATTAACAGAAATTTATTTTAAACCAGACTGTTTGTACAAAGATTAAATAAAAACCAATGTGACTGGCAATGAGCCATGGGATGAATGATTTAAAATAGATATCCATTTTGGCTCCTGATTTACTAAAACTGGAAGCTAAACCCTAACATTCCTAGTAACAGCTTATTTCCATAAAAACCTGCAGCACTAATAACATGATTATATTCTAGTAAAAGGCTATATTTATTGCATAATCCAGCTAATTAAAACTACAGTTTTCTATAGAACAGTTTTCTTAAATGTATGTATTAATCTCTAAGTAATGCTAGAAACTTGTTTAAATGCTTAAAAGGGTACTCCTTTTAAAAATAAATTCTGTACCACCATGTGCATTTCAGAGCAGGAGTTCCATGTTGATATAAGTGAGATATTTCAAACAACACTGACAGAAATTCATAGATGCTGGGACTTGCTCCTGAAATACTGTCCAGGTATACTTCCAATAATTGTATATAACACACTGTGGTTTAGGTGGACCTACATGAAACAGTACAGAAATAAAGACATAAAGACTAAAATAACTAAAGTATAGCTAAACCACCCTTTTAATACCCCAGATTTAGCTTTTTTCTTAAAAGTTGAAGGAATACAGGTAGTTTTTTATTAAAATTTTTGAATGCTAACCCAGCATTTTCAGGATATTTTCCAAGAGTTTAAATGGAAACAGTACATTAATTTTTATATGTGGATTCAACACTGGATAAACATTTGCAATGCATTCTCTCTTAAAGATTCATCAGACCTTGGTTAGCATTTGTCATTATGCTGGGTAACACAAGGTCTTTATCTTTTGCAAAAGCCATAAAACAAAAAGTGAACAGGCAGATGCGTAAGATGACAAGAGGTTTCAGGAAAGTCGTGTGACTAGTTTCTGGGAAGCAACCTGGGCAGTAGACCAGTTCAAGAAGGTTGATCACAGAATCACAGAATCATCTAGGTTGGAAGAGACCTCCAAGATCATTGAGTCCAACCTCTGACCTAACACTAACAAGTCCTCCACTAAACCATATCACTAAGCTCTACATCTAAACGTCTTTTAAAGACCTCCAGGGATGGTGACTCAACCACTTCCTTGGGCAGCCCATTCAATGATGATCACATGTAACTGATTCCTCAACAAATAATCTTTTGAGGAAATCCACAAAAGGGGGAAGACTGAAGTAGTCAGTGCCTTCATGATTTTGGGCCAATTTCAAACTTAGGGATTTTTATCTATTAGCTGTTGGGCTTTTTCCATTTGTTGTTTTTGTTTTGTGCCTTCTTCATTCACTATCTGTATTTATTTTTTTTTTTTTATGAAGTTTACTTGCTTCTTAATAGAACACAGCTGGAATAGGTGAAGTAAATTCCAGTTACTGCATTTGAGGGTGAAAATAGTATTTAGCTTTCGGTGTTTGTTTGGAGGATTTGCTGTTATTTTTTTAGACCAATGGAGATACTGATGCTGAATGAGATCAGAAGAAACTACAGATCTCTTATTAGCTTTATTCTACAGATCTCTTCTTATTAGCTTTATTTTTCTTATTTTGACTAAAATTAGAAGCATTAAAACTGCAGCTAACTTTCTGAGATGACACCACCACATAAGGTTTAGGCAATCTTTGTGACATAAAACCAGAGACTTGTATTTTTTCAGAGTTGTTCTAAGCAGCTGGATGTTGTAACTGAATTGTTTTATTTTGGTATGTAGCATTTGAGTTACGTTCAAAGTCTAAAGAGCCATTATTAACATTTCATTCTGAAAAAGCAATTATTCCACCATATATGGGTGAGCAGATTGTAGAACAAGGTCCTTTCCAATTTGATTGCACATGATAGACTGTGATTATGTTTTGTTCGGCAAGGCATTTGATCATGCATTAATAAGAATTCCTGCTTGTTTGTGGATCCTAATTAAGTGTGCAGTCTTAATTGTCTTCTAAACTTTAGAGGAACTTCACTTGTAAGAAATAAGAAGCATTTCCAGCAGTGTAGAATTATATTTAGACTCAATTTGTATTTTATTGCTAGTTGTGTCCCTATTAAGATATGTGGGATTAGAAGTGCATATCTCCTATTAAGACTGTCTGCAGAACAGAATCCTCTCTCTCTCTGTCTCTCTCCCTCCCTCTCTTTTTGTCTTTCTCCATCTCTCTAAAATCAAAGAACCCCAGCAATTAAGTGGTAGAAGTGAAAAAGTTTTTATTTGATGTATCAGTAGTGTAAGTCAGTGAACCTTCACTTTGTTGTATTTCACTTGAACTATTACACTAAAAAAATTTTTTTTTAAATCACTTCATAGAAAAAGCTTCCTGAAAAGACTCAAGACATTTTATAAAAGCCTATTTGAACAGATTTTCTGAATGACTAGGAGAATACTTAGAATCTTAGGGGTAATTAATTGTTAACTACTGGCCATTAAAATAGATTTATAAAAGTTACATAATACGTACATGTGCAATTTTTGAATATATGACATTATTCAACCTTGCACATTTCAGCATGGCACATGGAATAACTGATTTCCAACTTGCCTTGCCTCGTAATTTGTCATTGTTCTAGAAAATTGTAAAATCATTTCAGTCTGTTATCCTGACTTGATATTCTGTTTCAGATTTAACTGAGAGTTAAGCAGTAGTGATGTGGTCCTTCAAGGAGAAATGTATTTAATCCATATAGAACTGAAACCATACTACTGAAACCATATTACTGAAGATACACACAAGCAGGAAAGGAGTTAATATGTAAAATATGAATAGACAAAGTTTATTTCTATGAACAAAATATAGGCTATCCTTTTGAAGCTTTTCAGTTATAAGTAGTTCTGACATGAAGGATAATTTAGACTAGGCATTATGTACTCTCTCTTCTTTTTTTTTTTTTTTTCTTTTTTTGACTTTAAGTCTTTGAATGCTAGGGGCTGTACAAGTAGAGCAGAGAGAGATTACAGGAGAAATTTTCAAAGGCAAGAAGAGTTCTTAAGGACATACAGCCTATTCTAAATCAGTGAGAGCTGGACACCTAATTAGCATGGGTACTTTGAAAATCTCCCTCCACTTCTCTTTTATGCAATCCCTTGCTAAAGAACTAGTGCTGAACTAGAAGTCTAATTGGGAAACACTATGCTGGCTGTGACTGGGGAACAGAGGTGAGAAAATGGAATAACTGCATATTTAAAGACAAAAACTTAATCTCAGAAATGTTTATTGCACTTGGTGACTGAAATCAAAACCAAAACCTTTACCAACATGCAAACACTTAATTCAGTCGTTGTCTCATTAAATTTCATGATTTGAACCTGTAGATGTTCTTCAGAAATGAGTGTTCTCTTTTTCAGCAATGTAACTTGTTTTATTGCATATCTTTTTGATGTTATCACTTGAATAAAATGATATGAAGTCATTTATATCTATGTTTAAAGAGGAGTAGGGAAGATCACTGTATATTCAGTTTGTCTGTGCTATGCCTGAGAAAGAGCTTTTTGATAGGTAAAAGCCATGTCTGATCTTATTTTACAAGGTAACAGTTAGAAGAAGTGCATGATTGTTGCCTTCCTGCCATTCTCCCTACTCTCTCAAGTTTCAAACAAGATCAATAAAGAAAATAAGATTTATGATAAGTTCCAAAATGTACCTTCAAGTGCTAGCTAAAACCATTATACCTTGGAAGATTGAAAGGGAGGAAGAGAGAACGCAGTTTTTATATAGGTATTCTGGTAGAACCTGTTGTTTATCTATCTGTGCTTATTCTCTGCATTATCTACATTCTCTGCATAATCTACATTCGTAAACCAATTTTATTCAGAATTTAAGATATGACTAGCCATGGAACACTTATTTACATGTATTACTACTTTCCTGCCCGTTATCCTATGCTGTTCCATACATGATATACTACTGAATCATAATCCATGTACTATGCCAACAAAGTTTGGCCCATTGTAATATTTAACCTATTTCAGTCTAACATTTCATGTCTTTTTCTAGTCAGGTGTTTCTTTACTAAGGTTCTATTTTCTCAAATAACTTGTGTGGTTGGTGAGAGAAATTTTTTGTGTAACCACTTAAAATCACAGAAAATAAGTAAATTACATTATTTCTTCCTCACTCAATAAATGAGGATCAGCAGGATCACATAAAATAATCCAACCTGCTTAGCTTTAAAGACTTCAGGAAGTGTCCACAAAGCCAGTCTGGCTTTCCTCTAATAAAAGGATCCAGTGTGTCATTTTTACATACACTTTGAGAAAGAACTGCCTTTTTTTTTTTTTTTTTTTCTTTTTTTAGAACACCCTTTTTTTTTTTTCTTTTTTTAGAACACCCTTTTCTTGAGCAGTTAGGATAAAACTGATCTTTTTCTTTTTTTAGAACACCCTTTGCTTGAGCAGTTAGGATAAAACTGATCTAACCAGAAATGGACAGTTCAAGGTCTCTAAGCATAAGTGTCATTTAAACCAAAGCTTGAAGAGTTACATAGGACTGAAATGGTACCCAGAAATTAAGTTTTCTTACCTGCAGACACTGAATATAGATACTCTGACAACAAAGATATACTCTTGTGAAATTAATAAAAATCGTAATGTCTTAAGAGAAGAGGATCTGGCCAATTTGGTGTATCAGACACATTCAATTATTTTCAACCTTAGGTTTCTTGTGACTTTTTGTGCACATCTTTAGAACAATACTCCCTGATCACTATGGTTGCTGAAAGAAAGTATTGTAAAAGAAGAGTTAATTGAATTAAATTAAAAATAGGTAAGGTGCATAGACAACAGAAGACGGATTCAGAAGTTACTAGCATTCATGCACAGATGGAATATTTCAGAAGAGAAACAGAAGTGGTCACAATAATATACCTTACAGAGCAAACAGATCATGGCAGAGCAAACTTAACTGGAACCTGTGGGAAGATGATAACTCATACAAAATCTTAGAAAACTAAGATATTTTTGAAGAGAAAGACAAAAACACAGAGACATATATGACTTCATAGCAAAAAATAAAATAAAAGGATGTACATGAAGAACTGAAGCAGCAAATATTAATACTAGTCTACAAAAGAAACTCAATAATCATGTAATAGCAAGGAAGTATCTGCAGGCACAGATACTAATCCTTTTACAAAATACACACGGGAAGTAAGCTCTAAAATGGACAATAATTGGTTCAGGAAAAGCAGGAAAGCAATCATGTCTACAATGATGGAGGACATCCTGACATTCTAAAGTAAAGTTTGAAATGACTGGCAAGTTCCCGTGTATGACTTAATCTCTCATATGTCTCCACACTCCTTGTTTCATTGCAGTAGTGAGCAGAGAAGCTCGGCAAAGCAGAGAGAAAGCGGGTTTGGAAACCACAGAGGTAGGTGGTGCAGAAGAAAGCACATGCTCACCAGTCTCTGATTCAGCGCCCAGGTAAGTCCTTGATGGGTACCAGACTGGCTTTGTGGACACTTCCTGAAGTCTTTAAAGCTAAGCAGGTTGGATTAGCTGATATGGACACAACAACCCAGTACTAGCAACTAGTGCCAGGTGTACAGGTAACTGAGAGTAGAGAGTAGGATTTAGATCTCCTTGGCAACATATATTTTTTTGTGTATCACAAACAATTTTGATATTTCATCCAAGAGAAACATTTATTCTCTTTCATATAAATATAATTCTGCCTTTTGTCATTCTGCTAACTGATTCTAAGTCTCTGGCTTTGTGCCTTGATATAACACATTTTCAAATCGCCTGGAAAAAAACAAAAAACAAAAAACAAAAAACACCACACAACACAGCTTAAATTGAGCCATTTGGGCAAATTTCTATTATAGTCAAGCATGAAAAGCAAGGTCCCACTTGACATATGTGTTTGGTTTCAATCAAAGTATTAAGTCTCTGATATTGATAAGTTGGCCAGAAATTGCTCAAACTATAACTACTGCCAGATTACCACTGTAATAATTGGTTCAGTTAAAAGTATTACTGTGTTGGAGCATGATAATTTTCCCTTTGTATTTATGAAAAGAAAACAAAATAGATAAATACACTAACTTATCTTGTGAAATAACTATATGCTTTGAAATACTTCTGGTTTACATTTGGTGAAAGAAATTAATTCTCTCATCCCTCAAACATTAAACAATATTGCATTAGGTTGCTTAGTCTTGCATAAAAGGAGTCTAGGGCCTTATTTCCAACATCTAGCTAATAATCTTTCTTGTTTATAGTCAGGGTTTTAAAATTTGCTAGATAACTTATTCCTGTAACCCTTGCTGTTATCTTCATTCAGATATACCAAAAGAGAAATAAGAGAGAAAAAGCAGATGACAGATTTATACCCACAGGACCAACTTGTTCCTATGGTGGTTCACATACATTTCACAAATCTTCCTTTCTTTCTCACAGGGAAGATTAAAAATATAAAAATATCAGAACCCTAATCCAGTATAGAGATATTAATTTCTTTAACCTAGAATATGTTTTCCACAATGTGTAATAGTACTGATGCTACATCCTTTAATGATTACATCCTTTAATACATACAACTAACTGTGCACCTTTAAACAGGTATGTCAATGTAGTCTGACGTCTTAAATATAATAAAAACGTTTTAAAGAATAATTGAAGTGAAGAAAGTACTGGCTTTCCTACAAACTGATTTCCCTTTCCAACAGTGAGATTTACTATGTGCAATTTGGAGGGAAATACTTGTAGATCCTAGCACTTCCAGCACAAGCATGGTTCTGATTCGTGTACGTCTCACGTCAGAAGGTGCCTACTGCTCAGCAAAATTATACTACCAATGCATTGTCATCACGAAGCCTTGAGGGCAGGTTTCAATGTATTTATCTCACCAAAGGCCAGCACAGCTTTGATAGGCGAATTCAGTTACGAATTACTTGTCATGATGATATGCAGCTAGATTTCATTAACTGCAGCTTTATTACAGCCTTATGCAGCTTGATTGCTTTTATCATAGTTTTATATACTATTATATTTTGCTTTGTAAGCTGGGTGGTACTCAAGTATATTCTCTTCAGTCCGTTAATATAATGATACTTCTGCTTCTCCCACTTTATATTAGTGCAAAATAAGTCTAGCAAGTGCACTTTCAGCATTACAATAGATTTTTAATGAGTCTAATTTAAGAATATTTTTCCCCAGGAAGAAGGAATTTTTAATTTTTTTTAAGACCTTAAAAAAAATCAGTACAAGAACTGCATTATTAAAACAGCAAGCACATGAAAACGACATGCAAAAGGGCAAAAGACCAGATTTAGATTCTTTTTGACTTACACCAGGTATTTATTTGGCCAAGGCACATTAGCAGCTGCTATTAGAGATAAAGATCTATCAGATTAACATATGGAAAGTTTTCCTCTGTTTCACACAATGCTTGCCATTAGATGTTTATCTTTAGAGTAAGACTAGAAGAGGTAGTATCAGTCAAATCTTTATCCTGAGCTGGTCTGAGGATCTGCACCATGCGACTACAATATGACCCAATTTTTCAGAACATGCCAGCTGGCAGAAACCTCAGTCTCTGTGGCTTTGTTAATATTAATGATTACTTCTTAACTGTAAAACTGTTCACTTCATCAAGAACTAAGATTTTCTCAGTAGAGGACAAATAAAGAGAATTAAAATGTTTTCTTTTTCTACACTTGCTTTTGGATTTTGATGTTCCAAGAAAAGAAAACACTGTAATATGTCATGCACAGTAACAAAATGTAACTTGAATACTAATGAATATTTTATCATTCTTCAAGTTTCCCCTCTCCATCCACTCTTACTGAAAACATCATTTACAGATGATAAGCTGGGGATCATTCTAGTGCACATTTCAATGAAATCATTAACAGTTTGGAGGAATGTACCGAGTGCTTTCTTGTGTGCTGGTAAGAAAATTATGTTTATTTGTCTGAAAAATCTCACTCCTGTAAACTACTCAGACTTATAAGCGTTGGTAAAGATCACAGAACTTCTCTCTGATGAAAGAATGCACTCACAAAAATCTTGCCTATGTGTGGGCTTAGTGAGTATGAAAAGTTGTCCTAGCATAGGGCAATTTTTAAATCATGGCCCAAATATGTATTTAGCAATGAAAAAATACTTTCTCTGTAGCAAAGCCTATTTAATTGAACATTTAAAATTAGTTCCAAAGGGAGACTCATGCTTTAATTTAAAAATCAATAATTTACTACCATGGTAATAATGAGGTATTTTCAAATGTCCTGTGAAATACCCATTTGCACCTGAATTTTGTTGGGTTTCAATAGTACAACAAATTGAATAGTTAAGAGTTTGAAGACTCACGGATGCTCAGTTGACAACTGTGAAGGTTACATGAAATTAACATAATTTCTTCTTTGCAGTTTACCTGGAGAAGAAACGTATGTTAGAGGTCATAATTCTCTATTTGTATCTTCCAAATGATATATGTTATAGCTGGACTTTATTTATTATTATTATTACTAAATAAAACTTAGAAATATGAGTGAACATTTTACAAAATTTACTGAGAGTCTTGGTAGAACCTACATGTCTCCAGAAGCACTGTCGACATTAAACTCTATCCTTATGAACCGTTTAATGAGAAAAAGAAAATAACATTTTTAGCCTTAGAGTAATGATTGCAAAAATTTTCAAGGACTCTGCAAATGTATACTTGTACAGGAAAAAGACAGGAAATATGTATTTTCAACACAGAAATCTACATTTATGAAGTGAGTTAGTGGTCTAGGTCCAGCAACGCATGAGAGTGTGTACTTAAGGAAACAGAAGAGAAATACAACAACAACCAAAAAGATTCTCTGCTACTGGCAATTGCTACAGAGAAGGCAATTTCTCAGTTGTGAATTAATAAGCAAATTAACTGATGTAATGCAGAAATGTGGAAATGTGGAGTAGTTTAAACAAATAAGGGAATCACAGAACCTCCCTCAGAAGCTATTGTGAAGGCTATATCAAAGATAAACCCTGTAATTTATAATGAGCTCTGCACCCTCTCCAAAGAAAGAAAGATAAATTTATTTTAAACTTTCTTCTAAACTGTCTTCTTTCCAGTGTTAGCCTCAAGCATCTAACAAGCTCTTACTTTTACGACATCATTTCTTGAATGTTGCTATTCACACTTGTTACAGCAATGGCCTGTAAGATGGATTACAGTTCTTGGATCATAATGTCTCCGCAGAGCAAAAAAGGCCTCAAATCACCAACTGAAAATGTGGAACATCCCTTTGTAGTAGTAGATGCATAAATTCCTGAAGACACAGATCACCTTTTGTGGTTTCTAAACTTAAAGCAATGTTATGTGCCCAGGACTTTCTGAGATGCTAACACAAAAGTAAAGTGAGGAGAAAGCAGAATCTCACCTCATTACATTTTTTCTCTGGCACCTTCCCATGGAATCTATGCAGGTTTGGATTTGGAATAGCAGGAGACTCATTGCACACTCTCCTCCCAGGAAACAAAGCAAAGCAAAGCAAAGCAAAGCAAAGCAAAGCAAACCAGTTACTACTGTTCTTTGTGAATTTCAAGGAGAATCAATTTTAACAATCACCAAGAAGAAAGTATCCACTGACCTTCCACATACCAAGAAGATTGTCTGCTGGCACAGGTTACAAACTGTCCCTCTGACTGTTCCTACTATGATCCCCACTATTATTACCTGGGATAAAAGTTCTGCAAAAGGCAAGTATGTTATTTTGTGATGTGAGCCACTGAAACATGTCTACCCTGTCCTCCCCCAGCAGAAGCTCATGGATTCACCTTGTGAATCCCATATCAGAAAGCAAGGAAACTAAAATTTGCTACCCAGAGAGAGTTCTCTTTGCCAGTTACTGATCACACTTGCATGTCCAATTATGACAAGTATGTAGAAACTCTGTACTGTGGAGAAAGGAGAAGAGGCAACATATTATTCACACTCTTTAATTTCTTCAAACATCTTCAGTCTAGTGAACCAGAAGACATTTAGAAGGCAGAATTTATTTTGTAGGCAGAACTAGATCAGAAATTCTGGCTTTAGAGGATGAATAAGAGTCAGATAATTATGGAACTGAAATGGTTAAGTCGAGTGCATCCTTGACTTCAGCAGCACTTACACATCACTTTAAATGTTTTCTGAAGTGGATACCTAAAGATCTGCCTGTTCACTTTCATGAGTGAACTCTGAAGTAGTCTCTCTATGTATTATAGACTTAATGACTGTTTTCTTGCTGAGGACGGTATTATTATAGGATCTCATTTATTTAATGCAACTGTAGCAAAAAAAAATCAGAGGAAAATTCAAAATATTCCACTTGTAGATTTGTGTTGTGGTTTAACCCCAGCAGGTAGCTCAGCACCACCCAGCTGCTCACTCACTCTTCCCAGGTGGAATGGGGAACTGGAAAGGTAAAAGTGCAAGAGCTCACAAGTTAAGATAAAGACAGTTCACTAGGTAAAGTCAAAGCCACGTGCACAAGCAAAACTAAACAAGGAATTAATATGCCTATTGTCTTCAGCAGGCAGGTGTTCAGCCACTTCTAGGAAGGCAGGGCATCATGTGTAATAGTTTCTTTGGAAGACAAACTCCAAATGTCCCCACACATCCTCTTTCTTTTCCCCAGATTTTACTGCTGAGTATGACGCCCTATGGTATGGGATATCCCTCTGGTCATTTTGGGTCACCTCTCCTGGCTGTGTCCCCTCCCAGCTCCTTTTGCACCTCCAATCCCCTTGTTGGTGGGGCAGAAGCAGAAGAGCCCTTGTCCCTGTGCAAGCACTGCTCTGCAACAACTGAAACATTGGCCTGCTGTCACCTTCATTTTAATCAAAAATCCAAGACACAAGCCTCTACAAAGATAGTTAACTCTGTCCCAGCCAAAACCAGGACAATTTGTGACAGGAACCCTTGAAGAGTCCTTAAATCATACATCTTTATTCTTCAACTGCACCAAGCATATACAATTATCAGCTATCTATTCATTAAGCATATTTTTCCATAGGAAAATACTCAGACAGCAGATAAGCAGAATAGTATCCATGACTCTGCATAAATATATCAGAAATCTAACTAAATCCTATCATAGCTCTCTCATAGTTTATGCAGCCATGTTTCCTTCACATGAAAATGGAAGACCGGTGTGTGGCCAGAACACGAACTCTGATGATGGAAACCAGTAGATGCTCTCAGGTCCTCATCTGAATACGCTTCCAAGGCTTTGCTCTTCTAAGTCTGCTTCCCACTTTTACCCAAATTGTAAGGTAAATATCAAGGAATTTCTCCACTGGTAGTCTCAGCCAGTCTCTCATTGCCAAGAAATGCTTATACAATGTCATTTTCCATTCAGATGGTAATATTGAAATAATATTAATTAGTGTATATTTTGATTCTTTCCAAAGGAATATAAACAGTCAGCTTTGTAGACTTGAAGCTTGAAGCTTGGCTTAGAAAAGCTTAAGTAAATCTACTTTGGGAACATCTTTTGTCGTGAAGATAGACTTACCTAGTACATAACTGTGCATATTATATATACAGTAAAATTCTACACTCAGGCTTCAAGTTTTGTAAGAAAATGTTGACAGTTATTGAAACCTGTATTAACATGTGTTAAATCAGACACATTGTACTTTTATGAGTACCACTAAAAAAAGTGATTTTTGATAAAAATGGTTGAAAATTAATTTTAAATCATCTGAAGTTTTAGCTCTACTAGATTTAAACTACAGTTAAAGTAAAACTCACTGTCCCAGAACTCAAACTTTAAAATAGTGTGAAGTAATAATTTAGCAGTTGAACAGAAGGTATCTTTGGCACCCTGAGTACCTCTCCTTCCAGTATTTTTGTCATTTTCAATTATGAGCACTGAGATACTATTAAAATATAATACAAGGTACTATTAATACATAATATATTTTAATTATTTTAAATGTTACTCACTGTAGCTCTTTTCTTGGTTAACTCTTGGTAATGCTGTAAAGGACATAAATTTGTCTTGAGAGCTTTGATCCTTTCAGTCATGACTGGTTTGAAATACTTTACCTTCTGATACATTAATTTCAGGTAATATACTGTCCTCTTTGGACTGACTGAGAGTCTTCTCATCAGAAGTAATATTGTATTCAGCCTTACATTTTACATTTCACACTTTAATATCAGAGAACTTTTTTTTTTTTTTTTTTTTTTTTGGTATTTTGGCTGTGTAAGTGTACAGAGATCACATAATCTGACACTATTTTCTCCTCATATTTCCATGGTCTTAGCTGCTAGCTTCCTTGCACTGTGTGCATTATGAAGCTCAGTGTACCTGCTAGCAATATCTCATTTCAAAGCTTAAATTTTCAGTCAGAACTGTAATTAAGCTGCATTTTTTCAGAGAGATTACAAAAAGATTACAAAATCTGAGGGTTCTCATAGAGAATGAAAGTATTAATACTATTTATTTATGTTTGCGCAGATATAATTTTGGTGCAGGTTTACTAAGAATACCAGCAAAGCTGCATTTTAATTGCAAACAAAGCTCAAAATTGAACATTGAAGGCCTGCAGAGGCCTGGGATAGCAGTGCTATCCCTAATCTCTGTGATGCAGGAAGGTTTCCTCTTGAAAATGAAAGTTATCTTCATCTTTCTGACAGCAGAAGTATTTAAAAGTACTGCTTGCTATTTTGAAGATTTTAGGACCTGGTCAGCATTTGCCGGTAATAAGTATGCATCCGAGAAAATGTCAAGGTAGATCACAATGCACAAAATAGCAGCTTCCCACAGATAAGAATTTTAGATCTCAGCTTCACTATTACAAAATATTACTGATTAGTTTCTCTTCTGAAAATCAATGTATTCACTTTCCCTTACTCCAAATTCCCAGGCAAACAACTCATTGGTCTATCAAATTTGACACATCAAGTCCATCAGCATTACTTATATGGCATACTCATCTCATACAATTAATTGGTATGGGAAAACAGTTTGAAAATGATCTACATCTTCTGATACTTCAAAGGTTTGCAGAGAAGAGTGATTACTCAAATAATGTTGCTTAACAAAAGAATATAGAAATTTATAAGAAGTATCCACTTTCCTACTTTAGGAATAAAGTTAAAGTTTACACAGCTTAGCCGTCTCACCAATACCAGGTATTCCTTTCTGGCTTTACTCTATTCAGTGAACCTTAGGAAATATTGAGACCACAAAGGGTGTTTCTGATGGGCCACAGGAACTTCTTATTTCTGATATTAAATCCAGTTACATGTATAGAAAATGGACCACTGAAATCAATAAAAAATCACTTTATTAGTTTGGTAATTTTCAAAATTCTCTTGATATTTTTTTTGTTTGTTTTAATAACATGTAATTTTACATCACTGCATCTTTTATTCCCCTCTGTTTGCAAATTGAGCTGATTAAAAAGTAGTAATAAAAAATAATCTAGTAAGTTTCCAGAAGTTTATATTAGGGCTCAAAAAGGAAGCACAAACAGCTATTTCCCTCCACCACAAGCTCTTTCTGTCTGCCTATCCTAAATCCTACCCAGAAAAAAGGAGGAATGTGGACCAAAAGGGAGAGAACTAAAGGAACTTCAAACTGAAAAAAAAAATTACAATGAAAAATGAAGAAATCGCAACAGATGGAGACAACAGCTATTAGAGGCACATTACACTGCATACTCCATTCTAAAAGAATATTTATTGCCCACCTTCTGGCTGGAAAGGTAGGCATTTCATTTCATTCAGTGCCTAAAATGAGGGAAAAAATGGGAAAAAAATATATATGTATTTTTCAGTTCTCAGAAACCAAAATGGAACACAGGCATAAACTCATGTTTTTCCTCAGTTCATTCTATTTCTTCTTTTTAAGTGAGAATCCAAAAGGAAAAATAAATTATTTTACAGATATCACATCCACATTATTTTCAGGAAACTATATAATTTCAGTCTTTTTTTTTTTTTTTTTAATGAGCAAGGGAAGAATGAATCAAAGGAACCTTTTCAAAGCAATACTAACTAATATATTGTTTATTTAAACCTTGTTTTCATTATAAAATTCTGCCTGTCAAATTGTAGTGTTACTCTGGCCTATGCTTTTGGACTTGTAAGTCTGGTAAGGAAACAACATGTTATAGAAGAAAACTGTTACACAGTTTAATTAGCTGTTAAATAAGCTGCAAATGTTTACTGCATCTGCATATTAATAATTTTCAATGTCTCATTGACTGCTCTGTGAAGGAAAAGCCTTAAAGCCCTTAGAAAACTGTTTTCCCTGCTCAGAACCTGGAAAAGGACTCATCAGAGTTCTTGGAAAACTTCATTCAGCTGAGTTAACCTGTGATCTGGGAGAAATTCTGCTCAAACTGGCTTCCCCCTTTCCAGATCAGTGGTGCCTTTTGAGAATATCAGAATGGCTCAATGGAATTGGAAAGAAAATCAAGAGCTCCAGAGGACTGACCTGTAGAAGTCCCTCAAACAAAGCACTAGAGAATTCTGCTGTTTCTACTGAGAATACTGTCTGAAGATTGAACAGTTGGTCAGAGACGAATGAAGACCTGAAACCAACTGCATCATGCTCATTTCCAAGCCACTGTGAGACCTCTGAATGACTACATTTTAAGAATCTTTGTCAACGGCCATTTTTGGCCACATTATCTTGTAGTGTCCCCAGCCTCAATATTTAATATTTATATAGTATCTCAGCCAACAGATGCTGTATTTTTTCACAATTCTATGAAATTTCTTCAACCACCAATGAAATGCAAAAAAAGATAAGTCTGAATTGTTGGCTGTACCAGCAAAAAATGCCCTATATATTGAACCATTTAGTATCTAAGTATGATTTTATTTCCTGTATTTACCTAGACTATCTGCTATTTGTTCTACACCACAGCGGATGGGGCCAATGATATGGATGCCACATTGTAGCTAAAGAAATATATTCAGACTACTTTTAATTAGTTAAGATAATTGCAACCAGACTTGTGATAATTGGGATCTAACTCCTGATAAACAGAGACTTTGCACATTCTGGGATGAGTATACATAGTCTTTTAAGGAATTATAATTTTATAATTAGGAAAACAGCCCTAATTCTTACTGCAGTTTATGCAGAATAAACTTCTCTGACTAGTCGGTCAGTTATAAAACATGAGACCAATGAAGAACATAAAAACAATTCTAGTGTAACATGAAAGAATTGTTAAAGCTTTTTTTCCATATCTCTAAAATGCATGTAGTTTTGTAAAATGATACAATAACATCTACAGAAAAAAAAATAGTTACTTGTGTTAATTTGAGGGTGACTGACTATAAAAGATTTATTTTTAAAAAATTCACCTGTAAGTCTTCTGTAAAATATAAGAAATGGTGTATATTCAAAGAGAGTGGGCTTTTATTTTCTTTCTTTTTGATACCTCACATCATGGGAATTCCAAATATTTCTAATGGGTATCTGCTATTTCAGTTGAAAGAGCACTAATCTTCGCTAGATCATTTACAAAGCAGCAATAAAGCTGCATTAGGAGTGTTTCAAAAAGCAACACAGGTATAGTGTCAGTGTTTTTAATTTGAAAGGAGGTTTTTCTGTTGTTTTTTTTGTATTTTCATCATCAGCATCATTTGCAATTGACAGTGTTGCTTGTTTAGAAATTAATACAAAAGTGACTATTTGCTTCTAGCTAAATACCCAGATAATATGCTGCATATATTATGAAGTATATAGGTCATCATTTGATCTGGAATATATTTAAAAATATTTTGACCATTTGTATTCATCTGAAAAAAAAAAAAAGATTAAAAACTTGATGGTATGTTCCATTTTATCAGATTTAAAAATTATTGAAACATTGATATATAGCCTCATAAAATCATTCTCTCTTTTAACCAGAATTAAAAGGATTTGAAAATGCGTCCAAGCTATTAGTAGCTCCTTTTGTGACTTTGAGAATTATTTGAGATACAATTGAATTGCAATTTCAAAAGTACTACAGAATAGGAAAGATAAAAGTGAATATTCAGGCTGAATATTACTCATCTTTTCTTTTTTTTTTTTTTCCCACAAAGTATTCGAGAACTAATCAAAAGAATCTGATTGTCTATGGGCTTAAGTTCATGACAATACATTAACTTGGAGAATAAACCACATTAAAGAATCAGAGACAAATTATCCAAATGCAAATGAAAATCTAAAAACGTAGTGTACCAAAAAGCAGAAATGGGCAGGGATTCTATTAAGTGGTAAATATTGATTTACAAGTAACAGATTTCATATTCTAATTTTGAGAAATGAAAGTACCCCATTCCAAATTCAGTTTCTTTCTCTGGAATAAATATTGATTTCTCATAAAACTATAACTATTAATGAGCACTGAATGCTGACAACAGATTTTTCTTATGAAGAACATTCAGAAGAAATATAGATGACACGCATGCTTATATTCTAAAGCCAGGTTTTTCCAACATTTCAGCATAGTGAATTAATTTATCCATTCCTATCTCAGATGAAACATCATAATAAATATTGATTTGTATATAAAAAGAAATGCAATCTTCCCCCCTCCCCTTTTTTTTAAATTGTATTTTGTTATTAATTTTTTAAGATGTACCATGGAAAATTATATACTATACTGGTAGAAAATGGTAGGAACAATGCTTCTTCCTGGATAAATGAAAAGAAAAAATAGAAAGTAAAACTGTGACTAGAATGTATTTATAAATTGTCTTGACAATTTTGTGACACTTCAAACTAAAGAAAAAGGTTTGTGATCCTTGACTGTATCTGTACTATTCCCCAGTGCAGAAGTATACCTGAAGTCGAGTGGCAGTCAGACTCACCACTTAACACCTTTGTCTCATGATGTGGTTTTAAATATTGCACTCAGAAGAGAAGATGAGGTTATTTTTGACTTCAACCAAGAAAAACCCAAGCTCCCCTTAAAGTCTGGATATTCAGAAGATCCATGAATATGAAGGTCTTCTTTTAGTATTTAAAATGCTGTGAGTCCAGCAACTTGCAATGGAACCATGATTTTCATCTATTCTGGATACAATTAATTTGAAAAATAACTTAATATGATACAATATACATTTAATTTTATTTTTGGGGGGATACTCTCTTCCAGTTATAATTTATATTGTTTTTCCTTGAATATTTTTTCAAAATAGTTCACTCAGAGAGGAAGAAGGAGAATTCAGCAGGTAAGAATCTTAGAGTTTGGGGCCTGGATTCTAGCTTTCAGCAGACTGCTTAGGAAAACTGATTAAAGCCAGAATTTAAAAGGGATGTCAACAAAGTGCAAGATCATAGATAATATTAGTTCAAAATTTAAGAAAATATCTTGCATTGTTCTTAGATCCCTTAAGGCAATTGAATAAATGAATTGCTTTTCTGAATTTCTGTATTCCTGGCATCATAAAAAATACAATAGTAAAGTTACAGGATAATTAATATTTGTCACATCCTTTTATATTGCTGATCTCTTAGAGAAGGCAATGTGGAGTAGGGTTATGCACTACCACATTCCAAATCAAACTGCATTATGTCTTTAGGTATTTAATAGGATCTACAGATTGATTATGAAGAAATTTAAGTCTATAATGATTTATTAAATTTAAATAAATCTATATTTTATTTTTTTATCATCTGCTTTATAAAGGTTATTATACTGTGAGACCACATAGGAAAAGATTGCAAATCAAGAAAGCTCAGGAGCTAGTGAGAATGAAAAATATCATGCCTTCAAATAAGCTTCCAAGATTCCAGGCCAAATGACAAAGAAACAAACAAACAAACAAACCAGATTTAATTAATAATCCTCAAAGGCAGAAGCAGCCCCCCTCCTTGACAGGTTTTCATCCCCCCTCAGCTACTCTGCTTAGCAAAAATCAGGTTAAGAAATGAGAATCAAACCCACCAAACTTAGTGTTCATTAACATGATAGTTCATTTCAACTCTTTGCTAAAATATTGATTCACTGATAATTTTAATACAGTTTGTGAGTATCTGTCTACCCAAATGTTGTCAGTTTAACATATTATATGATTTTTAAGACATAAATCTATGCCTATGTCATTTGATTTATAAAGGAAACAGTGAAATTTGCTAACGTGACCAGATAACTAGTCCAGCCAGTCGCTCATAGTTCTCTTGGCAAAGTCTAATGTCAGCAAAAAGAACTGCAACTTGCAGAAGATTAGATATATTCAGGAAACAGAACAAATCAAAGGTCTATTACTCCACCAATAGTTCCAGTAAACTTTTTATGGTTTAGATACTGTAGAGTATAATTTCTTGTCTGTCAATTTCTTCTATAAGAGAACAGAAGTAATAGTATGCTGCTGGCTTGTCTGAGTGATATATTATCCCATGTTGGCTACAATACTTGCTACTGACTCCTTAGTTTTGCTTCTATCTCTCTTGAAGAGGTATAAATGCCCCTGTTAACTCCTATAACCCACTCACAAGGTCTATACAGCGGATAAAGAAAGAAGAACTTCCTTGGTAGAGGCATTTCATCTGCCTCAAAGAAACCTGTGAAATGCCAGTAGCAAAAGAATTTTTCTTGTTCCCTGCCCTTTGGTAGGCAATTAGCTTTTGCTTTTCAAAATGACAGTAAGTTCCTTACTTCAGTTTACACAGCTTCAAAAGTTAATTATTGGTCATAAAATTATCCTTTTGAAAACTGCACTTAGGTATTTCATATGATGAACTTCTGCATCTTTGATTTAAACAGATGGACTGCAATCTATATAGTATCCTGTTTATTTTAAAATGTTACAAAATTCATTTTGAAATTTTCAGTCATATTTAAGGATAAAATCTATCTATAATATAATATCTAAAGCACTGTCAACAGCATGAGAGCAGCAGGTTAGCATTCAGCTAAGCGCCATTTGCTCTAAAGTCCCACTGAAGTCTTGCTGGAAGCATGCAAATCACAAATATACTGCTGCTCTGAATCACCTGTGATTACTCCCAAATCATAGAATATTATCTGAGCACAACTAGAATGCTCAAAATACATGGATATATTTTTCTCAACTGGCAACTGCCATACTGAACAGAACACAGGGTTTCATAATGTCATGTAGCTATTGTTGATGTGGCTATTTGTATGTCACTATGCATGTATTTTCATATGGAGATGGAAGGCAAGATCCTCTTCTCTGAAGTCAGAGGAGCCATACTAATTTAAAGCAGTACAAGAGTTGGCTCTTAACATACTTATTTTCTCCTTACATGGTTTATTTGTTAAAGGCTCAACAACTCTAATATCTTCTGAAAATGAAAATACACATCTCAGCATAATAAAACAAGTTGAACATTGCTATTATAGCTGAGATGCCATATTCAGCAAGATCAATGTTCATATTAAGATGCTTGTTAATGAAACACCTAGACATATGGCTAATTTATTCATCTTAACTCTTGTAGGCTAGCTACAGTGACTGTCATAAAATATATAGTTTTCCAATTTATTCAGCTAGATTAAAATCGTGAGCTCATATCACATCAATGACAGCTTTATACTTTCACTTCTGGTCTGCACAGCAAAGATACAAAATGCAACTTTGCTAACCCTCTTATTTCATTAAATAAAGGAAAAAGAAAAAAAATAAGTGGAGCTATTATAAGTCTATCAATTCCAATTGACTTACAAAACTTTGAAGATATGTCAAATTCAGTGTTAAACACATTACTACTTGGTATACTGTGGAAAGAATTGAACTGGCTGATTGGCATCCTAATGGACAGATTAATCAATGTGAACTCCCCTGTTGAATATGCATTGCTCATCCCTCCATAAAACTTCATTTTTCATAGTATAAGACATCTAGGCAATTTTTATAATTAAAAGTATTTTTAATAACCTCTTCCTCAACTCAAAGGACCTACAGTCAGCTTTAATCTTCTTTTGGTAGAATGCATCTTCTTAGAATAGATTCTACCTGCACTGATATAGTACCAAATTTGTTTCTGTTAAAGAGGTAGGAAAATTGTACTGAAAGCAAAAATGACTAAGCTGTTTTTCGTTATGGGTCTTTAGTTTGTTTCTGATATCTGATTTATAACTTCAGCAAACATATGTGCTCCAGTAATGAACACAGAGCAATCACAATCCAGAGAAGGCTTGAGAAAATGATTATCTATAGGCTGTGAAGAAAGCCCATTAAAACCTTAAATCAGTGACACAAGGTTATTAGCTAAATATTTCAAGGGAGTATCTCGCTGTGACATCTCTCAGAACATTTTTTCCAGATGTTTTTTCAATGTCCTAGCCTAGCTGTATTTGGCTGTTATTTCTACAAAGCATTCTTTCAGATACTCTTTTCTGCTCTAGGCAGTTGTGTATTGCTAAAGGGTTCCTATGGTCTGTCCTGTAGGTAATGGCTTGTCAGAGGTATGAAACCCATCACTGTATAGAAGCAAAACATTGCTAATTGATGTTGCTTTTGTAAAATTAGACAGATCTGGGACATGGATATGAGTAAATAAAGAATTTTGCTGAAACTCTGAGGGGCATTAACCCCTGTCAATTAGAAATTAGAAGCTCTGTGACTCTGGAACAGTACCACATATTCTATTTAGTCAATCCCTCTGACTGTTGGTGTTTCTCAAAGTAGTTTCCCAGTCATTGATATGTCCACCTGCTCCAGAGTCAGGAATACTGGAACTAAAAAAGATTAAAGGCTTTCAAGACTCCAGCTTCAAAGGAAAGAGTGTGGATAAGAATGTCATCATTAGGGATAAACTGCCCAGAATGACAGATTTTGGAAGCACCCAGTCCTCTCAGTGACATTGGTATTCTTGTCAGTCTCTCTGCCAACAGCAGCAGTGTAACTGATGAGAATATGAATGAAGCTGCAGGGTCTGCTTCATTTCATGTTTTGGTGCTTTTGAAATGAAATTCTGTCTGCTTTCAGTTAATAGGAATTTTGAAACTGTGACTTTTAAGAGATCTAGACCCAAAAAAAAATTAGGAAAAATTAAAATTTTTTTTAAACCATTAAATCTTTTTTTTTTTTTTTTTTTTTTTTTTTGGTTTGTCAGCTTTAATATTCACATCAAAAAGATCTATGGGAAAAGCAAGAACAAATTTTCATTTCATCCTGCCATAGGCAGAGATGCAAGTTTACAAGTCATGTTCACGTCTGCATTCTAAGCAGAACAGAGTTTATCAGTAACAACAAGAATTCACCTTGAGAAGCAGAATAAAATAAACTGATAAGTAATATCTGCTCCTAAAATATGAGCTCTCCACATAAATTCTTTGTAACATTTCACATTTTAGGGTAAATAATTTGTCTGCTCGTTTTGCTCTTCTTAAGTAAGAGTGATAAACAGAGAAATAACTTTCTTAAACCTTGGAATGTGTATTCTGATCCCTTCCCCCCCCCCCCCATTTATTGTTTATGGTCATTATTTCCAGTCTCATTATTATTATTATTTTCATATTTATTTTCTAAACTAAGTGCTCTTTAATGGCAGTTTAATTTCTTGAACTGTAGCAGCCGGCTTTTATCTGGCCAAACACCAGCAGACATGTAAATGTTCTGAATTTGAGCTACATATTAATTCAGTACTGGTATATAATCTTGTTTGTATATATTATAATTTACACTAGAATTTCTTTCATTTTTTTGCCCTCATCTCTTAAATCAAATGTCAATTATCAGGTCTCTACATACCATCAAACAGATTTTTCAGGCCAGTTTTTTTAGCTATTTTTCAGGCCAGTTTTTCTAGCTATTTTTCAAGCCAGTTTTTCTAGCTCTCCTTGTTGAACAAGAATAATTTATTTACTAACAGAAATAGAATTATAAATAAAAGCACAAATTTCACTGTTTAAAATAAAACACTTCCATTGTGTATTGTAACAAAATCAGTAAGATATCACTAATAAATAAATCCTAATAAATGCCAAACCAAAGAAATGGAAGTTAAATGTTAATCAGTATAAGTAGTGTCACAAGCTCCTCTGTCTTATTATTTCTGTAAATAGATATAAATCCCTATCCTCTGCACCATCACAAGCAGACAAACTTAGGGCAAGCTCAGTGCAAAACATAGAGTAACTTCAGGCAGTAGACTCAAAGAGAAGCAGACAGCTTTCTTTCCCTGTCCTTTGGGAAATGAGGAACTACCTTAGGCTGAACAGTCCTCTTGCAGATACCTTTCTTACTGGCATCCTCCTACAAATATAATTCTTACCAGCATTGTCCTGCAGATATATTACAGATAGCCTTATGTGGTGAGTGGAGTTGCTCCTACTGGAGAAAGAGAGATTGCCAAGGTATGTGCATGAGGATTTTTCCACTGGCAGTAACCACAATACTCAAAATCAACATTCCCTAACCCAGAAACAACAGGACCAGTAAATTCAGCTTTCAAAAGCCATTTCTTTAAGACAGCCCCTAGCCTGTATTCTTTCTTCTTTACATTATCTTGTACCACGACAAAATGGCTGAGACAGATAGAGGTGGATTCAAGCAAACTTCTACAGCACAACCAGGTCTCTCACTAAAACTACATTCTCCCTTTTTGTGTTTATCTGTGTAAGGGAAATACTTAAGGAGAGAATCATTTTATTACTATCCACCCAGTATCACAGAACCTGCACTGTAATTTGGGAAATTTTATCCCACATTTCTCTGTATATATGGAACACTGCTAACAGTATTAGCATTGGTATCAGGAGATACCAGTTAGTACTGGTATCAGCATATATTATCATACAGGCACATATTTGGCTTCAGAGACTTCTAATCTTGTCCAACCTATGTAGATATTATCAGATCACCAACAGTTATATGCCCAACTTCAGAAATGCCTCCTCAATAAATTTCAAAATTCTACTCTCTGAATGCTGAAATGCTACATCTTTAGTTCAAAGAACATGAACGCAGTATTTTTATCCTATGTTTCCAGGATGTATGAAGCACTGACATGGCTCCCAGGGTGTGGAGATTAGTTAGGCTTTGCCTACAGGTCATTAACACTCACCCTGCCCAAACGGCACCAGCAGCAAACAGCTGGTCTGAGTCATAGCCTGTGACTTCTCCTGTGGGGAGATTAAGCTCTGCCTCACTTCCCACTCAGAGCTTCAGTCACAGTATAGTACTTCAGAGAACTTAAAAAAAATGACTTTGAAAAAAATACTGAAGAGTGAAAGGTATCTAAACTGTAGGACCTGATAATCTGTGATATATGCTGTGAGGTTTTTATTTATTGCATCAACCATTTTGCTTGCAGAGACACAGGCAGCTGATTATCTTTAAAAGGAATCATGCTGTCCTACTTGTAGCAGGTTGAGTTTCATCATAAAAAATACATTTTCTCATGTTGCCTCAAGCATAAACTGCCAATGCCATCTTAAAGAAAATAATTACAGATGGATAAACTGTACAGCATTTAGTTTCTGTGAGCTGCACAAACCTGATTCTCTAGAGATTTCTTAAGAAGGTGAGGCTGATGCAAGTCTTTCAAGTTGGATTTAAAATTATTTGTGATGAATATTCTTTTCTATAAAATACAATATCTTTTCCTATTACCAGTTTGGTCTTTTACAGAGTTATCATGCCACATAAGAGGAAAGTTTTATGTGATTTCCCTTATTTTTCTGAAAGTGTATCCTTGTCCTATTGAAATCAATGCCAAAAGTGCAACTGACAACCCTCGGTAGGTAGATCTCTAAGTGGAATTAATATGATTAGTAATCAGTATAATAATTTTATCAACCCATTAAATCAGTAATTTCTCCAATTATGCTAATCTGGTATGTGGCTGAAATATTACCTTACTCCACACTGGAACTTCCTTGAAAGTTTTAACTTATTTAATAGATTTTATTTAATTGATTCCCCCTCCTTTTCTTCTGAAGCTCTTTATCAAAGTGTTCATTGTGTCCTTCTGTCATAGCAGCCTCCCTGTGTGTATATAACTTATTCCCAAATACCACTAATTATGGATAAAATAAACTATTATTTAGATAAAGCATATACAAGATGGATTTTTTTTTTTCTTTTGAAAAGGAAACAAGTGCAATATTTCAGTGCATCAATACAGGATTTCGTAGGAAGAAAATATAAATAAAAACAATACTTCCAAAATAGGAAAGTTATAACTGAACTACTTACAAAAAAAAAAAAAGAAAAAAAAGAAAAAAAAGAAAACAAAAAAGGAAAATACATTTTTGAAACAAAGTTATCACAACTGCATTTTATGTATACTTTAAACTCTTGGGGTATTTTGTCTTTATAGTAAAGAAAAGAAATTCAATATACAATTTCAGTTTTATTACCTTTGTACTGTTCCCATGAAATAAATCTGCCTATGTGAAGGTCTTTCTCTGCTTTTTTAAAAGATCATTCTTTAAATGAAACTTTCTTTTCATTTCAGTGCAACATATACTGTTTTAATAAGGATTTTTTCTCCCTATTGAGAGTATTTTGACAAAGGAATAAGATTGCTTTTGTTTGCCATTTAATTTACCACTGGATCAATAGACTTAGACGTAAGTACTCTTGGTATTAAAACTCTCAAATTCTAGGGGAAATTGAGGTTAAATTGTAAACAAAATATTTCATTGGCATTGATCTCAAAAGCAGACTGACAGTATTGCTAAAAAATCAACAGCTTCTATATATAAATCTCATAAAACTGACAAGAGATGGATTTGGTTATTTTTCTTTGAAAGGGTCATTCCTTTAAAGCTGTAAGAGTTTATCAGTTTATAAAAGATTAAATGAACCATATTTTCCTTTAGTTCCTGTCACAACTCTTTTTTTGTGATTATCCAGGCTTGATCAGGTTATGTGAGTGACTGATTATTTTGCTCTC
This sequence comes from Stictonetta naevosa, assembly GCA_011074415.1. Lineage (NCBI taxonomy): Eukaryota > Metazoa > Chordata > Aves > Anseriformes > Anatidae > Stictonetta > Stictonetta naevosa. Next base: position 31,618,314 of record CM021700.1, read on the forward strand.
TATTTTAGGGAACTTCAGATTTACAGAATTTATTACCCATGCTAGATCATTATGTATGATCAATATATTATACATATAAAGATTACAGGTAATGTGGACTTACTTAATTTAATGTGATACACTGCCAGGATTTACAGTTGCTAATATTGCCTCAAGAGAATGAAAAAATGCACAGATAACATTCTCCTTTAGGCAATATCCACCAAAATTAAAGTCACCGCTTCTTTCTTTAAATGAACAAGTACAAATTTTTATGTACATGGTAGCTAACAAAAATTTGTCTTCTTTACCCTATTTTTTCCCTTTTCCCTTACTCCAAGAAAAATATGAGTAGACTAGTTGCTTAGATAACACTGGTTGCTCTATTTCAATCCCTAATTGCAGATGATTTTTAATGAAAGGGAAAAGGAACACTTTATCAATATACAAACCAAACATGGCACCTTATAAACTTCTGCATGGAATCTCTGCTAAAAGACTGCCTTTCTCTGAAAAGCACTTTTCGAAGGGTCATTATTTGGACTCTCACACCGTCAAAACCTTAAAAGTGTGGTTCTATCTTGACTCTGCTGATATCCTTATCAATGGATCAAATTGACACCCAGACACAGAAGATCAATACTTCTATGCTGATGTGAAAGCTCTCCAGGAATAACTTAGAATTCTCTCCATGGTGTCTAGTGCCCAGAAGGCATAAATTCCTCGCTAGTACTGATCTTTCTGCAGCTTTGACAGCCAGAATAAAGGCAAGAATCTGTGTCAATCTAGGAGTCAGCAACGATGGTGGGATGATAACTAAGATCCAGTTTTCTGTTCAGATGTGGTACAGCCTTCAGGCTGCTGCTCATATCATAGATAGACTCCTACAGTGCAGTGTTCTTGGAGCTCACAGGGCTAAGAAAATGTTAGGTGATAGTGTGTCTCTAAGTATGAGGAGAAAGCATGCCTGAACACCACAATAATGAAAAGAAAGCTAATGAACTTAAATATAAACATTGCTTTTTAAACTTCTTTCATCTGTTCCCACGCATGTAAAGTTAGTGTATTTCTTACCATTGCAACTTAACTACACTATCAAAAAAGAAGCAGCAAATAAAAATTGAAGTAAAAATCGTAACATTTCAGCCTATGACTGTATATATAGAAGTATATATAAAGCTTTACAATCAGGGAACAAAGTTAACTTTACAAAGTTAACAATTAACTTTGTTTTAGTTAAGTATCTAATCCAACAAAGTATTGTCAGTTTATGGAATTTACCATGTTCTTTGACCCACAATAATTGTAGTCAGAGATCAGTTAGAACTGTTTATCAGGAGTAGAGTTTACAAGTATAAGAGAATTTGTGTTGTCACCTAGCTGTCACCTACCTAAATCTAGCTCCAGGACAGGTAATGGATTAAAACTGTTTACAGCTATAAAACAGTAGCATGCATTCATGCATGCTATAAAATATCAGCATGAATTCATTACATTCCCAATGTAATGACATGATCTTGTCCAAAGAACAGCAGAAAATATTCTCATTTAAAGCCTCACATTTGTCTTCCATTAAACTGTAATACAGACTAAATTTGGAGAGTTGCCTCTGGACTACAATAACAATTTGGGGAAAGCAAAACGCTGCTATATAGCATATAAACTACACTTGATTCTCATTAAAGAGAGTTTCTTTAGTAAGTATGCAGAAAACGTTTTTATTTATTAATATTTTTTGAAGTGAAAGAACCATCGGTTAGTTGTTACTAGCATTGTTCTGGCTAGTATTATGAGATGTCTGTTCATCAGTAACATGAAGATAGGTCTTGACTATTTTAAGAATGTTCTTCTTACCCTGACCTCAGGTACCAATGGTATGGCAATGCTAGGGAGCAGGCCCTCTTTTCTAAGTGTTTATGACAATTAAGATTCTCAATCAAAAGCTCTTTCTAAACACCATGATTTAAAATTTAGAATTATTAAAACCAGGTCTTTTATTCACTGAACTAATTCACTGGGCTCTTCCACCACATTGTGGAAACTCTGATATCCCAACATAGCTTAAAATCCACTACAAAATGAGGTCCAGGAAGCAACGTTTTCAGACACGGATATATTAAAAAAACCCTCCTGAACTACATGTACATCTACCAGTAAATGAAGAGCAACTTTTCATTCAGCTACTGTGTGCAGTGTTAACTCATAATTTTATTTTTTGCCAGGTTATTGGATTTTTTGATACAGGGTACTGCATTTCTCTCCTGCATCGCTGTCAAGAGCATAAGTGAGTAAGTTTAGCTACGGTGTCACTTGTGCAGTGACAAACAGGAAGATGCAAGATCTACACAGCAGCATCTACATTTTACAGACAAATACAAAGTCTTAAATGAAGGTACAGAGGGAATACAGAATAAACCTGGGAAAGCCAGTTATGGTGGCTGTATCTGTTGCTCACAGAATCTAATCTCTCCTTCAGTAGTGCCTTGGCTATAAATTTAAAGGTGTGAGAGCATAAAAACCTGAATAATCACTTGACTTGTACAGTTCAGCCTCACTGTTGTCCAGCACTTTGGAGAACTCAGGTTTCATACAGGTATGATATGAAGGATGAAACTTGCTGAGCTTGCAGCAACAGGGAACCAACACCAGATGTCACAGTCACAGCTTTATGAACTGCTTTAAAGAAGTTAATGCCCTCCTTTCTATACTTTCAGCAAAATTGCTCTCTTTGTGTCACTTCTTTGCAGTATACTTGGAGAACAGCCCGTGACACAGAAGGCCTTGGTCTTAAGTTATCATGTTAAGATATGTTCTAGAAGGTTAGAACATGAGAAAGAGAGCAAGGAAGTGAACGCCATGTATACTCTCCCTCTGACTTTTGCTCCAGTTCACAGACTGGTAGGAGAGGGTAGCAGCTTTGTCAAACGAGTTTCTGACTTCAAACACATTTACCATAGTACCTTCCTTCTTTCATTTCGAGGTAGAGACAGTACAATTTTACTTATGGAGAATTTCAGACTTAATTTTGAAGACCATTGTTTTGACCACAATGTTCTTATGACTGTTGATACGTATGCTCTTGTGCTGTATAGCTGATGTGCAAATGTGGCTTGTTAACCTGAGTAGTTTCTCCTGATGCATCAGAAAATAGAAGCAGACAGAACCTTCCCTTCCCCTGTTGGTTTGCAATACTTAGGTAGCACTTGGCTAGGTTACAGTCCTCCCTGTTTACCAACAGGTTTCAGAATCAAGCTTCTTTCTCAATAGACTTTAGGACTTGCACCAGAATAGTTATGTGAGTAAACTATTATCTGACCAATATTGAAAATGTGAGCAAAGACCAATAAAGCTTACACTGCTGGTTTACATTACAAAATAATTTAATGTTGCTATCGCAGTTCAGAGCAACTGTAGTGGCATTGCTTCCGTGGTTGCCTTTACTAGATGAAACAACAAAATGTAAGAGAGATATACAAAAATGTTTGCTTTTTCTGAAACTGTTTATCACTGACATTCTGATCTTAAAATTATTATTCAAGCAAAACTTCTCCTCTTAAGGTATTTTGTATTTCTTCACATATTCTTAGTATCTTATTTTTATTATTTTTATTTATTATTTTATATATTTTTCAATATCTTTGGAACAGCTTCAAACCTGCACAACTACCATTTTAGCCAATACTAGAGAGTTTTTGGTTTATAAAAATTCCACTGTAGCTGTTCAAACTCTCCTTTAACTGTCCTTTACTTAAACTGAAATGAAAAGTGTTATGCTATCTATAGAGTAGTTTTAGTTACAATTTTGCTTTATTTTTATGCACTAGCACATTTTACAGGAATTTAGCCTAATAAAAGCCATATCAGTTAAAAGCTCTTTACCAGATATTTAATTTGCTTCCATACTGTATTTCTAACTTTATAGCCCCCCCCCCCCTTTTTTTTTTTTTTGTTTCAGGTCCCTAATGGCCATTCTAAACATTTTTGTGTCAATTTTTGATAAGTATTTCCAGTAGTCTACTTCTATCATTCCACGTGTAATTATCTGCCTGAGGCCACCATTCAGAACCTTCCTATTTTAATGCATAGATCAGAGAGACAATTTTCCTTCTTGTCTGATTTTTTTTTTTTTTCAGTTGGATTCAATTTTTTTGCTTAGTCATCCATGAACAGTATATTATTAATAGTCATTTTGAACAGCAAGTAAAAAATTACAACATTGGTATATTTGCTAAATATTATTTGAGCTGCAAACATACCGAAGTGGCTCGGTGCAGCAGGTAAAACTTAGAAACTTGTAAGTACTGAGAAAAATGACAGGCATAAATTTTATTATAAAATTATATTATATGAAATTACTGGATCAAAACAGAAAAAAAAAAGAATGTATTACTTTTTTTTTTTTTTTTTTTTTAAGGCATTTCTGTAAAATATTTCTGTTCAGGAGCTGCATACTTGCAAGTCCCATTCACCAGTAATAAAGCTTCACTAGGGTTTCAAAACTGATAATAACTGACAATATTCAATAGTTCTGTGTTCAATAAATGGGGGGGAGGGGGAGGGAAAGCTATTTTGGATTTCAGTTAAGACAAAATAATTATTAGAATGGAAAATGACAGGTTTCAGAACTAATAATCCTGAGTAATTAGAACTACTGATTATTCAAAGTGATAAACTGTACATAAAGGACAAAATCAAAACCAACGTAAGCGGACCCAATTTGTATAGAAACTTAGATAGCTTAATGATGATGGAAGACAAATCCTTGGAAAAAATAATGCTATTAATGCTATTTAGACAAAGAGAGAAAATATCTTATCAATATCTGACATTGCCAGAAGTTAATGATAGTATGAAGTTGTCCTTTTGAACGTAAATAGAAACATACTTTAAATTTCAAAATTACCAATCCTGTGTACAGGGATACAGAGTGTTTATTTTCACTGAGTTATTTATGTTGTATTTGGTTAAGAGAATGCATAACTAGACTGGTGAAAAAAAAAAAAGAAAAGAAATGAAAAAGTTTTTTCATGGATAATTCATTAACACCAATCAATCATCCAATAAATTCTCCACTGCAAAATAGACCATAAAGGTCTTGTAAGAAGGGACAATAAACAAAGCCATGAACAAAATGTCCAGTGAATGTGTATTGCAAGCAATAAAATAAGAAGGAGGCTCATGCTTGACACTGGTAAGTGGCAAAAAGAAACATCAGCCTCCTTTCTCTTGGACAAAAGACCAGCAAAACATATGCAAAACCTATCAGGTTTTATGCATCTCCTTGGTACTTTTTAAAATCATTAGTTTAGATACATGTTGACTTTGAAGATATATTGTAAGTGCTCCACTGAATGTTTTAAATATATTAAAGATAGGTCAATGAAATACACATTTTAATGGAATGCTATGGTTGCACATAAAGCATTAGCAGAATGCGTACTAAACTCATTTCAACTAGTGCTCTCACCACAACAGCATAAAAATGGTAAAATTTATGAAAGATGTTGACATGTTGGAAAGTTGTATTTCAATACTGGAAATACAATACTCAAATGATTTTGAAATACAGAAGCATTTTAATTAGCAGGCCAGCATAAAATTTGGATGAATTTATGTGCTGTTGGAACTGATTCAATATTGTTAGGACATTAAAATAAAGTACAGAAAGTATACAGTGCATACAAGGATCAAGTTTGTTTGAATAAAAGCTATGTATTAACAAGCAACTGCCATACCCATCAAACCCTCAAATGGCTCCTTCAGATTCAAACTGCAAAAACAACTCAAAAGACAGAAGGTAATGAAAAATAGAGACAAATCTGTATTATAACAAAATGAGAAGTAATCCAAGTAAGACCTCCTACTTCCCCCTACTGAATTTAGAGGAGTTTGACATTGAAGCTATTGTGATTATAACATACAGGTTCATTACCCACCCCCACCCAGAGCATTATTATCCTACTTTATAAATAGGGTAACTGTGGCACAAGGTAACGAAATGCTTGTGTTATTTCGTAGGCTTATGATAGACTTCAAGATAAAAGCTCAAGTCTGCAAGTCCTAGCTCAGTAATGAATTCATGGATTTTCCCCTTCAAAGAGATTAAAACAAACAACTTCAGAGAAGTTTAATTAATCTAGCTACATTTTTTTGGTGAGTATATATTTAACTAGATTTAGAAGGGAACCAGGAGTCTTCTCACTAAAAACAGACCAAGAGGAATGTCCTGATTTAGGAACAAGACAGCTGAAATGGAGCACCTTGTTCTCCACTGTGATCAGCTAAACAGAGAGGATTCCAGATCAAGAATACACTGGGCTTGCATTTGGAGGAACAGGAGCAGGTATCCTCTGTTTGAAGTAGAAGTTGTAAAGAATTTGTGCTTTGTAAACTTATTCAAGAAGAACTTGGTTGTTCTCCAAGTTACAGCTGCAAGCCCAGTTTGTTCTCATGACCACAATCAAGTAGAACACAAACAGAGAATATCACTAAAATACCTTTTCTTAAATTCATTATTTACTTTTCAAGGTTCACAAAATCTTGACCTACACCTAATCGAGTAGACTCTTCACGTCTTCATAATCCTTTAAATCAGTTCTTGTAGAAAAGGCTTTAAAAGAAATATCAAAGTGACCTAATTTGTCACTGAGAGCTCTGAAGAATAGGCTGTATAAATCACATCGGACTACAATACCTTATACAATGTACTAAGACATGACTGATGTAATCTAATACTAGATTTCATAACCGTATGTATTACTAAGATATTTGAGAAGTCGAAAGACCATATTCTTATCTTTTAGAAAGTGACCTTGCTTGATTGGCTCCTTCAGGGAGAAAGTACAAGGCAGCACCTGCTTAAACTGCCAACATTACACTGCTATGTTTGATCAGGTATTATTAGCTGTATCATTACACTGATTATGTACCAAGAGCTGATGTAGCACACCTCCTTCTATAGATACTTGACTAGCCATGTAAAATCAACTCCTGGGATGCAGCTAGCAGAAAATAATCTAGGCAAGACTGAAGTGGTTCTACTTGGCAAAGAAGATGTTTCAAAAGTTTTCCCAGTTGATGGTTTCTATTTGTTAACCTAGTTCATATGTCTAGGTCTTGTTTGGGTCTTTCCTAACCCTGGAGATCCATGCATTATCAGAATCCTAAACATGCCTTTGTTCATTCATTTTACTAGTTTCATTCTGCCTAAGGAAGGTTTCTCTACCTCTCCACATTCATCATCAGCTGTCTTTGTGTTCAAGTTGAGAAGACATGGCGTGACTTTAATACTATCCGCAGGCTCAAGCCTATGATATATACATAGATGAGTTCCATATAGCATGGCAAAAGTATGTTTCCAGAAACAGGAATTTGAATCATGATTAAAACTTCATTGATAACACTAGAACAAGTTATGAGGGGGGTAAGCATAGTTTTTAAATGTGCCTCTCAGGCTTTCAGGCTCACAAGGGTGTCACTGTCTCATCTGCTCCTAAATGAGCATTTGGGGCACAATCACAAAATTGAGTAAATTACATATATAACGTTTTGAGCAAAGGCAATGTTCTAACTCATTTGTTTTCTGTGCCATAAGAATTTCAAAAGTGTGATGATTTTTTTTTTTTTTCATTAATACACTTATAATGAGGCTGTTCCACATTATAAATTTAAGGTAAATGACAGACAGTAAAGCTAACAAACTTCATGGCCATATTCTTATGCCACTCATTGAGTAGCTGCTGTTCCATCCAATTATTCACACCAATGGATATGCTGCTCAGAAGATTTTTTTTTTTTTTTTTTTTTTTTCAAACTCATCTAAACCGAATGTTTAAAATCCACATGTTGTGAATATCTGGTTCTTTTCTGTCAATCATAGAATTAGATTAGCTTAAGTAAAGAATTCATTAACAGGTTTTTTGCCAGGTTTGACCCAGTATTACTACAGAAAGTCTGCATGTAAAACGTAAAAGCCAGCAGCAATATTCTATTTATTACTAAAATCAAATAAATAAGTTTACAAAAATAATAATAATAAAAAAACACTAGCAGTTTTTTCATGCTTTCCATATTCACAAATTTACCCTAAACTGAAAAACAGGTGTAAACTATAATTTGTAAGTGACTTTTAAAGTACAGTTCCTTAAACATGTTTTTTACAGTCAAAATGACTGTAAAATTTTGCCATTTTTTTTTACATGCACTGCATAGTATGTTTACCATAATGTAGTTCAGGGCACATTTGCAAGCAAGCATAATTTCACTGAATTTACAGTGGATCTATATTTAAGTAATTCTTTTCCCAATGATTTTACAAAGACTTTATGAAAATTCTTTAATATACAGTGACTATTTTAATAAGGGCTCAGAATGTCTTGTCAAAAATCCTTACTATTTTCTAGACACACCTTGATTTAACAAAGGCTTTATTAATTGGTAAACCACTAACCCTCCGTCCAAACAAACCTACAAAATCCCTGGAAAACTGCTAATTATTCCTTTTAAACTGCAAAATGTTCGGCCAGCTAGGCCTTTCTCACAAAGGGACAGCTAGCTGCTCTGATATTCTTCACTTGCCAAGGGACATGCTAAAGATACACCAGGATTCGTTTGTTCTAAGGCATTTCAATTTTCCTTTTCTGGTGCAGGTATGAAAAAATGAAATGTTTAGATTTTACCCCATCATGGAGGCAGGATACATCCAGAGTATGAATTATGCTAAAATATGCTGAACCACATGCACAGCCTTAAGATTCACTTCCTTTCTACCTACAGCCTTACAGTTAAAAGAAATTTTCATATAATCAATGTCATTTAGGCATTAGCATGAATATTATTCAAATGACGTTCTCTGTTTTGAGATTTAGTTACCTCAGAAAAACACAGCTGATGTCTGCCCAAGACTTATTTGCCCCCACTTCTAAGATTAGGATATGTATAACACAGTATTTCACACAACAGATTTAAATCTACATGCATCTTGAGGTTATTGTGAAACTGCCATTTGTGACCCTTGTATCCACAGACAGAAAACCATAAGAACATTTTAATGGACTGAGGTATAACAAGGATTTTTTTCAATCTTATCTGTACTACTACTTATCAGAAAAAAAAATCGAGGATCTTGACATCAATCTCTAATTGTACAACGATTACTATCTTTAGTTTTCTGCAGAACAAAACTTGTACTAGATGATCGATTCAGCATCCTCCACTTTTTATAATTCAACAGGGCATAAAAATGATGAATGATTGACTCAGATGGCTGTTTTATTTGCTGTTTTGTAATTTTGTCTTCATTATTGGAAAACCTGTTCTATGGAGAACTATGGTGTTGTATGCTTGGATGGTAGAAACTGATATCTCTACTTCACAAAGTCAGAGATTACTGCACCAGCTACAGTAGATCCATGAAAAATAATTAGATACACACCTTCACAGCAACATCTATTGAGATTGTTCTGGGGGGTTGAGAGTAAGTTTGGGAAGCTTATCTTTATTGTTAGTTTTACCTTCTCCCCAGGGGACAAATTAATACACAAAAACGGTCATAGTTATGATCATACGTCAGAAGTTTCTGTCAACAATTTTGAAACTGAATTTAATTGCATATTCTACTGGAAAAAACTTGTTCAGGTAAGTGATGAAGTTGTACACAGAAACACGTGATCTCTATTTCCATAAATTCCTACAGAACTGTAGCTGTGCCCAAATCCTATCATGAAGTGAGCACAATTCCACGTATTTTATATTTAAATGTCAAGACTTAACAAACATAAAATGCATCTGTGCAGAATATGAGATGGTCTTAATAAAATTTAGGATGAACAACATCTTCAAAAAAGAGGTATTTTATTTTCTCTTCAGTTAATAGAATTTATCTACACAGCGAATTGTAAATTACCATTTTATGTACATACATTTAAGCTAGAATATTAACTACAGGAAAATAAAAGTCATTTGACCTAATTGTTTGCTCTAGTTATCCATTTAAAATGTCCTCTTATTCATGCCTCACAGAAACCAGCTTATTAAATTTTATTGTTGCTTGTCAGTTATTTCCATATATAATCTAATGTACTTGACTTTCAGTCATTGTATTATCATTTCATTTCCTCATCATGCACATGGGAAAGAGCAGAATAAGGGCAAGGGGAAAAAGATAAGCATAAGACAGAGGTAAGTTGCACACAGAGCCATAAAATGGAAACATATTTGTAGCTATATTCTGAAAACATGGAGACTTTTATGTTAGATTCTGAATTAAAGTCTGTTCCAGCTGGCCCAAGCTTTACTGAGCTGTTAGTGATTTGAATATATTATTCTTAGACTTAAAGGCCAGATTGTTTCACCTAAGCTTTATCTTCAAGCACACTTCTATTTTCTGAGACAATGAACAAAAAATTCAAAGCCTTAGGGCAAAGTGCAAATGACCTTTTTCTTTTTTAAACTATTTGTAAGATTGAAACTAAGAAATTTTCTTGCAAAAAAGTTAACCTAGCCTTGTCGTGAGCAATACATTCTTCAGTGATAGCAGAGCTGCTGGTGTGTGTGTGTGTGTATTGTTGTTGTGCTTGTAGTGCATTGATTTTAAACTGCTGGCAGCCAGAGTTCACATTAGGAGCATCTGAGAGATTGACAAGATTGGCAAATATAAGGTGCTTCTTTCCAACTGTTTAGTGACTGCCACTTGGATGGCTTATTTCAACAATAATGAATGTTGGAAAATATGTAAATAGGAAGAAAAAAAGTCTCTTATGACACCTTCTGAGTGCAAGTTATATATCAGCTATATACTGTGAGAGTGAAATTGTACTGTCAGATATGTACAGGCTGCAACCTGAAGTTCACTGAAGGGGACTGACTCTCATTAAGAGTCCAACCTACTAGGTTAATTTCACAGAGGAAAATATAAAAAGAAAGAAGAAAAGATCTGTAAGTTACTGTCCACTAGCTTATTAGCTTATGGTCAAAACTGACATTTATGGACCATTGATGCTTACCTGCCCACGTAAATTTAAGGAGTTTGACCATTACTTAAGAAAGATAGGAACTACCTAAGCCTTTCTTCCTTTCTTCTATTCTAAAGATCAGGTTGTTTTCCAGTGGAGGTTAAAATTATAATATTATAAAAACATCATGATGTTAGATATCACCCATGAGAGTCCTACCTAAATAGAACTGTAAAGATTGTGCGTGCCTGCTTTATTTCTTTGCATTAAAAAAAATCTCTCATGGTAATGCCTTATCACACCCAACATAACTTCAGTCCAACACATTTGAAAAATTAATACACATCCAAACTTCTGGATTCTCATTCAAAACAATTGTCTGAATTGTCTGTAATATGCTTAAAAGACAAATATATTCACACTAGTGAAAAGAGTCTTGATGATTCAAAAGGACATTTACAAATAGTGCAATGGGTAAAGATGCCTTACAGAGCTATCAGGGATATTTCTCAAATGGATATGAATGAAAATCTTGAGAATTTAAATCACAATGAAGTTGAAAACAACAAAAGAATGATATTCTACTATTAAATTATTAAAGAGGTATCTTGAGGAATTATTTTCTGTAACTTAAAGAGAAATCTAATTCCAGTTTCACATTTTGTCTCAGTTCATACTGAACATGTTGTCAGCAGTGGGATAACTACTGTCAGTGCAGCTGGTACCACAGGGGTGACATGATGATAATCAAAATCATGAAATGATCAAAAATTGCTTCCTAAGTTTGGCACTGGGACAAAGACAAACGGTTCCTTAGACTAAGACAAAATTGTTCTCCATCTGCTTAAGGTCGCACCAAACGGGGCAGCCCACAATCAAAGGCCACAAACTGTGTCACTGTTCTCTAACTTGAATTATGGGAAAGTCAAGAACAGCATTTTCATCTGGCAAGGGGCTGAACTCTGAAGAAAATAATGCATTTTGAGGTTTTTGAAGAAACAAAAACTGCTGCTTACTTTTAACACAATGGTAAGAGCAACGTTTTTTAATGGAAGTGTGCCACACAAACCATAATACTATTTGAAAACTAATTAGATACTAAATTTAGGCTGTAGATGTGCCATTATGTGCCGTATTTTCAACAGAGCATTGACAAGATAGTTGTGTGATGGTTGCTTATAGTTAGCTGTACAGTTCTGCCAGTTCTCTGCATATGCTTTCAAAGCTTATTTTCATTTGTATTAAGTTGCCTGTTGTACACATGCCCAGTGACTCTCATGTTGGTGGGCAGGTCCTAGGCCACCTATAAAGGCTCACCAATGTTCATCTCCCATTAGTGTTTTTTTATCTTGGGGAATCCACACCTATATTTGCTTTTTTATGAATTGGTACTCATGATTTTTGAGTTTGACACATTTTTGACTACAAGACTTTGAGTAGAAGAGAAGGAAGAAAGGGAAATATATCTTTTTCAAAGGATATAGTTCAAAAAACATTTGAAATTTCTCATCTAGAGTGGAAAAGAGGGTATACTTGAATCCAGAATTTTCATTATATTACTAAATAAGAAAACATTTTAAAAAATCTACATGTAAGTCTAACTCCAGGTGTTGAATTTTATTGGAAACTCGAACTACTTCAACTACAAGATGAATATAATGAGTTAAAGTTATCACAATATGGATAATTTAGTCTGAATATTTGGTTTTCCTTTTACTGAGTGCTAGTGGTTTATTGGCTGCTATGTCAAACATACAGAGATGGGGTGTTAACAAAAACACAAGCGGTGTGAAAAGACACCAGGCACAAAGGGGGAAACAGACCCATGATACCTTTACCATATTTCAGAACAAATACTTACCAATGCATTCACCTGCCTTATGTTGTATTTTATCTAACAGCGAATCTATTTGTATGAATAACAGACACATACGGAAATAGATTTACTTTGTGTACCAAAACATTCACCCAAAAACTAATATCTGAACCTCATCTTCTAAAATTGCACCTTCTGAAACCTACTGAATTGGTCAAATTCATCTAGTAATTCCAATGCCTAGTAAGGGACTCAGAGGAAGGATGTTTTTGTATGCTATTGTAAATATGAGAGCTTATAAATAGTTTTTGTTTTTTGTACCTCTACTAGTAAGGTTACAAGGATACATCAAATTAAGAAAGTAATTGCAGATTGTAAAGAAAGAAATAATTATTTTTGTAATAGAAAATATTTCTGTAGTTTGTGTAGATTGTTAGAGCCTATTTTAACTTCATTAATTGAAGTAGTTATTCAGCATACATTAATCCAGTGCCCGGAATTTAGAAGTGGCAACTAATCAATAAAAATAAATGAATATTGATATTGCAGGACTTTTGCAATATTGTATTTATAGTGCCCCTGAAGGAAGTTAGATCTTACATTAAAAGATCAATAAACTAATGCAGAGGCTAATGCCTTGCATTCAAAAAGTCTTGGTGTCAGGGGACAAGGGGAAGGAAACTAAATATTTATTCCTGTATTTTTGATGAGATTGTAGAACTCTTTCCTCTTACTTGTATGATTGAACATGGGACATTGATTACCTTTCTGGTGGAGTCCAATGACATTTTATAATGTTCAGTCAAGATCCATATATCAGAAATGGGCTTCCTTCTAGTACTCCAGTATGTTGTTCACTAAAAAGAAAGACAAAACATTCCCTTTCAATCAGCAAGAATGTAGCTCTTCATACTCAATATGTTGTTGAACTCTATACTCTGCTTTCAAAATAAAAGCAGAATCATACTAAAACCAAATCCTTTTCAAGAAGTAAAATAAGTATTTTAAGTATGCAAATTATGCATTTTGCATATGAGCACACATATATGCAAATTATACTATATGTATACTATTAAAGTTTGCAAACACCAGGCTAAATAACTTAATACACAGACTTCAGTAATAGCAGTCTACAGTATTATTGCTAGAATCTTGATTAACTGCTAGCTTTTGCATAATAAATATAACATAATGTTTGGATACACACAGACACACAAAAGCACCTTGTATTAATGCAAAGTTGCATTTAACACTTGAGTACTCAGAATTTAAAAGTAGGCACATTGGCAGTGAGACGTTTGTGCTGGTTATTACCTAAGAACGTTTGCTATGATTATTACAATTTTAGACCCATTGTTGTTGGAATTTATTTTATATTTTAAGAAACAGGACTGAAACCAACAACCTTGCCCTCCTAATTCTCATGAACATTGTAATCTGTCCTTAAAAGACCACTTCTGATTAAACAATGACTTTAAATTGCTGACTGTAAATAATATAATTGAAGTAAAAAGAATACAGTCTTTGCTTAAACTTCCAATATTTTTACAAGATATAAGAGCTGACTCTGTTTCTAAATTGTTGCACTGAAATTAAGATTGATGAATAGGTATTGGAAGAAAATAACTTTGAGTTAGATGCAATAGCTTTTAATTGCATCATTTAAATTCTTAAGCATTTCAATTTTATATTCACTCAGGGTTTTGCATAATTAATTTGCAGATTTCCAGAATGCATTAGGATGAAACTTTTAAATGGATAGATGGTTATTAATGGATAATATAAATATATTATTCATTATTTTTGATTGTCATTGTAAATTACATTGAGTACTTCTGAACAAATGTTAAATTCAACATCATCCCCTGAATTCAAAAGCAAAATGTATTCTCTGTGATAATTTGTTGAACTAGAGAAGACTGTGTCATTTCATAACAAATATTCTGTAACAAAGTGCTAAAATTTGTTAATGTCACACTTTCCTTCTCTCTATAAGATGGCAGGATCACCCAGGCAAAACTGAATTTTGATTAGTCAGCCTCTTCAAAGAAGTCAATAACAGGCTGGTCTAGTCTTGTCCAACAGGCAAAGCTCTAATTTACTAAGTGATACCTTTTAAAATTTGTACGCTGACAAAATGCCATCAGAGGGAAGAAATGTATTTGTATCAAAAAGTATCAGAGAACATGTATGAGAAGATGGCCACAGAGAAATGCTGACATATACTGGAGAAAGAAAAGGAAAAAACGTAGTTTGAGCTGAAGGCCAGAAGAGCTCTGCCAACTGCTGTTTACAGCGGGTGACACAAATATCCATGAACGATTCTTAGAACTGAAACACTCTGTAAATGTCTCTTTTTTATTTTTTGTGACACAAATATCCATGAACAATTCTTATCACTTAGAACTGAAAACACTCTGTAAATATCTCTTTTTTATTTTTTATTTTATCATTCAATTCTAAGCCATTACATTAATCATTACTACATTGCACATAAAATAAATGAAGAAATATATACCATACTATTATCTGGAACATCATCTTTGATTTAATGCTAAGGCAGTCACATTTAGTTTTCATATTCAGCTATGCAGATCCTACTTGCAACAGATGAAGTTATACTAAAAATTAGAGGAAGGGAAGCAACAGAACAGCATACAAACTGTAACATTTTCCAGAGATCAAGAGCCCTTCAGAAAACCTGGCCTTTTCCAGTTTTTATCTTTACCTAAATAATCTGATATACCAGCACAAATTTATTTAATTTAGTTCTGATGAAATACAACATCATAGAAATGCAACTCAGCAAGCTGTTGGGAGGCAGCCTGAAGACCCAAGCCCTGAAGTTACTTTACATTTCTAGCTTTGTTAAGATTCATTGAAGTCAGCGTTAAAGGCAGATACAGAGTGAGTAGAGAAAAGAAATGATATTTTAAAAGGATATGCCTTGAACTGATGTTTTCAGGCTCTCAATTAAATGACAGGAGAACAATCATCCGTGTCTAGATGTACTGTACTGCAAGGGATAATTTCCACTTATCCCTTCCAGTACAGTAATGCAGAAAAAGAAGAAGAGCACAGAAATAGAATGTCAGTATAAGAAATATACTGGCATGACTTACTTTTGAAAAGTGCTAATGAGAGAGTAAGAGGCTGATGCTGAACCAAGCAGCACATTCGGAAGTAATTTTTAATCCTTTTATATCATACAAAATCTAATGAATGGAGAATTACACTAGTGTGGCTTGTTTAAGGCCCTCATTTTTCTCTTCTACATGATGGCCAAATATTTCCATGAGCTGTCATTTTCTGGTTGATTAATCAATCAGTTTTGCATGTACATAATCAAACTAAGTAGTCCTTCAGAAATTTTCCATGTGGATTATGGCCTCAGTGCTCTGGCTGCAATGAAAGACTTTTAATCAGGAGTGACTTGTATAGCCTTAGCAGATCTTCATAGATAACAGACTTCCACAACTGAAAACTTTAGGGTATTTCTCACAATTCTAGTTTTACTTCTTTTCCTCCTTTTGATACCAGCTCTTACATTTTCTATTTCTGCACTTTTGATTATATATAGTTTTTGATTATACTTATGAGGAGAAGTGTTTCCCAATCCTTGGAACATTTTTTTTTCTATATAATAATGTGGACAGAAAAAAAAAAAAAAAAAAAAAAAGCCAGGAATAGAACTGAAATGTCCAGAGTCCAACTCCTTCTTAGGTTGTGCAGACTGATAAAGCACAATGCTTTACATTGAAGAAACAAACACAAATGTATTCAGTGAAAAATCATGTTACATAGTTGAATGTTGTATAAACACCAAAGTGTGTGTGTGTTTGTGTTTAAACCCTTATAACTGTGAGTCCATTATTCCCACTGGTTTAATCAAAATTTATTTTTCTTTCACTTTTAGGTCTGCCTTTTGAATGCCAATATAAAGCATAAACAGACATTTGCTTGTACTTCCAGGTTTTGTTCATGAGATGTACAGTGCCAAACTCATTCTCAAAGCACTTGCTGCTGGCTTACAATGTCTTGGCTAGTCACACAGTGATAATTTCTCATTCCAACTTCCATTGATTGATTACACCGTATTGATACAAAGCCAGAACACACTGATTCCAGCCCTTGTCCAAACCTGATTTTCTGATTCACAGTTTACAAAAGTGTACATACTGAGCTGCCACGCACAGAGGTCTAGCCTGCATGACTGAGGAGAATTACAAGTAGCTCAATAGTATTAAACTTTACACAGCACACATTCTTTACCTATGTAAAAGCTGCCTCCTCTTAGTCTCAGTCTGGGACATTCTATGTAAAAGCTGCCTCCTCTTAGTCTCAGTCTGGGACATCTGTCTGAAAAACAATTTTCTTACAGGTGTATTGGCCCTTAATTTTCAAGATAGAACGTGCTACTGCTGCTCTTGTAAGTGTGTAGTCCATTACGGCAGGTAATGAAAAATCCATCTGTCCATGGTTGTAAACCCCAGTGAAAGCAATCTCCCATAAAAGTTCTTACTCTCCCACTGGATGCAATAATAAAAAAACATAAAGCAGCAGGAACATAATTCCTAAATACTTACTGATTCTCCAAAATAAAGTCAGAGACCAAATACACTCTAGAGAAGCAGATCACTCATTTAAATGAAGCATTCTGTTAAACGACAATTGTTAACTTTTCAGATAATTTTTCAGCAGCTTAACTGTAATGTCCCACCTGATATTTATGAACTAACAGTCAGGAGTCCTCTCTTAAATACCCATTGTAAGTGTGTAGCGGTTGGTACCAAGTCATGCACTGACAAGGAAGCCATTGAAATCAGCCTGACTTTAAATATAAATAAGAAAATCTGTAATCAAAAATTAGAAAACTATTTTTCTTTAAGTGAACAGGAGATAATTCTTAGATAAGACTTATTTGTAGAAAAAAAATAAGTAATTTTTACAGGTGATGCAAAACAACCTATTTGGTCCTATCAGGAAAGCAAAGAGTCCACTGATATCCTTAAGCCATGCAAGTTCTCAAGTACAGTGACAGTAATTGGCTCATGGAACCCTCTTGAAAGCCAAAACCCATGACAGAATAAAAAGCCAAAATATATAAAGAAGATACTATGAGAAACATAGGTATTTATATAACCCTTACCTCATGAAAGGAAAACCAAAAACTCAACCTAGTTTATCAGTGCCCATGCACTCACCCTAAATTTTTACTTAAAATCAGAATCAGGTTATGTGCGTTGTATTTTGCTCTGAATAGTTTTAAGCCAGTTGAATGAACCTACAGAAGAGGACCAGTAAGATTAAACTAAGAATTCAAGGCTTCTGACACAGCTTTAATGGTGGTCTTGCTGCCCCTACTTTTTTTTTAGTTTTTCCTTCTTCTGTCAACTCCTTCCTTTCTTTTTCTAGTACCATCCATCACCCCTGTCTGAACTTCTATGAACCTTTCAAGTAGGGAATTGGAGCCAGAGTGCTGCTAAATCTGTGCTTAGAGCCAAAGCCAATTTAGCTACAGCAAAGAGACAAGCGTCTGGCTGCAGATGGACAGAACTGGCTAAGCTCCACCATTAACATCTCCCTGCACAGTATGCTGAAGGGTGAACTGAGAACCAATTTTAACTATGACACTACTATGAGAAATAAAGTGGGACTGGAAACTAGGTACTCAGAAGGGCTCTTTGTCTTTGCACATGGAAGGGAAAGTCTACTGGTTTTCTCCTTGCAAAAAAACATAAATTCCTGACACACAGATTTGCATGGGCCATGATGAGAACCATTCACATGACGTGTGGAAATTGCCAATACCCTTACATCTGAAAGTCACTGAGACAAGCAGAGCTCTAGCAAAGAGGAGAAATTAGATATGTCAAAAAAAAATTATGTCTGCAGTGCCGAATCTCTCAAGTAGTTCTGGAGATCAAAACCAAACAATTCTGTAATGCCACTCCTGAAGAGCTAATTTCTGTGCTTTTGGTTCAGTTGTGAAGCAATGACACAGGAACAGAGTTTGGGCCTGCAACTGCAGTGCACAGACAAAACTTGAGTAATTGAAGAAGTCAGTTCTAACAATGCTGTAATTTACATTTTGCTGGGTCTCATAGTGTTAAACCGATCTATATAAAAACAAAACATGCACTGCAAAGTAAAAACCAGTAAGGTTCTGAGCAGACAAGGAAATAAATAGTCAGTGGGTCGTTTCGTTACGGAGATGAAACATGAGAAAATAGGTAGGGAAAGACTCTACTGCGGAGAAAATTATCAGTGGGAAATCTGAATTGAGCCTGTTATGGTCTTTGTATCTAGCAAATGTATTCTGCAGACTTCAGCTGCAGTACTAGTGTTAATCTGCTCAGCTAGTAATATAAAAAGATATATACAAAAAATATTTAAAAAAACATAAAAGAGTTAGAGGTTAGGTCTTTACACAAAAGTATCACACTAAGACTTTCCCCAAAAGTCTTTTTTGACTTCAGCTGGAACTCCCTGCATGCAGTTTATGGATAGGATTTCAAAATAATGTTGCACATTAACAAGGCTTTTGGTAGGACTGATAAGCAGAGGTAGATTTACTTTGCAATACATTCATTTTGAGCCACTGAAGTTTTCCTCCATATTTTCCCTACACTGATGGTCTTTATTGTGTTTTCATGAATAAAAAACAGAACATTAGAGCCAGTTTTCAGTGTTGGGATGTTCTAAAAGTCATTCAGAGCTCAAGACTATGTTTGAGATTCAGAAATAGCAGCTGAATACTTAATATTGAGACGAGGCATTTTATAAACACCCTTCCTTCTGCATGTGAAGAAAAAAAAAAGCATCATTGCTATAGCTACGATCAACTTATTATACATCACACATTTGTTTAACTTGTGTTCATATTCTTTAAGACGCCCATGGTATTCTGTATTACAAATGTCATGAGATCTTTCCCTTGTAATCAGATGCAAATCATACTCTCAGCCAAGTAACTTCTTCCCTGGGAACCGAATCTAGTGAGAATCTTTGAAAATATACTGAAGTTATTTAGAGTGCCATGTTAGCAACATGCAACCAAGTAAAGGGCCTCATTTTCTTCCCACACATACACTACAGTAAACTTCTTTAACAGTGAAGAATTACCACAGGTGTTTTTTTTTGTTTGTTTTTTTTTTTTTTTTTTTTTTTAATAGGCTTGTTGCTTTAAACTAGAAACCTTACCATCTGTTCTACACTCATTAAGAATGCAAAGAGAACACATTTCACAGTTACATCAGTACATAGTAAAATTAAACTGTTTAAATGACTAGGCAAAAGCTTCCCATGCTCATATGGCAACATTTCCAGCTCTGTTTCCCATGTTTTTGACATAAATAAGGAAAAATGATACCCTACATATCACAAAAGTTTTACAGTTCCCAAATACTTACTGGTATCTGCCATTAGATACAATGATCTGTCAGCTTAGGGCCGCTACTCAGAGGAGGTATTTTCAAATCAAATCTAAATTTTAAATATGCTTAGACACCTTGCCTTTATGGATGTACTCTTAGGCATTCCGATTTGATGGAATTCAAGTGCTGAGGCAATGTTATCAAAGCAAAGGCTGACAATGTTTGACTGATGTATCTGAACCATTTATCTCTTGAATATTAACTTCACTGCTGCCTCTGAAAGGTAATATTCAGTTCTAAACAATACTGATGGAAATCTAAAACTACTTATTTGCAAATGGTTTCTAGTTCTGCACTCAGTATTAACTAGATGGAAGTTTCCTCCATTTTAAAATCCCCTAACTCAACTGCAGTTGTGTCAGACAGTTTCTCTGAATCTGGACCAGGAACTCAGCACAAAGCTGAAGAGTCAGAATAAAGAAGAACAGCTTAAATTTACTTACCCATAAAACAACTTCTTAAGGTAAAAGAATCTACACAACAACTGCCTTAACTACCTTAGCTAACATAGAAACTACCAATGAATATTAATCATATTTACTGAGATACTTTCATTAATATCTGGGAAATTTAAGAGGCCATAAGGGAATGCTTAGGTCAGAAAATGACATTTTGATAGTGATACTCATAAAATGAATTATCCCTTTGAAGAGTAAAATTGTACACATCTGAATCTGAAAAAAAATTACAAATGCAGAACATAAAGGGTGAAATGTAAACAGAAATTTTAGAAGCAATCCAAAGTAAGAACAGGTATTTAAATACACAAAAAGCAGTCAACTTGAATACAAAGAATGGGATTGCCAAATTGTAAGAGAAAAAGAGGACAGGCAAAATAATTCCTTGTGTTTTATGAAAAATGAGATACCAGCAGATTCTGCACCAAGGCATCAGTGGGGCCTTTAGGCTTCCAGAGACAGTGGTAGGCTCAGGTTAAAGATAGGAACTGCCATGGTTTCTTTAAATAAGTTTTGTAAGCCATGTATACAAAAGTTTATAGAATCATCCAGACTTCTGACTATAAAACAGTCATTAAAGATGTAGGAGATGTTTAGTAGACTGTACAATAAAAATTATTATTGAAATTGCTTCTAAAAATAAACTCTGCATGAACTAGCAGTGTTAGAGACACTGTGCCAGACGTGAAATTTCAGGTTCTGACTTTCCTCATTTCTTCAGACTTTTTTTAATAACATGTTATTTTATAAACGTATCTTGTTATAAAAACATCCTCAGAATAAAGTCGCACAAGGAAACCAATCCCTTCTGAGCTCCATACCATCACTGCTCTTTTTCCCCCCTCTTCTGCTTCACCAATTACCTATCATTGGACAACCTGGTCCACTCAAAGCTTTTCTCTCTGGGACTGTCTCTTTGCACAGCCCTTGCAGATTTTTGTTTCAGGGTGTGCATTTTCATCAGACTTCCTTGGACAGAGAATCTAGTCATGCAGGCTTATTATTATGACCATCAAAGCTGAACCATCATGATTACTCACTTGCCCAACGGTAGCTTGCTGCACTTATGAAATGGGATTTCGCTCACAAGTCTCCCTTTGAGATTGAAATACTATGTTTGTGACTAAAATACTGTGTTTTACACTGAGGTTGAACTGAAATAAGTGGCTGCCCCAAGCATAGCTGGGTGAGCAAAACCACAGACACAGCCAGGCTGACTGAAGGCCTTATACAGCCCTTGTAACCAGGCAGGGAACATGGCTTTATGCCACTCATCTCACTGACCCACCTGCTTCCAGCAATTGAGGAACAGGAAAAATAAATAAATAAATAAACAATTTTTTAAAACCCACAGAAGAAAAAGTTAGGGGTATGCCTCGAGCCTCTGTCACCTGCCCAGGCTGAGGGCGGGGTCTCCCCTCAGCACTTCCCGCCCTTCGAGAAACTTTGCGCGGTCCGCAGACGTTACAGCGGCCGTGAGGGGGAGCTCTGTCAGGGCTGCAGGCTGCTCCCTTCTGGTGGCCCAGTAAAACGGCAGGATACCCCGCACAGCCCAAATACCCAAATACCCCGTAGCCTTTTTATTATTATTATTATTTATTATTATTATTATTTTTCTTTTGAGTTGCTAGCACTTTCAGAATGTGGTTAGTGCTGGGGTGATCTTAACGCCTCAGTCGCTTTGCTTTTGGCTCTGTCCCTGAGCAGCTAAGGCTCACCTGGCTCCTGTTACCAGACAGAGCAGGGTTAACTTTGCTGCTCATTGTGATGTGTCGAGGCATAATTGTTTTCCTTATCTGTTGGCAGAACTCTCTTTCTGTTTAATAAACCAAGCAGCAGGGTACTAATAAAAGAAATTGCTATTGCTAAAGTGTGTTTCTGTTCTATAAGAAAACAAATGCATGATTTTCTTTTTATCAGAGTCCAACATCCCTTAAGGGAGTAGGATAGGCTTAAAGTAGCTATTAAAATTATTGCTGGGAAATGAAATTTGATTAAAAAAGCAGCAGTGACATTGCTTAACAAAAGCATTCCTGTAAAATCATGCTGTTCCAGGCCACTATGTGAATTCCAAGTCATTTTTGAAGATAGCTAACTAAAATATAACAATATGAAATAGAAAAATCTCTAACTGGTTATTTAACATTTGAACAACAAATGCAAGTCTCTGCAAAGTAAAAAGCTTGCTTTCCCTTCTAGGAAATGCTTAGTATTCCTATAGCAGAAAGATAATTATTATTACACAGAAGCACAGAAGTGCTACTTTTTTTTTCTTTTTTTTTTTTCTTTTTTTTTCTTTTTAATGTAAATTTATATTTAGGTTTCACATTGTTTAACTGGGAAACTTGAGAAATGCTCATTTTCTCACTGTTTCTTTTCAAAAGTTTTCATCAGTCAGGGTTTTAGTGATGCATATTGGGAATCACTAGGTGCTAGCATGCAAAACATTGCCCAGTTTTAAGATTCACTTCCACAGAAATGTGCAAGGCACCAAAGCAATTACTGGTAGCAATTGCACGTTTGGTACAGTAGTTGTTTGTGTCCCCAGAAAGGTAGTCTTTGCTAACCAGTAACATGGAAAAAGGGGAGAACATGGGGGTGTAAAGTGGCTTCATGCACTTTAACCTGACTTCTGTCATTATTAACACTGTTGAAACAGTTGTTTTTGATGGAAGTGCCACAATTGTCTTTGTCCTCCTCCTGTCAGCCATACAGCTCTTATTTTACTTTCTCTAGTCCCTCTTTTTTTCTGTGTACCTTGACACAGTCATGCTTGTATGTACATCCTGAATTACAAGAGGGCAATTAACACTGTTGGTTTTTCTCTCAGCTCTTAGAACTGTCTTCCTGAAGTGCTCCAAAATGAAAACTCTGTAAAATTTCTTTTAAAAAAATAATAGAGTAAAATGGAAATTTCTGGGATAGTACTACTTCTGGTGATGAGGAAAAGGAAAGTGTTTTAAACGGTGACCCAAAGCCCATATGTGAAGGTGTGGTATACGTGCTGAAGATCCATGCTTTATGGCCACATAATGGCACAACTGAAATCAGTCAGCTTTTTGTGACTGATGCTAAATCCATAGTTAGAAGTAGTAATAGTGCCTGTGAGGGAGCTAAAATACCAAGTCATTCATTGTCTATAAATAAAAACTTACTGACATGCTGCCAGAGGTAAAACACCCTAGTAGCCCTTGACCCTCATGAAGGTGATACTAGTGGTATTAGAATGAGTGGCAGTGTAAGCTAAACAAACAGTGGGAAGACCATCTCCTTTTTGTTCCACCAAAACAAACTATAAATAGTATGTTCCAAACATTTTACTTACTCATGGTTATTCTACTGAGTAAAGAAATATTTTGTTAGAAGGAGAGAGTATCAATAGGATACTGGAAATAGAAAGTGTGGGTTTATGTCCCTGATGTGCCTGCCTTAGACCAGGGAGTTGAGTGGGGGTTACCAAACTAGCTCTTTCTCTGTTTTTTTAACTTAAAAGTTTGGTTTTCTGTTGACATGAATGAGAAATTCTAGCTCTGAGCTTAAAAGAAAAAGA
Source organism: Stictonetta naevosa (assembly GCA_011074415.1). Classification (NCBI taxonomy): domain Eukaryota; kingdom Metazoa; phylum Chordata; class Aves; order Anseriformes; family Anatidae; genus Stictonetta; species Stictonetta naevosa. The sequence continues at coordinate 31,642,505 of CM021700.1, forward strand.
AACAAAAGAAGCATGGAAACTTTTATGTCCAGTTTGGAAAGTGTCTATAAACAAGTATCAAATGGTTTATAGGATAAATAACTGTGCCCATCACACATTAAGTACTAATATTTTAATACTAATTTTGTTAGTACTAATACTAATGATTTTGCAAAGGCGATCAGCTCCGGGGCAGACGTGTTCTGCAGCGGAGCAGGGGACCGAGGCGGGCAGGGCTTTTTGTCCGGCATTGAGGCCACTCGGGGGAGCCGCCGGGACCCGGCAGTCCTCGTGAGGGAGGCTGACGAGGCGCGGGCGGAGCCAGCAGCGCCCCCTCCCAGGCTGTTTAAAAGTTGCCCCTAGGGAGCGCGAGCGACCAGGAGCGCGGCGACCAGGACGGGCAGACAGGGCGTGGCGCGTCGAAGGGCGTGGCGCGGCAGTTTGCGCGGGCAGGGCGAGCGGGGGGCCCATCGTTGCTCTGTTGCAGCTGCCTCTCCCTTCGGTGCTTGTAACCTGCTTGCGTAGAACCTGACCATGGTATCAACCAGGCAGAAAAACGTAGCCTCCGCATCTCGTGCGGCATCTCCAGCCACGGTCACCAGTGTGGCTACTCAGACGGAGGGCTCGGGGAAACACGCAGCCGTCCAGGTCCTGGGCTGCAGAGTGTGCCCCAGCCTTCTGTCGGTCTCCGACAGCAGTGGAGAGTATGCCTGTGGGACGTGTGCCCAGGCTGAAGAACTGCTCAGCCAGGTAGCGGAGCTCCGGGAGGAGGTGAACAGGCTCAGGATCATCAGGGAATCAGAGATGGAAATTGACTGGTGGAGGTGCACTCTACCCTCTCTGAGGCAGGCTCACGAGCCTGCCACAGCACAGGCGTCTCCTGTTATGCAGAAGACGGAGGTTCCCTCCTCCTGCCAGGCAGCGGGAGGAGACCTAGATCAAGGGGGGGAATGGAGGCAGGTGCCTATTCGGGGTGGTAGGCGAGCCCTCTCTCTGCCCACCTCACCTTCTCATCTACCCTTAAATAATCGATATGAAGGACTAGAACAAGACAATCTGAATGACAAAGTAGATAAAAACCCATCCCAGTTGGAGGGGGCGCCTAAGACAAGGCGACCTACACATCGCATTGCCACATAATCCTTCAAAAAAGAAAGAAGGGCTATTGTTATGGGGGGCTCCCTTCTGAAAGGGACAGAGGGACCGATATGCCGACTGGACCCAACCCGCAGAGAAGTCTGTTGCCTCCCTGGGGCTCGGGTGAGAGACTTTGCCAAGAAAGTCAAGCGCCTGGTACGGCCCACTGACTACTACCCGCTACTGGTCTTTCAGGCTGGTAGCGATGAAGTAGCAACGAGAAGTCCGAAGGCGATCAAAAGAGACTTTAGGGATTTGGGGCGACTACTCAGAGGATCAGGGGCGCAGGTTGTGTTTGCCTCTGTCCTTCCAATAGGGGGCATCGAAGCTGAAAGGCGTGCTGTTCACATAAACTCGTGGCTTCGAGACTGGTGTGACCGGCAGAATTTTGGGTTCTTTGATCACGGGAAGGTCTATGCTACACCAGGCCTGATGGCACCGGATGGGATGCGCCTCTCTCGGAGAGGGGTAAGGATCTTTGGTCAGGAGTTGGCAGGGCTGATAGATAGGGCTTTAAACTAGAGTCGAAGGGGGAAGGGGCTAAAACCAGGCACGCCGGTGAAGACCTAAGGGATGGTACGCTAGAATCAGAGGGGCTGTGTGCCAGTGAGGTCCTTTGGTCAGCTCCACAAGGTGCTGAGTGTAAGGAGATGCACCTGAAGTGCTTCTACACGAACGCACGCAGCATGAGGAATAAAATGGATGAGCTAGAAGTCCTGGCCCAGTCCCGCAACTACGACATCATCGGCATAAGCGAAACCTGGTGGGATGAGTCCTGTGACTGGGGTGTTGCGATAGATGGTTACAGGCTCTTCAGGAGGGACAGGCAGGGTAGGCGAGGTGGTGGGGTGGCGATGTATGTGAAGCAGGGGCTGGACTGTGTGGAACTTCAGGTCGGCAATGGCAAAGTTGAGAGCCTCTGGGTAAGGATCAAGGGACAAATGAATAAAGGGGATGTCGTTGTGGGAGTCTATTACAGACCGCCTGGCCAGGACGATAGCGCCGATAAATTATTCTTTACAGAACTAAGAGAGGCCTCGAGATTAACTCCCCTTGTCCTTATGGGGGACTTCAACTTGCCAGATGTTAACTGGGAGTGCCACATGGCTGACACGAGCAAGTCCAGGAGGTTCATGAAGCACTTAGATGATAACTTCTTGGTGCAGGCGCTAACGGAGCCAACTAGGAAAGGTGCCCTCCTAGACCTGTTGCTAGAAAACAGAGAGGGTCTGGTGGGAGATGTGGTGATTGGTGGCCGCCTTGGTCATAGCGACCATGAAGTGGTTGAGTTCAAAATTTACGGTGACAGAAGGAAAAGTGCCACCAAAACCTCATCCCTAGATATGGGGAAAGTGGACTTCAGGCTGCTCAGGGAACTAGTCAGCAAGGTCCCCTGGGAAACAGCTCTTGAAGGCCTCGATGTCCACCAGTGCTGGTCATTCTTTAAGCGATGCCTCCTAGAAGCACAAGATCAGGCAATTCCTAAATATCGCAAGTCAGGCAGGCGGGGCAGGAGGCAGGCGTGGCTGACCAGGAACATTCTAATGGAGATTAGGCGGAAACAGAGTGTTTCGCTACTGGAAGGAGGGCCAGGTGTCATGGAAAGAATACAGGGATACTGTTCGTGTTAGTAGGGAGAAAGTTCGTGTGGCCAAAGCACACCTAGAGTTGAAGCTGGCTGTGTCTGTGAGAGAAAACAAAAAGGTTTTTTTTAGATATGTGAATGGAAAAAGGAGAACTAAAGAATACATAGGGCCGCTCCTTGATAGGGAAGGTCTCCTCACAGACAATGACATAGGCAAAGCAGAGACGCTTAACGCCTTCTTTGCCTCTGTCTTCAATGCCGATGATGGGCTTCGGGACCCAGGGTGCCCTGAGCTGGAGGACCGGGACGGTGGGGATGACAAACTCCCAACCGACCCTGAACGTGTGCGGGATTTGCTACTCCACCTGGATCCCTACAAGTCCATGGGTCCGGATGGGATTCATCCCCGGGTGCTGAAAGAGCTGGCGGACGTCATCGCGGAACCTCTCTCAATTATTTTTCAACGATCCTGGGAATTTGGAGAGGTCCCGGTAGACTGGAAGCTGGCAAATGTTGTGTCAATTTTCAAGAAGGGTCAGAAAGAAGACCCTAGCAATTACAGGCCTGTCAGTCTCACGTCAGTGCCTGGTAAAATCATGGAGAAGATTGTTCTCGAACTTATTGAGGCGCACCTGGGGGACAAAGCAGTCATTGGTCCCAGCCAGCATGGGTTTGTGAAGGGTAGGTCCTGCCTAACTAACCTGATTTCCTTTTATGATAAGATCACCCATATGGTGGACCAAGGGAAACCAGCTGATGTGATTTTTTTGGACTTCAGCAAGGCTTTTGACACGGTTTCCCATAGGATCCTACTGGACAAAATGTCCACCATACATCTAAATAAAAACATCATCCGATGGGTGAGCAATTGGCTAACGGGCAGGGTCCAAAGGGTTATGGTAAATGGGGCTGCGTCAGGCTGGCGGGCGGTCACCAGTGGGGTCCCTCAAGGCTCCATTTTAGGGCCGGTACTTTTTGATATTTTTATAAACGATCTGGATGTAGGAATAGAAGGTATTTTGAGCAAGTTTGCTGATGACACCAAACTTGGAGGAGTTGTGGACTCGAATGAGGGTGGAAAGGCCTTGCAGAGGGATCTGGATAGGTTGGAGAGCTGGGCGATCACCAACCGCATGAAGTTCAATAAGAGCAAGTGCCGGGTCCTGCACCTGGGACGGGGAAACCCTGGCTGCACGTACAGACTGGGCGATGAGACGCTGGAAAGCAGCCTAGAAGAGAGGGATCTGGGGGTCGTGGTAGACAGCAAGTTGAATATGAGCCAGCAGTGTGCCCTGGCAGCAAGGAGGGCCAACCGTCATCAAGCACGGCATCGCTAGTAGGTCAAGGGAGGTGATTGTCCCGCTCTACTCTGCGCTGGTGCGGCCTCACCTCGAGTACTGTGTGCAGTTCTGGGCACCACAGTATAGAAAGGACATGAAACTGTTGGAGAGTGTCCAGAGGAGGGCTACGAAGATGGTGAAAGGCCTGGAGGGGAAGACATACAAAGAACAGCTGAGGTCACTGGGCCTGTTCAGCCTGGAGAAGAGGAGGCTGAGAGGAGACCTCATCACAGTCTACAACTTCCTCGTAAGGGGGTGTTGAGAGGCAGGAGACCTTTTCTCCATTAACACCAGTGACAGAACCCGCGGGAACGGGGTTAAGCTGAGGCAGGGGAAATTTAGGCTTGACATCAGGAGGGGGTTCTTCACAGAGAGGGTGGTTGCACACTGGAACAGGCTCCCCAGGGAAGTGGTCACTGCACCGAGCCTGACTGAATTTAAGAAGAGATTGGACTGTGCACTTAGTCACATGGTCTGAACTTTTGGGTAGACCTGTGCGGTGTCAAGAGTTGGACTTGATGATCCTTAAGGGTCCCTTCCAACTCAGGATATTCTATGATTCTATGATTCTATGAATGTTTCATGAAATACTATTATTGTCTTCACAACGGAACATTTCAGATAGTGGTCCCATACATGTGTAGTTTTTGCTCTTGACATCAAATATAAAAATCTTCATGCTTGTATTAATTACAATGATTTTATATTATTATGTTCCCTCTTGGACGTAGAGAAGCTGATTATATTTTACTATTACTGATATTTTACTGTTACTGATATTTTGTTATGGGTTTATTGATAATATTAGAAATGAGACACACTAGAATGCTGAATTCTTTTCTAGAAATAATTGTTTTGCCTAAGTGGAAGTGTGAAGGTGTGTGAAATAGCCACCTGTACATTTTATGCAATTCAAACTGCATGTTGTCAAACAGCTCAGTTGTCAAGTGGGGAGAAACCTGCTAAGTACATATTCAAGCCACCTTTTGCAGCTTTCTCTGACCTTATGAATTTTCCAATAAGCAGTTAAAATGGTGGATATATCCTGTAAAGTTCTAATAGCTGAGGCTTGACCCCGGTGCTTAACTAAAAGCCTTTCTTGCATATCCTCTTTTCTTATTCATGCATGTATGTATGTATAACAGGAATTCTAGCAGAAAATTTGTAGTGTTACTGTAAAACATTTCTTGTAGATACTTGAAAATAGTGAAGATGGTGAATGTATGGAAGGAAAGTTTTCTGTCTTTGTTGAGAAAGGTAACTAGCAAAACTGCTGTCTTGAACTTCCAGAGGGTGGACTTTGACCTATTCAGGCCAATTGTTGCAGGGATCCCTTGGGAGTCACTCTTGAAGGGCAAAGGGGTCCAGGAAGCCTGGACACGCCTCAAGAAGTAAATTTTAAAGGCGCAGGAGTAGGCCATTCCTGTGTCCCGTAAGGCAATCTGAAGGGGAAGAAGACTGGCATGGATGAACTTCTATTGAGACTCCATGAGAACAAGAGAGTCTATGTCTGCTGGAAGAAAGGACAGGCTACCTGGGGCAACTACAAGGAAGTTGCTAAGATATGCAGAGAGGAAGTTAGAAAGACAAAAGCCCATCTTGAACTCAGATTGGCCACTGCAGTAAAAGAGAAGAAGAAATCCTTTTACAAATATATTAACAGCAAGAGAAGAACCAAGGAAAATTTCCATCCTTTACTTGATGCAGCAGGAAATATGATCACTGAGAGTAAGAATAAGGCTGAGGTTCTCAATGCCTTCTTTACATCTGTCTTTAGTAGTCAGATCAGTTATCCTCAGGGTACTTTAATCCCTGACCTGGACATCCCCGAGGATTCAGGTAGAGAATCCCGCCCTGTGATCCAGTAAGAGACAGTTAGAGACCTGCTCCTCCATCTGGAATGTCACAAGTCCATGGAACCAGATGAGCTCCACCCTAGGGTGCTGAGGGAGGTGGCAGAGGTAATTGCCAAGCCACTTTCCACCATCTATCAGCATTCCTGGTTATCTGGAGAGGTCCCAGAGGACTGGAGGCTTGCCGATGTGACTCCCATCCACAAGAAGGGCCATAAGGAGGACCCAGGGAACTACAGGCCTGTCAGCCTGACCTCTGTTCCAGGGAAAGTTATGGAGCAAGTCATCTTGGGTGAGATCACATGGCACGTGCATGGCATCCAGGGGTTCAGGCCTAGCCAGCACGGATTCACAAAAGGCAGGTCATGCTTGTCCAACCTCATCTCCTTCTATGATAGTGTGACCAGACTGTTAGATGAGGGAAGGGCTGCTGATGTAGTCTACTTAGACTTCAGCAAAGCCTTTGACACGGTTGCCCACAGTATTATCCTGGGGAAACTGGCTGCCCATGGCCTGGACAGGTGTACTCTTCTCTGGGTAAAGAACTGGCTGAAGGGCCGTGCCCAGCGGGTTGTGGTTAATGGAAGTAAGTCCAGCTGGCATCCTGTTACAACTGGTGTCCCCCAGGGGTCGGTACTGGTGCCTATCTTGTTTAATATCTTTATTGATGACCTGGATGAGGGGACTGAGTGTACCCTCAGTAAGTTTGCAGACGACACCAAGTTGGGAGGTAGTGGTGATCTGCCTGAGGGTAGGGTGGCTTTTAGATGGATCTGGATAGGCTGGAGTGCTGGGCTGACGTGAATGGGATGAAGGCCAAGTTAGGTGAACAGAGTGGTTTTGGGGAGGAAGAGAGAAAAAGGAGAGAGAGAGAGAGGGGAACTGGAAGATAAAAGCTAAATTTAATTTCCTCCCATTTCACATCCTGTCTACTTTCTTTCCCACAGTTTGGGAATGCAAAGTTACAATACCTTTTTAAGTCTCCACTAAGTATTAAAAAGGCTGTCTTTGGTAGAAAATGGAAAGTAAGAAGAAAATAACTCCTCCTCCCTGCCCCAAAGTAACCTTATCTAAAAAGGGTTAAGCAGTGGTAACACTCGATAGTGCCCTTCCCCTGAGGGAGCTTCTGCTCCTTGATGTGACCCAAGTCACTGAAATATCCTGCCTTTATTCACTGAGCACTGGGTTCTAGTGTTTCATAACAACCACAGAAGAATGCTAAGGGAAAGGAGTTTAAGGTCAAATGATAGAAGAGGTGTGTTTGTGGTTCACTGGTAACATCATGCATATTATCTTGGGATCAGTAAACTCTAACTGTGCTGAGTTTACAGTTTTTCAAAAAATATTGAAACTTTTGTTCCTTTGGAGATTTTCACTTTATTTCTTGAAGAACTAATATAACTTTCACAGACTTCTGTGATGTCTAAGGCATACTCCCTTCATAGGTAGCAGGTATTTACAGGCAAAATTCATATAAAAGTGATAGTCTCTTTAATCTCTTATATTTATCCAGAAGTATGGAAGAGTTGCATGAAGGAAAAACAATAAAAAAAAATTAATTGGTTCATCTATCCTTGTCTATATTTTGAGGATAGCCTGTAGCACTGTAATTATCTCATGCATAAAAATCTTGCATTCAGATAATTACACACTTATTCAACCCTAGTATAATGCATAAGACTATCATGAGTAAATTACAGGAATAGATTAAATGTGAAATGCAAACTTTTAAAGGAATTGGCTAGTTCTATACAGGGGCATTATTTTATTCATCTGAAAGCATAACAAACCTTTAATTTCCACAATACAAATGCATCTGCATAATTGCATGCTGCTGTTGGGTATTTTTCTTCCACAGAGCTAATGATTCTAGAATGCCTATCTAATAAAGCTTTTTCACAGTTTAAAGGAAGGTTGGATTAAAATTTCACATGGTCTTAGTCCTATTTTAAATTCTGACAAGGTCTAAAAGAGACAGTTCCTTTTAGGATTAATAAGCAAATTAGAAATGTACCTCATGAACTGTATTGTTTACACAGTCTTTGCTTGAGTCTGATTGGCACAGATTTCACTGATTTTCCCACCAAAAAAAAAAAAAAAAAAAGGTTACTTTTTTATTTTTTTTAACTGCTGCTCATTATTAAGCCTAGAATATGTCTTTACATTAGGCTCAGTGATGTTCTAGAGTTTAATAAGACAAACATATATGATTTATTTGCTAATTATCTTGCTTGTTAGTTGTAATGGGAATATTTAGGAACTAATTATAAGTGTAATATGTAGTGCTTTTTTTTTTTTTTTTTTTCCCAACCTTCTTATTAAGAAAGAATAATACATGATACATGGAACAGTGGAAGTATAACAGCCAGTTCTAACTTAGACCTGGTGACTTGTGCCTCACTTATCTTTGTACTTTTATGTTATTTAGTGGAGGTAGATTTTCACATTGCTCAGTTTAGAACACACTTCTTGGCTGAATGAGTTATGTCATTTAGCATTTTACTTAGAAGCACGTTTTATATTGCATATATGCTATAGGGAAAGAATATACTGTAGAAATAGTAGGCACAGAGAAAGGGAGTAAAGACTAACTAACTCCAAAAAAATATGGCAAGATTGTTTATTAGTCATTATATTGCATAATGTGATATGTACAAGGTTCCTTCCTGTGCTGCTTTAATGTCCTTGTAACATTGACCTAATTAATTAAAAGAGAAGCCAGAGAATGGAGGAAGAAAACTTTCTTCACAGGTTGTTCAATATGAAATGAGTAGTAGTGGCCTTGCACTGTGATGAGAAAGGAAAACATCTCATTGAAAGCATCTTGACGTTGTTGAGGAGGAAAAAACCTCATTCATTGCTAATTCATAGATGTTTCTGATGGATTCCTCAGCATGTTTGCTTTTCTGGAGGCAGCACAGAAAGGGAAAGTCAGGGACATCTGAGATCTAAGATTAGCTGTGTGGAAATGGACCCTCATTTGTAGAATCTTAGAACTATTAATAAGTAAAAATATATATATATATTTTCATTCAATTGCTTTGTCATTGGCTGAAATGTTTTTGCTCTATCCTTTGTTTCCTGATATATTAAATTTATATTTTGTGTTCATATTTTCTGCTGGGTTGACAACAACTTTTGCAATTTTAAAGAATTTTTATTAAAGGATGTCGCAGTTAGATTTAAGTTTCTTGAGGGTTCAATGAGGTTGAGGTTCTCATTGGTTTCACTTTCTTTATTTTTTTTTCTCTTTACCATCTCAGCATCAGTACCAGATTTCATCTGTTCTTCCCATTTACAGGAACCAAAGAAAATGTAATTCTGTTCAAATGACTCACATTTCAAAAGGAAAACTAGGTCTTCTGTTCTATAACTAAATGCACCATAATTATGAATCTAATGCTGGGGAGAGAAAAGCAGTTAGCAGTAGACGAAGCTGCATGTAGTAAAGTCAGTAAATTAGAAATAGATTCAATGAATTTATTCTTTTCCTTAGAACAATGTGAGACAATTGTTTAATAAAAATCTGTGTAGGCACATTGCAGAAAGGGTCCATTATTAATCTGTGTAATGAAACAAATCAGATTCTGTTGAACAAATTTGTATTCCTGTTGAAATTTAACATTCATCTACAACTATTTCTAGTTATTGCATGCATTGAGATGGTAACAATGAAAATTGTGTGGTTTGGGATGGAAAAGACTTAATACAATACAATGCCTGATTCATTTCCCTATTGTTTTTTTTTTTTGTTTGGTTGGTTTTTGTTTTTTTTATGACCCAGTCATAAATGGCCCAAGCTATTGAGCTTCTTTCCTGACACATCAGCAAAACCTTTAATGCCAAGGCTGTAATAAAAATCTACCTACTTGCTGAGGTATCTGTAACTTTTGCTGAAGTGCCACAGAAGACTTAATTTCTACTAAATAGAACCCTGTATTTCATTTTAACTTCTCATTGAAAGAACATATCTTCTAACTAAATATACAATTGCCTGTCTGCCACACTCTTTCACTAAATCTAGTGTAAGCCCTATTTCAAGCACTTAAGTGAACTTTGTTCTCTGCATACACAGTACCCTGAGCTGGTAGAAGGGGATGAGCAGAATGTGGCCCTCACAATCAGCGAGGAAATGTTTGGTGACCTGCTACAGCACTTGGATGTATGCAAGTCGATGGGGCTGGATGGGATCCACCCGAGGGAACTGAGAGAACTTGCAGATGAGCTGGCCATGCTGCTTTCCATCATTTATCAGCAGTCCTGGCTATCAGGGGAGGTCCCAGTCGACTGGTGGCTAGCAAACATGACACCCATTTACAAGAAGGGGCAGAGGGTAGACCCGGGGATCTATAGGCCTGTTAGTTTGACCTCAGTGCCAGGGAAGCTCATGGAGCAGATTATCTTGAGTGTCATCATGCGGCACTTACAGGGCAACCAGGTGATCAGGCCCAGTCATCATGGGTTTATGAAGGGCAGGTCCTGCTTGATAAACCTGATCTCCTTCTATGACAAGGTAACACGCTTAGTGGATGAGGGGAAGGCTGTGGTTGTGGTCTACCTTGATTTCAGTAAGGCTTTTGACACCATTTCCCACAACATTCTCCTCAAGAAACTGGTTGTTCATGGCTTGGACTGTCGTACACTTCGTTGAGTTAAAAACTGGCTGGATGGCCGGGCCCAAAGAGTTGTGGTGAATGGAGTCAAATCCAGTTGGAGGCTAGTCACTAGTGGTGTCCCCCAGGGCTTGGTACTGGGGCCAGTCCTCTTTAATATCTTTATCGATGATCTGGATGAGGGGATCGAGTGCACCCTCAGTAAGTTTGCAGATGATACCAAGTTAGGTGCATGTGTCGATCTACTTGAGGGTAGGAAGGCTCTGCAGGAAGATCTGGATAGGCTGGACCGATGAGCTGAGGCCAACTGTATGAAGTTCAACAAGGCCAAGTGCCGGGTCCTGCACCTGGGGCACAACAACCCCAAACAGCACTACAGGCTGGGAGACGGGTGGTTGGAAAGCTGTCTGGCAAGAAGGACCTGGGAGTATTGGTTGATAGTTGGCTGAATATGAGCCAGCAGCGTGCTCAGGTGGCCAAGAAGGCCAACAGCATACTGGCTTGTATAAGAAACAGTGTGGCCAGCAGGTCTAGGGTAGTGATTGTCCCCCTGTACTCGGCTCTGGTGAGGCCACACCTTGAGTATTGTGTTCAGTTTTGGGCCCCTCACTACAAGAAGGACATGGAGGTGCTCGAGAGAGTCCAGAGAAGGGCAATGAAGCTGGTGAGGGGTCTGGAGAACAAGTCTTATGAGGAGCGGCTGAGCGAGCTGGGATTGTTCAGCCTGGAGAAAAGGAGGCTCAAGGGTGACCTTATCGCTCTCTAGGTACCTTAAAGGAGGCTGTAGTGAGGTGGGGATTGGTCTATTCACCCTCATGCCTGGTGACAGGACAAGGGGGAATGGGCTAAAGTTGCACCAGGGGAGGTTTAGGTTGGATATTAGGAAGAAATTCTTTACTGAAAGGGTTGTTAGGCATTGGAATGGGCTGCCCAGGGAAGTGGTTGAGTCACCATCCCTGGAGATCTTTAAAAGATGTTTAGATGTTGAGCTTAGTGATGTGGTTTAGTGAAGGACTTGTTAGTGTTAGGTCAGAGGTTGGACTAGGTGATCTTGGAGGTCTCTTCCAACTTAGACGATTCTGTGATTCTGTAAAGAAATGCATCAGATGAATTTTTGGAACAAAATTTACCTTCAAAACATATAGGATGTATGGGCCCAATCCTGGTTTAAGAATGTAAACAGATCAAACTGAATGGCACTCTGGCATTATGAACTATCAGAGAGCAGACTGGGAGCAGTAATTTTGGATATTCAGTAATAAAAGCAATGTAACTGAAGTTGGAAAGATAAGGGAGGGAGATGAACAGCAATGATCAGTCTTGGTTAAGGATTATAGCAGATATTAAAGCTACAGGGGTACAAAGACAAAGTAATTTCAAACATACAAAGTTCAGTAAAAAGGGAGAATAGTGTCCAATGCAACTGAAAGGGAAGTCCTTGAGAGGTCCAGGATTAGGATTCTTTAAAGCAAGAATTATAGGTCTGATAGTCAACCTATGAGCAGAACCAGTCCTGTTGAATGGTGACCTGATGAGCAGCCATTAACCTCCGCCTTTGTATCCACTTGCAAGTTTCTTTGTCACTGAAAGCTGCCAATCTCTGTGTGTCATAGATCAGATTCATGGACTTCTGCATGATTTTCAGTTCCTGTTGATGTAGGGCTCCTGTAGGAAGAACATGACATGTTTCAGCTACAGCACAATTCCGGCAGTCTCTGGATATGAGGAATTATTGCAGCAACTTCAAGAGGTTGTGATGCTGCCCTTCTAGACCTTAGCTTAAATCAAAGATGTGTGCCTAAATGTTGGCAGTGGTAATTGTGAGATATTTCTTGCAACTGAAAAATACTGAAACTGGGTTTAATACTCTTTGAATGTGGTTTCTTCAATAATATTTTAAAATAAATTCATCTTTATATAACTGATTTTTTATACAAAAATTGTAAGGCTTGCCAAGATTTTATCTAAGTTACTAGTTCTGATCAATTTTCATTGAAGACTGATGAATGTGAGAAGACATAGTGAAATCCTCCCAGGAACTCATGGGGCTTTACAAGAAAGCATTTTATAGTTAAAAATACAAAGTCTGTAGCAAAAACAAAAGGAGTTTGTCCTACAGCAATCTCAACTACAATTAGTTGTTATTAATAATACAGCGTTGAAAAAGTTTGGTGAAAAAATCCAGAGCATTAATATTTTATAGTTGCTGATATGCTTTGATTTCAGTTCACATTTTCCTACTTGAGCCAGAGAAAAGTGGTTCTGAACAGTGTTTTTCTATATGAGTAGAGTAATATTAATCATTTTCTCAGGAAACCCCCATGGGAAGTTGCATCTTAGCTTATTTTCAGGCTATTTTCTCATTCAGGTTGTTCTGATTAACATTACATGAGTCGTATTTTAAAGTCCAAGTGAGAAATCTTGATCTGCCAAAGCCTGGGGCAAAAATTCACTGGTTATATTTGGAATGAAATCCTGGCCCTATTAATAACCAAAGTTTGACAAGTGCCAAACAGTTGAATGAGATCAGAACATAAAAGCTCCTTCCACATAACCACTTTCTAACAGCTAGTCACTGGAGTTTTTTTCACAATCCTGAGGTCATACAGCCTAAAAATCTGTTCATCTGTTCTAACTTCATCAAAAGGAGTTTCATTGACTTTGGTGATTACTCACAATTGTTGATAAAATGTAACACAGTAAAAGAAATTACAGTCTGTCAAATCAAAATGGGAAGGGAGTATTATTTTCTCTGTATTTCAGAGAAGAGAGAAAGGAAAAACAGACTACAGCATACTCTGCTACTGGCAGGCACCTCTGTGTGCAGAGCACCACCAGAAGCCAGAGACTTTGTGAAACTTCAATTTGTGAAAGGTTGCTGTAGCCATGATCCTAAGAAACTTCCTTAAAAACAGATAGCAAGTCTGTTTGAAATCAGGAGGTATGAATTGGTGGCAGAAATAGGCCGAGTATAATGTTTTTGATATAATTAAATTAGTCCTTCTGGATATATAAAATGGTCCCTTTCTTGCTGTGAATTTTTAATTGATTTAGATGACTTTGAAATAGTATTAGCTCTATAATTGCCTATTTTGATCACTAATAAAGGAATTAGTCTTATGTCTTATCGTAATTTTTATTAAGTGATGATTTCACATTTATTTCACTAGAAAAAGAGGTAGTAAGGCACTGTGGATGGAATTCTGCTTTACCCTTAAAAAGACTGTCTATCACTGAAAGATAGAAATCGTATTTGTCTGCATAGCTATTGAAATTAGAATTCCTTGCAACTGCAGTGATGACTACAGCATATAGTAATGATTTCATTTAAGTCAATATGTCCTTTTCTAGGACTTCACAGGAAGGTAATGTTTTAGGGGATGTTATTAGAATTTTTGGGAAAAAAAAAAAAAAAGATGCACCTGTTTATTTCATGTTTATATAGTCGGGGTATGATGAAGCATTATGAAAGTTTTTATTTCTCTGCTTACTACTATATGACAGTATCTATTCATCTGCCTGCTCCAGAGAGCAATTTGCCTAAGCTGCGCTAGTCTTATATCTTTGAAAGAGAGAAAATCAGAGGATATTACTGGCTTAGTTTATTTTTTTTAGGCACAAAGAGTTATCAAAATTTGTCTTTACTTGTGATAACTCTTAATGAACTAATTAAGCATGATTATATTTTCATTGAGTCTCAAAAGAATCCTCCAGTGCTTTCCTCCCAACTCTTTTTTTTTAAGCTGCAATTCTGTAGAAATAAGTAACTTTTGGTCAGTGATTATTTTGGCGCAGTGTAAAGATATAATAGCTATTTGACTTAGTTTGTATGCTAATAACCTGTCAGTATTTTGCCTTAAACAGTATAATCTAGCTGGCCTTTCTGTAATTTTTAAAGTATGTTTCCTTGATTCAAAAAACCTCCATGTATTTATTGTACTAAAAGCATTTTCTGTACAAATATGTCATGCTCATTGTCTTAAACTGACATTACAGAGGGTAATTACTTTAAAGATTTATTTACTCAGAAATATTCTAGATTACTCCATTCATTAATTCCCAGCTTATTAATGGCCTTGTCAGCATTTAAGACCAGCATGACTAATCAGATGTCAACAAAATGCAATTACTACAAACTGAAATGTAAATTTCATCCTTATACTTAGGGTTTTAATGAGCCCAATACAAAGCAAATTCTCCTGTAATTGCAACGCTTCTCAACTACTCAGCATAAAGTTATGGCTTGGGCTTCCCATTATTATGAATTCTTTGAGAAAAGGACACAGGTTACAGATTTATTTATTATTATTTTTTTGAGTCAGTTTTATAACTAGGATAAATCCATCCCCTAAAGGATATTTTGGGGCTTTATTGATAGTTTTCTCAAATACACAACTGTGAGGGTTTAGTCATCTATTCCTGGACATTCCTCTTCGGATGGCTGGGAAATGTCTTCAGTGTCCTGGCTGTTTACAGTAACTGCGGCAATACTCTGGTGCTCGATCTCTACTCTGATTCCTGCTTCTATGATTTCTGCTTCTTTCTTTGCCTCCCCTTAAAATTCCTTCCAAGTAGGGATGCTGCCATCAGGCTTCCCTCATCCTTCCACTGCTTCCTCTTTTGTCTAGCTTTTTTTTTTTTTTTTTTTGCATCTCTTCCATCACGCATGAACAGCTATACTCATTACTTCTCCCACTGATTTACATTGCCATCCTGGGGAATGCTTCGTAAAATATTTCTTGATATCACTTCTTTATACCAAGTATTTATAGATATAAATATTCTTTGGCAGTAATGTGTTTTTTACTGATTTTTTTTCAACATTTGCTGGGAAGAGCATTCTGTGCTGATTGCACTTCAAACTCATAACTACTCTTAGATCTGGATGAGAGCCATGAGTTATTACCCACTGTATGGAGAAGAGGCTAAGTTTGGTGTTTGCATTTCCTGCTCATCCATGCAGTGTGAACACCTGTATCCACTCCTATGGCACTAACCAGCTTTAAAACAAATAGAGAAAAAACAAATCTCCACTAAATTGTTAGCAGGATTTTTTTTTTTTTTTTTTTTTTTTTTTTTCTCATAGACGTAGCTTTTTGCATTAGTTCTTTGTTTTTCTTAGATAATCTACAATTGCATTTTCAGAGTTGCACCAGAGATGGGAAGAAATATGTCTGGGACACCTATAACATCACTTCTGCCTAATTGTTGTCTGTCTATGTTTCCTGGTGTAGTAATGGCACAAGTGAGAATAGCTCCCTGGAAGGGTATTGGAGCATGTCCAAAATAAGCTCCTTTCTTTTGCTCAGTGGCTGTAGCTTGCTGTAACCTTCTAGAACAGTTGGCCTTTGACCAGAATTATTATTATTATTTTTTTAAAGTTTATTAATCCCTACTCTTCTCTGACGAATTTGAGAAGAAATTATTACAAAATTATTTTATTATTTTTTTTCTTTTAATCTTCTCATGGTTTTATCACAAGATCCATTTGACTTAGGATAAGGTAGATATTGTTAATGATGAGTAAGAAGAAAAGTTGCAGTCTCCTTGATTTATTTGAAACATTAGTAGAACACAGAAAAAAAATATTACTTCCTCTTTGTACAATATTATGAATACATTTTGAATTGTATCTTCCTTTTTTTTTTAAAAAAAAAAAAAAAAAAAAAACAACTATGTGAAATAAAAAATGTTTTTCTTCATACATATTCCGTATTTGTTGTCAGTGATTAAAAAAATCATTTAAGGAAATTTAATCAAAAAGGAATATTTTTTGTAAAGGTTGTCTTAAAAGAATGTTTAAATGTGTAAGCATTTGGAAAACATTGATATTATTCTTTCATAATAATAAAGAACATTTGGGTATAATTTTACTCTTAACTGGTGATTCTGTTCTTAAGAGATTTTCATGTCTAGCATCTGTGAAAATTATGGTTTCTGAGGATGAGTAAACTCTGCTAAAGGTTTCTTGTTTTGTTGTGTCTCAGACTCCACAACAAGCTTTTGTTTCTTGTGAGATTTTCTAGTTTATTACAATGGAATAAGGTAACCCTTGGTATAAAGGTATTTGATATAAATCAAAGAAAGGTTAGAAGTTCTTATTGACCTATGAAAAATATGATATAGTGGGTTCCACAAATCAGTGTACTGTTTTATAATGCATGCTGATCTGATTGTCTTTTGCTTCTTGAAGAGTTATCTTGTGAATAAGGTCTCTGGGAAATTCCCTTGGAAGAAAGCTGATGTGAAATGTTTATAGAGGAAATAACACTAGTTAAAATATGAATAGAACAATGAGATCAGATTTTAGTCAGTCAAAACATTTTGAAACCAATCTTGTATTTTTCTGCTTGGTTAGAGCTCAGTAATCTGATTATTTACACTTATTAAATTTTAAAGATTTTTCATGCCATTATTTTTTCCTGTAGTATCTCTGGAGCCAAGCAAATCATGCTAATAATGGGAAGGGATCAATCTGAATGTTCTAATATCCTATTCTGAAGTTTGGCATCTTTTTGAGTTCTGTCCATCTGTGAACTAAATCATTTAGTACTGTAAATCTGTAGTCATTAAAAAAAAAAAAAAAAAAAAAAAAAAGAGGGGGGGAAAATTTCTGAAATGTAACACCCTACTTATGCAAATGGTGCATCTTGTGCTTTTTGAGGTAGTGCCAGTGATGATTTCAAAGCAGGCTTAGACACCCACAGTCAGCTGAAGATCAATCAAAACTATATCCTATTACACTATGTCCTACTTAATTTTTTGTAGAATTGTAGGAGAAACTAGGGTACTAGTACCCCTGAAGATGTGTAATTACTAAGTATACTTTGGCTGTAGTGGGATGTCTTCATGATCAAAAGTTACAGCACATTCAGATAGATATAATTTCATTTTCTTTTCCAAATTTTCCTTACTATACATTTTTAACAGTACAAGACAGAAAAAATAAGGAAATTGTATAGATAAACTCTTTATGATGTACTACATTAAAATAATAATAATAATAAAGAACAGCCCACTTGCCCCCAAAAATCCTTTTAGCAATTTGTACGCCAGTTTGTGTGCATCATTGTTTTGTGCCCTGAATTCAGACTAGCTGAAGAGAGAGTTCACGGAGGCCCGGCTCTTGGTGGTGTATGACAGGGAAGATGCTTTTGATTGTTTAGTTTTTTTTTTGTTTGTTTGTTTTGTTTTGTTTTGTTTTAATCTCCCTCATTAACAGTCATCTGCTGCTTTTCCTAGTCAGATATATCACTCCTTTGAGTACCTCATGTTATAATATGAAACCCAATGATTGCTGAGTCTGAGCAACAACAGCAACAACTGTTTTTTTATTTTTTATTTTTTCATTATTTTGAATGTAATTCATAATCTCTCCCATATATATTATTGAATCTATAACTTACTAGAGATAGCATATTTAGAATTTCCTTCTTCTCATTCAAAGGAAACTAGATTTGTGGTAACGAAAACTAATCAGTGATTTAGTAGCTCAAACCTTATACAGACTGGGGCTTTCCTTAGCATGAGTGCTATTTTTGTGTCAGTGTCAATATGAATTTCAGAAAATTTGTTTTCCCACCTGCCCTTGTTATTGTTTTGTTTGTTTGTTTGTTTGTTTGTTTTGGATAACCAGATCAGCCTAAGACACAAAGAGTGCTTCTGCACCTCACTCTTTACCAGTAAAAGGTAGATAGAAGGGCTGGGGCGTGACCAGAGTTGCAGAGAACTGCAGCTGTTGGGAAAGTGCGTGTCTGCCCTCACCTGCAGCCTAAGGATGATTAGACTCGGGGGTAGTATATTATCAGAGTATTATATTATCACATTAGGCTTCTGGTAGTTTTGACAGCTTTTATCTATGTGTGGATGCTGTTCTGTCTAAATTAACCTTTGCCTTTGTGCTGCTTGCATCAAAATGTTTTACTAATTACTACAATGCTTTTTTAAGGCGATTTACAGAAATTAAGAGAAAATGAATGCTTGTGATAAGGCAATATCACAAGTAATTTATTTTCCAAACAACACAAGGTGCTTATATCTTCAGACTCCAAAGCCCTGCACCCTGCAAAACTAGAGCCTCCAGTATTCTCAGTCAGGTTTCTGAACTTCTTCAGTCAGATGGCTCAACAAAATCAGTTGGACTACTTTGAAGGTAGTCTGACGTCTGTTGGTTTGCTAAAGAAATTATGGCATCAGCTGTAGCAGTTTGATATAATGATGGTATAAGTAAAAATGGGTACTGCCTTACTTGGAGGTAACTTCTTTCCATCATTTATTGGCAGTCCTGGCTATCATGGGAGGCTAGCAAACATGACACCCATCTACAAGAAGGGCCAGAAGGTAGACCCAGGGAACTATAGGCCTGTTAGTTTGACCTCAGTGCCAGGGAAGCTTATGGAGCAGATTATCTTGAGCGTCATCATGCGGCACTTGCAGGGCAACCAGGTGATCAGGTCCAGTCAACATGGGTTTATGAAGGGCAGGTCCTGCTTGACGAACCTCATCTCCTTCTATGACAAGGTGACACGCTTGGTGGATGAGGGAAAGGCTGTGGATGTGGTCTGCCTTGACCAGTAAGGCTTTTGACACCATTTCCCACAGCATTCTCCTCAGGAAACTGGCTGCTCATGGCTTGGACTGGCACACGCTTCATTGGGTTAAGAGCTGGCTGGATGGCCGGGCCCAAAGAGTTGTGGTGAATGGAGTCAAATCCAGTTGGAGGCTGGTCACTAATGGAGTCCCCCAGGGCTCAGTACTGGGGCCAGTCCTCTTTAACATCTTTATTGATGATCTGGATGAGGGGATCGAGTGCACCCTCAGTAAGTTTTCAGACGACACTAAGTTAGGTGTGTGTGTTGATCTGCTTGAGGGTAGGAAGGCTCTGCAGGAAGATCTGGATAGGCTGGACTGATGGGCCGAGGCCAACTGTATGAAGTTCAACAAGGCCAAGTGTCGGGTCCTGCACCTGGGGCACAACAACCCCAAACAGAGCTACAGGCTGGGAGACGAGTGGTTGGAAAGCTGTCTGGCAGAGAGGGACCTGGGGGTGTTGGTTGATAGTTGGCTGAATACGAGCCAGCAGTGTGCTCAGGCAGCCAAGAAGGCCAACAGCATCCTGGCTTGTGTAGGAAACGGCATGGCCAGTAGGTCCAGAGAGGTGGTTGTCCTCTGTGCTCAGCTCTGATGGGACCGCACCTTGAATACTGTGTTCAGTTTTGGGCCCCTCACTACAAGGAGGACATGGAGGTGCTTGAACGAGTCTGGGGAGGGGCTGCGAAGCCGGTGCAGGGTCTGGAGAACAAGTCTTACGAGGAGTGGCTGAGGGAGCTGGGACTATTTGGCCTGGAGAAGAGGCTCAGGGGCAACCTTATCGCACTCTACAGGTACCTTAAAGGAGGCTGTAGCGAGGTGGCGGTTGGTCTATTCTCCCACGTGCCTGGTGACAGGATGAGGGGGAATGGGCTAAATTGCGCCAGGGGAGGTTTAGGTTGGATATTAGGAAAAACTTCTTTACTGAAAGGGTTTTTAGTCACTGGAATAGGCTGCCCAGTGGTTGAGTCACCATCTCTGGAGATCGTTAAAAGATGTTTAGATGTAGAGCTTAGGTATATGGTTTAGTGGAGGACTTGTTAGCATTAGGTCAGGGGTTGGCCTCGGTGATCTTGGAGGTCTCTTCCAACCTAGACTGTTTTGTGATTCTGTGAACTGTGTTGTAGTCTGTTTACACCTTCTGGATTGTACTAACCCAAGGCAAGGAAACTCAATCCAAAGTCTGTGAAAGTATATATAAATATATATATATATACACACATATATTTTTCCATTGGTTTCTACTGTTCGATTAGAAAACTGCAAACATCAGAAATTCACAGCATGTCTTGAATTAGTTTGGAGAACATATAGGAGAATTTTGTGTAGCTTTAGAATCTGACCAGATTTCCCCCTCTCTTGGGAGATGTTTATTTGTTCTCTAGTTTTACAAAAGTATTGCTACATGGGGTTGCTTGTATTGAATTGGTCAAGATTGTTGAAAAGTGGGAGAAAGAAATAATTATTATTGTTTTTCAAACAAGAAACCACAGTAGCTAGTTGTCTGTCCAAAAAATAACATAGTTGCCTGGGTCATAAAGAGAGCTGTAATGGGGCATGGAAGTACCTGTCCTAGTCTTCATCCAAGTTGATGATGATAACCTTCTCATACTTCTGAGAATGGTTTAGATAATGAAAACAATTGAGATTATCAGTTTCACAATGTTGCACTGAGATACTCAAATATACCTTTAGTCGTTCTACTTCTATTTCTATATGTATATATACACATACAATAACATTACAAATCATTGGTAAGGCATAGCTCAAAATAGGCTATATGCTCTCACACATCTAGGACTACTGAAGTACACTGTAAATCTGCCTTTTTTCTTTTCCTTTTTCTTTTTTTTTTTCAAGAATTAAGTGTGCAGTGAGTAATCGCATAATTAAAAAACACAGTTTTGCTAAAGAGCTGTTTATCCTAGAGTACTTGCTTTTTCTCAGTGTTATTTTCTTCATATTTAAAATTGCCACTGATTTTATTAAGTAATCTGAATAGCTTAGAAGAGAGGAGCTAGCTTGCTTCTCCTGAAGTTTTTCCTGTTTGGTGTTAAGCTGAGAGAGGTATAATATTTTTCAGAGCCAGATGGTAGTACATTTTGCATCTGTAGTAGACACAAAATTGGCACCTTGCACAAGTATTTTCTGCAGTTTCTTTTTTTCTATTCCACTATTCCTAATAACACTGGGTGCTTGCATTTTACTGAGGGAGAAGAAAGAGATGGATAGTTTTTTTTTTTTTTTTTTTTTTTTTTTTTTTTTTTTGTAAATACAGTCTTTTTAAGTTGGTTTCCTTCAGAAATTTGGCTTGGGAGATCTTACTGGCACTCATTTTGACCTGTCAGTTTATGCCCGAGTGGATTTGAAACTGCTGATTCAGCCAAATGTGAAGTAAGTTAAGTTTGAAAGCTTTATGAGCAGCTACCAACTTGCCACTCAGCAAAAACAGAGTTGTGGGCTTCTGTGTTGCATTTTCATTTGTTAAACATAACTTAAATGTATACAAAGAAAAACTGAACTAAATTAATTAACATATCAATTGTGCCTATAAAGTGGTAAATTTGAGATATTCCTGATGTGGGGTTTGTTTGTTTGTTTGTTTCGTATTTAATATATAAGATTTTATTTATAGGTTTACAAATCTTGTATTATTTGAAGATTTGGTCTGGTCAGACATTTTAGGTAATTTTTCCAGGATTATTCATTTTTTTTTTTTTGGACATCATCTTTTCTACCTCCTTCATTTATGAAGTTTTTAATCCAAACAGGAAAACATGGCCACTATACTCACTTCTGTAGAAATCTTTGATTGATGAGTAGCTTTGCCTGACTTATTTTCAGGGACCTTGTTCTTACCTAACAAGCAGAGTTGGACTGAGAAATCAGAGTATTTTACTATCTCTTTAAAGTTCCAGTTCAAAAGACTGTAGAAATAAAAAGGAAGGAATCTAAGGAACCTTCTGTTGGGAAACCAGGTGTTTTCTGGCAGTAGTGAAGAAGAAGTGCTTTTTTTTTTTTTTTTTTTTTTTTTTTTTTTTTGCGTTCTCACCTGTACTGTGAAATACTAACATCATTTGGCTCATGGATAGACCTTCTTAAAAGTGTTTCCACCAATTTCAGTGATTGTTCATAGTTCACAGTTAGGAAGAGATTCTGTGAGAATATGAGAACTCTTGGAAGTGTCAGATTGTTTAGAGCAGTCATATGTATTTTTGTATCTGATCTTTTGTATCTGAAATTTATCAGTACTTTCAAAAAAAACAAACGCAACTTCAGATGACTCAGTTAGATAATCTTAATTAGTCATAGAACAAGGCTTGTGAAAAATGTGAAATAATAAAGATAGGGATGGACAAGAATATTACGTTATAACCTAGAATCTGCTGCTGTTGTTGGTTTTCTTGTCTCTTGCTATGAAAATTCAGAAAAACTTCAAGTATTTTAATTTTTATTGCAATAACTTAATTATTATGAGCTATTTGTTGGAGATGGTGGGTGTTTGTTGCATAAGATATGCACACTTTTTTTCTAATTTTAAAAAATGATCCCTCTTTATATTGAACTGTATTCTGAATAATTGTGATAAGAGAAAAATTCAGGGAATGAGAAGTGCATTTATAACATTTACTTTTATAGGAATATGAGTTCTCAACACTTCTAATGTTTGAGTCTAACAACGTGCAGTATGTTATAAAAGGAAAGGTTATGTCAGAGATATTACAGAAAATTTCAGAACCAGAATTAATTGTAACCTAATTTCTTACCTTGTGTCACATTTCTTTTTGAAAGTATTAGATCATTAAGGACTACATTTGTTTTAACTTTGTAAGAATTAAGAAATGTAGTTCTTACAACACTTGAGGAGATGCATGTATTTTACATGTCGTTACATCAATAACACCAGTACTGTGTCACTTTCTGTACCGAGAAGTTCTTAAAAGTTTTCATTTCAGCAAAAGTTCCTGAGTGCTTGCAGGTGGTCTGATAACCAGCTGAATGCTGGGTGCTGATTACTCCCTGCCTATTTGCAAAAGTCTAAGGAAGCTGGAAAGAAAAGTGTGTCCCCTACATCTTCACGTGTGAATGTCAATGTTGGTTAATAGCTGAAGAAGGTTGCATGAGAATTGTTCCAGGGAAACAGCTCTATTAAAATAGGGTTTACATTTCAGGGAGAAATAAGAAATCCATATTTTTACTTTGCTTTAGTTCATTCTCTAACCTTTCTGCATTTCCTACCTACTGTGAGATGTTAAATAAGCATTGCCAGATTTTTCACTGTTTTTGTATTTCTCAGAATTGAATTACTTAGCTGTGTGTTTCAAAGACAGGTGTGCCTATTGGTATATGTGTTTCCAAATAAGTGTGACAGGATAGTGTTGCCATTCTTCCAGTATATCTGAGCCCTGAGGTGGCTGCAAGTAACAGTGCATCTTAGTTATCTTTTATTTATTATCCTTGTTGATGTGTTGATTTGTATGACCATATTCTTCCAACTGACTATTCCTATTATTAGCTCTTTTAAAACCTGAGATACTACCGAAAGCTGCATCTAAGTGATCATGGATAAAATCTGTTGTCAGTCATGAAGACGAAAGCGTTTTCATTGCACATTACTGTGTGTTTTCTCTGAATATCTGCAGAATATTACCTGCATATTTGCTGCTTTTGAGAACTCTAACATTTTATACTGGTCTTTAGGAGTCTTTAAAGAGGTTCATGGAGATATGTAACTTTTCATGAAGAAAAGTAACCATTTTGTTCACTGTTTCTCTATTCTCTTAATCACAATTTACTAGATTCAAAAGTATGTACATTATTTCTTCTATTGATATATCCGTAGATTTAATAAGTGTGTGTGTATATATATATATATTTAAGACTGGACTCCTTTTCTTAACTACATTTTAAGTTACAAAATTAGAGTATTTCAATTGTTTGGACCTGAAAGGAAGGGATTGTTTCAGTGACAGTGATTCTTTCCTCATGTATGTATCTAGTTTTATGTACTCCTGGACAGTCTTTACATGATATTCTACGCTGTTTCATGATTAAATGCAGTACTTTTAAAACTGTTATGCAACTTCAAAAACTAAAGAAATTGAAAGAAGTAAAAATGTGGAACAAAACTGAAGTAACAATAGGTTTTGTCAATAAAGATGTATTTTTATTTATTGTATACGTACTTAGCAATGAATATTAAGGTAAACAAAAAGCATTGGCCTAATTCTGTGTCCTTAGAAAAACAGAATAAATTTCCCACAACTTTCTGAAAAGGATTATACCCAGTACCAAAGTAAATAATTTTATTACAAGTTTTGGCATAAAAATTGTGGATATTATATATTGTTTTCTTGGAGGGCTCAAATAAAATAGGAGAAGGTCCTGTTACAGATATGAGATAAACCACTTAGTGAACTAGTGCATGAATAGGGGTCTTTTCACTGGAAGGGGGAAGGATAGGCCCTCCATAGTAAAGTGAAATGAGGAAATCAAATCAGACATTCCCTTTAAGTATAGCCAAATAGACTATTTAAACTTTGTCCTGTTCAGCATTTCACAAAGACTGGTCATTTACCAGTGGCTGCTGCAATTAATAGAAGTTTTCTTCTTGATCTTAATGGGTTCTGGATCATGTGCTGGGTTTAACAGATCCTGTAGAAGTGTATCAAACTCACGTGAGAGAGCTATTTCATGTATTTTGCTAGTAGCAAGTAGAAAAGTCAATTTGATCTTGCAAAAATTCTAAAACCATCTGCTGTGAAAATGAGGCTTACTGACTGAAATTCTTTGAACCTCACACTAGACTTTTTATTCCTTTCACCGGTGATGCTACTGATGCACGCTGTCCATAGGAGTGGACATCTGTTCAGCAGTGGTCTCTTACATGTTTTGCCTATTGCATTCCCTATTAATGTAGTTTGTAGTCTCTGATTTCTTGTCACTTGCAGAGAAACAGAGATACCTGGTAATGAATGTACAAGACTGTTAGAAAGGAAAGGCTGGATTCTCTGCTGTATGTCTATTATGATTAATAGGGTTTCCTTGCTTTTTCTATTTTCTCAGTATTTGGTTCAGCAAAGCTGCTAGTAGAATACCAGAAAATATTTTTTTTCCTGTAGCTAAGTCCTAATTATAGGGGAGGACAGAATGGCTATCTTCATGCATATCCACTACATTTTGTGCAGAAGCTCAGGAGCAGAAACAGTTACAGAATCACAGAATCACAGAATAGTCTAGGTTGGAAGAGACCTCCAAGATCCAACCTCTGACCTAATACTAATAAATCCTCCACTAAACCATATCCCTAAGCTCTACATCTAAACGTCTTTTAAAGACCTCCAGGAATGGTGACTCAACCACTTCCCTGGGCAGCCTATTCCAGTGACTAACAACCCTTTCAGTAAAGAAGTTTTTCCTAATATCCAACCTAAACCTCCCCTGGCGCAATTTTAGCCCATTCCCCCTCATCCTGTCACCAGGCATGTGGGAGAATAGACCAACCGCCACCTCGCTACAGCCTCCTTTAAGGTACCTGTAGAGTGCGATAAGGTCGCCCCTGAGCCTCCTCTTCTTCAGGCTAAATAGTCCCAGCTCCCTCAGCCACTCCTCGTAAGACTTGTTCTCCAGACCCCTCACCAGCTTCGTAACCCTTCTCTGGACTCGTTCAAGCAACTCCAGTGCTTGTATCAGTATTGAGTTGTATCAGTATTGATTTGAATTTAATTTTATGCTATTGGTATTTAAATGAAAGACTGGTAGTGGAGGTTTGCTACTGTTGTGAAAACCAAAATAGATGTCTTGCATTGCTTGATGAAGCATTTCAGTGTGAACTTAAGTGTTCATGACTTGTATGTCCATATTCTTCCTACTGATTATTCCTATTTCAGTGACAGCAAGAATTAATCAAAGGTATAACTGTGTGTGAAAATAATGTGAGTTATCACCAAAGCAGATGGTACACAACAGTAACTATGGTTAATAAGGTATTTTTACAGAAATAACCATTTTAGCAAGTGTGTCCAAAGAGGTGAGGAATAACAAACCTTCCTGGAAGGCTGTTCACAAAGAGGGGCTGAAGTGAGCTGTCGAGTGATGATCAGAACATACTCATTTGGAGTAAGTTCCGAGGCTTGCTAGTGATGTTAGTAGTTCACCTATGCAGAATAAAACCAAGCAAAAATGTGCTATTGAGTGCAGTGACAGGATGAGGGTGTGTGAACCCAAATTTGTAACATGGGAGATGCTAATTAAGTATGAGGAAGAACTTTTGATGTTTATAGCTGAGCAGCCTGATCTAGCTGGTACTGCTTTGGGAGCTGGGATTGGAGTAAATGGCTTTCGGAGTTCCTTTCCCACCTGAGTTGTTCTATGAGCCTGTGATGAAAAACTTCCTGTATGCTAGATTTCTCAGTAATACTGACATGGAAGTCACTGATGCTGAATAACTGAATATAGACTTGGATGTTTATACATTCGTGGTGATATGAGGGCTCTGTGTAGGGGCTTTGAGTAAATCATAAAGTATATCTAGATTCACGGCTCAGAGAATCAGATAAAAATAAAATCAAAATCCCATATGATGCAAAATGTCAATTCAATGTAAACTCACAATTTGAATCCAAAATTTTGCAGTGTTTTTGAGGCACTAAGTTTCTGCAGGCAGGGTTTATGTTCATTGGGGTAGCATCTCTCCCATCTCTTCCGTTCTCTCTTCTGGATCATGTATCATTTGTTCTCCTACAGCTGTCATAAATGTGGCATAAAGTTGACATACAGTCTTTGTCATCTGTTCTGGCAGTTCTTAGAGAAATTTAATCCTCTTCTCACATCTGATCTTGATTGCTTTTGTACTGTCTTGTGGTCTAATACTGCATAGGTTATGGAAAACAATCGAATTCTACTTAGCCCCTTCTTAGAATGCCTGTAAGGTTTATTGGTAACTCTTTTCTTCCTCCAGCTTAATGACATAAAGCCCAAAATATGTTACATGAAAAGTGTTTGAACATGAACTTGAGTCAATAATAAACCATCAGGAGATTGCCTCTAACAGTGCAGTATGCATTTGGGCAGAGATTCTCTCTTTTCATTTACTGAAACAAATGAATTTCCTTCTTTTCACTTACACAAGCTGGTGAGCATTGTCAGCTTTCTCTGCAAGGAGAACAGGTGTTCTAAGGGATGGTATTTAAATGAAAGCAAGAGACATTAGTTATGAATATGGAGTTCAGTTGATCATTGCATAATTAAGTCAGCTTTGGTAATTGAAAGAAGAGACATATTGTCATAGCAGTGTGGACATTTAGTTGTGGGTACCTTGATAAGACTGAGATGGTACTGATCATGAATGTCAGAGAGGGACAACAAAGTCATGGTTCAGACAAGAGTACGGCACCTGAAAATGCCAGAGAAATCTTTTGGAAACCCAGGGAATAGGTAGGAGTGGAGTTGAAAGTAAGGCAGAGAAGAGCGTGTGAATTAGTATGTTTTATTTTGTTGTTTGTTTGTTTCTGTATTCATTGCGCAGGCTAAAATGTGAAGTGATTCCTTTTGAAACCCTTTCCAAGGCCACGCAGTTCTGTTGTTGCTTTTTCAGTTTTTAATATTTTTGAAGACTTGTTTCTTACTATGTGCAGACATAATTGTAATTTCTATTTCTACTTTTTGTTGAATGTATTCAAATTTACTTAATAAATTATCAAGTCTGTGGTGAAATTTTGAACTATGATTTTTCTGACATTATGAAAATTTTTCCTCTGAATATTTACTATTTTTAAATTGTTTTTATACTTTCAGCATTGATATAATTTATCATTATCATAGTCATTATTTGAATGTTGATTTTATCAATAATTTTAATAGAAATGCAGTTTTATCCAATCGTTATCTCTTAGCGTTGAAGTTTGAGTAATATCCTTATGTCAACAATACAAGATTTTTAAAATATGTTTTACAGGTACTGATAAATCTGCTTACTGATCTGAATAGACTCAGTTTCAGTAAACTGTACACAAATAAAAAACAGAGCTGTCTATAATTTTAAATCTTGAGATAATTATAATAAATGGATTTGGGAATTTGGGTGTATCTTGACATTATTATCTATTTGGTTGAGCTGTTCTAATTTTTTACTGTTATCATAAGTCATGAAATAATGATGATAATAATTAGTGTTTACATAATTTATTTTTAAAAGTGCAATAGTTTTAACAACTAAGGAGAATGATTAGTCTATTACTATTATGTCTTCAAACATTGTTGAAAATAAGTTTTATTTTACCTTAGGAGGGATATTCTCGTTTTGTTTACATGGCTCAACAAATCTGTTCTTGAAAATGCTGATTTGTTTTCTTTTGCATGTTTTGAGAAGTGCTCCCCACCTCTTGGTGGCAGCAAACAAGCAAACCTTTGATAATCATTGATAGAAAAATGATATAGATGATTAAGGATCTCTGTTCAGTGCTGACGTGGTCAAGATTACATGGCAAGTGCCCAGAAAGTATATGGATATGTTTTAGTATCTTATGCGTGTTCTTTAGTCTAGTAATCTAATTTGGTGATGATCAGTTCTTTAGTCCAAAAGCTGAACATACATTTAAATATTTAAGGGTTCACAGTAAATTCTCAGGAGTATTTTCACTATTTTGTTCTCTATTTTACTTGAGTATAAATTATAGTTGCATGTTTCATGATAAATAACTTTTTTTTAAAGCAATTGATTAAAAAAGATACTGTTTTAAAATTGTTTTTACTTATCAAGTAGAATTATTTCTAGACACTGTTTTTTGTTAGTTTTGTTTTGCTATTCGTTGTCTCCAATGATAGAAATTTCAACTTCAAATAGTTCTTTGGGGGTCATATTTCATGTATTATGCTCTCTGGGTAATGCTGAAGGCTTTTTTACAAGGATAACAAGAAGGTTAAATAAAGATTTCTGTCTGAGAAGGTCATGTTACCAGTTGGTGGAATTGGTGGCTGGCTGTCAGATCTCTTCCCTGTTCTAGTTCTGTTGGCCATGTGAAGCACAAAATGTGAAGGCATCATACTAATTCTGTGGCACTCTGTTGGGCAGTCCATTGAAGTCTGCTTTAAAAGCCTATCTGAATACAGTTCATGCTTCAAACAAAGAATTTGAATCTTCTAAGGAGAATACAGACTTTGCTTCATGCTTCGTTTCCTGATCTAGGAAGTCTCTGTAGAAGCTTATATTTGTAACTGCACACTGCAACTGACAGTTTTGTTCTAAGAACCTATGATCTATAACTATTCACATGTAAAATGCCTTGGGACATCTCAATTGTGCTTTAGGGATTTCAATAGCTCAAGTTACCAGTCAACATCTGCTCAGTGCCTTTTTTTTTCTATGATTTCATGTTTTGCCACCTTACGGTCCTTGATCTACAGCATTTCTGCAGTGCCTTGCCTTTGCTTATTGAGGCACTTCATTGGCTGACATAGCACAAATCTGTGCTTTCTCTGATTGAAAGCACAATTTCTCTTCTGTGTAAAGTCCCTTTTAGGTTGCTCACATCTTCATAAAAATCTTTCCCTGTCTTTGATGCTATCATGGGGATTGCTAATTAGGCCCACTAATTTTCTTTCCAGTGGAGTTGGCATAGTTCAGCACATGCGTAATTGAACAGCTGGATAGAATCTTTATTTTATATGGGCTTTATTTCCTAGTTTATGGAATAAAATCACATTTTGCAGCATTTTCTATCTTATGTTAATGATGTCTAGTTTCTACTTCAGTGTAGGTCCCAGACCTGCAATTCTGTATTCATGGGCATGGCAGCCCACTGATGAATGCTTTTCCTTCAACAAATTTTGCTGTTATTTTTGCCATATAACTTTAAATTACATTCATGCTCTGAATTTCTCTGTGCAAAAATGTGTGCACCTTCCCTGGTTGTATGAACTTGTAGTCCAAACAAACTGGTTGGGTAGTTGGTTTATCCTTTTTTTTTTTTTTTTTTTTTTTTTTTTTTTCTGCATGAGTTACCTGTTTTGAAGTTTGCCTGTAGCAGAACATACTCTGAGATTACTTTTGCATTGTTAAAAAATAATAGAAAGTCTATTTTTTCATTTTATCAATGTAGACGTTTCAGGTATATGTTTTATCAGAACTCTTGAACTTGATATTGACTGCCACACTGTAAAGCTGAAAGTGTAAGTATTTGCTAACTGTGTGTGATCTGTATGTATAGTTGTTTCCTATTTTCAGTATTACAAATCTGTATGAATATCTATCTCATAGTGCAGTGCTGAGTTTGACTATGAATAACACGGAAACTTTTCTTCATTCTAAATCACATCTGATGGCTTTGCACAACTATTTTCTGTGGAGCAATAGTGTATGAGGATGCAGATACTGATTTCCAGTCCCTTCTCTTCACATTCTGCTCCCTTCTGTCTGACTGCAGAACTGCCTTAGACTCTCTAATGCCCGAATTAAATGTACTATATTGCATTCAAGTTTAAGGTAGAAAATGTACATGATGTTCAGTTTTCAGTTAAATTTAGGACTAAAATCTGTGGAGCAGTAGTGTGATGCCTAAGAATTTGAGTTGGGCATATGCCCTATTGTTAGATGTCTTGTAGCCCAGATCAATTACTATATTAATGGAGGTGAAGAATAAGTAGAGGAGAAAGAGGAGAATTTCCTTTTTTTTTTTTTTTTTATCTATCTTGCTGGAACATCAATGTGTGTTTGGATTTACTCAGAATGTTTATTTTGTGTCCTGAGGGAAACGCCTAAAACACCTACTGCTTTAGAATTCTGGAAAGAAAGCATTGAGACTATGGTGGCTGCTGAAAATGAATATATATGTATATATATACACACACACAAACCTAGATTATATATAAATTTTGAAAAATATGTTTTAATTGTAATCCTTCTGTGTGCTTGCTGTTACTTAGCGTAAAATAATTTGCTTTGTCTGCTGGCTTTAGGGTTTTTGATATTGATATAAAACTATGTTTTTTAAATGCTTATCTTCCTACCCTGTGTGGCAAACTTGTAATTATATATCCAGTGTAGGGCTGCAACCATTGGTGTTCAGATGTTAAGTCCACACAGTATTGCTCAGACTAAATTGCACTTGTCAGACTGTTAAATATTATTCAGAGAAGCTGTCTTACAAGTTTGACAGAACCTATCGTTGCTCTTACCTGTTTGATTTCTAAAAAGCCTTTTTTTTTTTTTTTTCCACTTTGAATTGACAGAAATATTAAAACTTAACAGACTACTTAAGTGGTGAGGAGTTGAGATAGCAAACAGCCAGCACCTGTCCTTACTAGGATCTCACATGTCCATTTCCTTTTGAGTTTTTGACAAAACTTTTTGGTTCACTAACAAATCAAATTTTTGATTTGGTAGATGACAGTTAGCTTCTCCAACACAACCAAAGAAAGAAATTCTTCATTTAAAAAAAATATATATATATATTTTTTTTTTGTACAGTAGCAAAATCTTTAAAATTACATTTCTGTGAAATTTTAAGAGATTCGCATCTGAGGTTAATGCTAACAAGTTATTAGCCATGCATGTTCTTGGAATTTGCACAAACTTGAACATCAGAGCACTGCACAACATGAGGTTTAAAAAAATGAAATTTGAACATTTGATATTTTCAGCCCTGTTACGAACTTTATAAATATTTGTTGTGCATTTATAAAACATGGCCTTCTTGCCTTTCTTCTACTCCAGTAGAGAGAACATTCACCTTTCTTTTAGGTCTTCAATTGAAAAGGAAAACAAAACAGAAAAGACAGACAATTAATTCCTTAACCTCCACTTCTGTCTGCTTCTGATGGCTCTTACCAGTACACAGTTTCCTAGTGCTTTGCTTGCTCCTTTTATTACCTCCTAGACTTTGTTTCCATGCCTGCAGTGGTATGCACCATTGATCACTAGTTTTAACGGTCCCAGAGAATACATTTTCTTTCCTCCCCTGCTTTGCAGCAGATGCTCGTAAAGTGGTGGCTGCAGGTAAAGCAATTAGGAGAAGCTGCATTTTCAACTTTGAGTGTTTAACCACCCTTTTCTCAGGGCAGTTCATTATGAGAAGTCATGATGTCTACATCCATTCAATGTTAGTTATTTTTGACTTTATTAATTTTTGGATCTCAGTTTGTATTTCCAAACCCCCTGGACTAAAAATAGTTTTCATTATTTTAATAGAAGCTAAAATTTTTATAGCTGTCTCAGAATTCATGGCTTCAAAGTAAAAAGCATCATCCATTTTAAAACTTGCAGGCCTACATATGCAGAGAGACACATCAATCTATCTTAGATGTTTTCTGGTAAGTCAGAATCTGTGCCCAAAACTCATCTGTAGCTGGTCTCCTGATGAGTTTGTGTGACTGAAGGCTGACCTATGAACCTGGTGACTTGGGCTTTTGTACCACCAAGGATGAAACGTCACCTTAGAGCTACTTTTTCAGTATCTCATGGCATTGTTGCCATTAGTTGTTCTTTGACCCAGTTCTGTTTCACTGCAAGCTCCTCCTGTTTTCTCTTCCAAGAAGATAAATGCTCACATGGGCTTTTTTTCTTGGGTTTGTTATTCTCTTGCTTTCCTTATTTTATGTGAAATTTGATGTCTGTTATTGAAATTAATCTAGACCCAATCACAGGGCATGACTGTTTCCTGGGGGCATCCTGTGGTAGGTTTTGTTCTATTTAGTCAACATTTAAGTTTCCAACTTGTATTGAAAATGCACTTAGGACTGTATGTGTGTGTGTATTTTTGCAAGTAAATTTACTGCAGGAATTTTACTGCAGCTCTTCTTTTGTATGTTTGTCCCAAACTTGCAGTTAAACGGTCTTGCATCAAGAGAGAGCATGTCAGAATGTAGGAAGTTTTGCTACTTCAGTTCAGAAATTACCTGAGAGTTCTGATTTAAGATTGCAAAGATGTGTCAAGAAGCAATGAGCAACAGAGAGGTTTAGCATTCCCTGGATCTACAGACAATATGAGAAATGGAAGATTTGAAACATGTTAAATTATTTTAAACTATTGAAAAGCAAGACTGGTTCTCAGTGAGGTATGATGGATTCTCCTTTAAATTGATTCTTCTCAAATTCATTTGCTCTATTCAATTTTATTTTCTATTCCTCGGTCTTCCTCATTACAAATGTTACTGTTTTGTAGCTATTCTTTCTCCTGTATGTATAGTGTTGACTGAGGAAAAGGCCTTCTTTTTGTGTGTGTTCATATAACATCTAGAAAAGCTGAGATCTTGCTAGTAGTATTCAGTTGCTGTTATAGGGATAATCCTGATAAATACCAGCAAGGTCAGAATAGTATTTGTTTGAAAGATTTATGTTACAAAACTGCTTCTTTAATTGATACTAATTAGCCTGACTGTTGCTAAGTTGTAGAAAAGCCAAGAAACACTTTTTTTTTTTTTTTTAAAGTGATGTCCCTCAATGTGATAAAAGCATGTTCATACATTTGCACTTCCACAGATCTTAATTTTATTCTCAATGACTGTCAGCCACGAATCCTTCACCAACAGAGAGTGCCAAAAGCTTTTACAGAAGTAAACTAACAAGCAGAGGATAAATAATCGACCATTTTAAGTGATAATCCTGCAGTAAGCTCTGTGTGACCAGACACCTTGCCCAGAATATGTTTACTTCAAGAGGAACCCATTTGGGTGTTCCCTTCAGTACCAGGAGTTTATTCATGGAAAAGAAGAATTGTTGAATATAGCTGTTCTCAATGTTAAACCATACTTTGCTTCGTTATCATATCAAAAATATAAAATAAGACATCTGGAAACTGTTATGTTGTATTAATGGCTCAGAATTATAGCTAAAATGTGTAATTTAGTTTTCATGAGCCTGAAACCACAGCTGTTCACTCTTCAGAGTCGTACGTTAGCACCATGCACTGTCTTTTCTTGTTTTTTCATAATATTTGCATCCTTGAATCCTGAAGAATTTCAGTAGCTGCAGGAGTAAAATGCAGCTTAAACTGCTGATTTCATTTGACTTGATTCTAAAATTGCTGGATAGGAAAAGCCCAACAAATGAAATCTGTTTTTGTTTAATGTGGGTGCCTTTTAACTTGTAGAAGACTAACTTTTTGTCAGATGGTAGATTGAATTTTCCTGTATGTAGATCAGTTTGAAATATTTGATTTTAGCAATAAATAAATAAATAACTTATTCATTTCTATTTGTATTTAAAAAAAGTATTTGTGCTCAGTACTGTCATTCATGTATGAATGTATTTGTTCCGTGTACTACATGGAAGACTACAAATTCTGCTATAATGATTTAGTGCATTTTTGGAACAGGAATAATTACAAATATTCATAAGTGATTTTAGTTTGAAAATATTTCAAGTCTTTTATTCACCAAATCAGTGGTAAAGTAGCTTAAATATCTGCTTTTCATATCACAAAAAGTTTCCAGTGATCTGTTGACTCTTCTGAAGATAAGTCATTAAAAAAATTTGTTTTTCTCATGCTGATGCCTAATATGAAAATAATAATAATAACGTGATCAAATGTTATTTGATCATTGAATTTGTGTTGACATGGTTCTGTTTTGACTAAATACTATTGAGATTTATTTTCTGTTTTCTTCTTCACCTGCAAGGCTAAAGCATGTGACACTGTACATCTTTTGTAAGGTTCTGGTTTATAAAAATGTTATTTGTGGCAGTCCTAATTATTCTTTAAGTGTAGTGAACAAATTCCCTAGTTAGCTTCAGTGCACCTAGTGATGGTGCTACTTTATAGATCAATTGTTGTTACATTCACGAAACTTACACTTCATAGATATTCTAGCCACTCAAATTTTTAGCATAATTTATTGAAATGTCTGATTGTCAAATCTGTCTCTTGAGCGAAATTATGGCTCTCAGCATGGATTTTCTCCATGTTAGGTGGAAAACATAGCAAGCTTTTTCAATCCAGTCTTGAATGGGACAGCCTAGGTTTAAACAGGGCTGATTTGTCTGGGCTGATAGGAAGTTGGTGGTGAGAAGTTTTAAAGTTTCAATGTCTGTATAAAGTATAGGCATTCTAGACAGATTTCAGCTCAGATGGGTAATTTTTCTGTTTTGCTTATCTCAGTTAACACAATAGCTACAATTTTTGATGTTCACTGCTAAAATCAGTGTGGTTTTGGTTATTCATGCAAATTTAATTTCAGATCTTTGCATAGTTTTGTATTTTAGGGAGGGAGAATCATTTTTAATACTTTACATGCATGTGGCTGAAGAAATGTCAGAATGATGTGTAATACTAATGGAATAATGATTTAGATAATGATAATTTTAGATATTTAAGCAATTTTAAAATGTTGATATATTTTTGTGTAAAACTAAATAGTTTTACACCAAGATGGTTTCTGCTCCAGGCTCTTGTTTTTGAGCCAGCAGATGAATAGAAAGAAAACCTTTATTTTAGAATACTCTGTGAAACTGGAAATTAAAACTTGACACTTTTTTTTTTCTTAAGAAGCAACTGATTGTAATTTACTCATTATCTGACAGTTCTATTAGAAATAGGACTAACTCTGTGATAGTATGAAGTACTACTTCTGCAGCATTTCAGTTTTCTTTTTCTTTTTCTTTTTTTCTTTTTTATTTTTTTGTATGGCACTGACTCTAGTCAGGAAAACCATTTCACTTATTAGTTTCATGCAGACCTTTTGCAGAAACACCATTCCCCACATAGGTGTTAAACTAAAAAAGTCTTCTTTGTCTGGTTAGGGATTTGAATATATCTGTGAAATTTTTATTTTTAGGTTGGCATGATCTTGAATCTTCTATGTGAACTCTATTGCTACAAAAGAGGTAAGAAAAGCAATAAAACTAGTGAAAGTGATAATGTATTTGAAATAGATCTCTAGGAAGCAAATGGCATGCATGCTGCCAAATCAGTGCTGATGCACACAGTTTCTTGGGCAGCTTGGATTTATCCAGTACATTATTTTCACAGAGACACATACTGAGCAGTTTTCTGCTTCAGTACTTCTCATTATAAGGAGCATAATTCCCTCTCATAATCATAAATTACTTATGCATTAGGTCTTTTTTTTAACTCTTGAAAACTTTCCCAACTCCAAATAAAGAAGTTTAGTGTTTTAGAGACCAGAAAAACACATGCAGAAAATTCTTTATAAATTGTTCTCTGAACTCTGCCTTGATCTTCCAAAGTCATAGGGCCTAATTATGTGCTCACTGTAGTTTGAGTTTTTTCTCCCTCACACTTGATCTTATGTGACTTCAGTTCTCCTTAACTATTTGTGATACCTGCTACAGCATTTTAAAATTATAACACCCATGTCATTTGCAATTTTAAAATACTTTTCATATGAAAATCTATCCTTAGTAGTGCTTTAATTACTTTCTTTATGAACAGTTCCATAATCTTTCTGCAACTATTCTTCTATTGCACCTGGTGTTTGCTGTTAATCTGAGTAGTTTAGCAGTGAGTGTTGCAATTTACTTAAAACACTCAGCAGCATGCGATCACATAATCATAGGGGTTGCAAGGGACCTTGGGAGACCAAGTCCAACCCCCCTGCTAAAAGCAGGTTCCCTACAGTAGGTTGAGTGGGAAAGCCTCCAGACAGATCTTGGATATCTCCAGAGCAGGAGGCTCCACAACCTCTCTGGGAGGCCTGTTCCAGTGCTTTATTGCCCTCACTGAAAAGAAGTTCTTACACGGTTGTGTGGAACTTCCTGTGTTCCAATTTATTGGGGGAAAAAAAAAAAAAAAAGTGTAGCTTTGCAGCCAAGTGTTACATTTCTAGTACTTACACTACTAGGAAGATTTGGCTTTTAGTGTATTATTGACTTTTAAACTTCTGTGTTTAAATAGGAAACTCTGAAGCCTGTGTATGCTTTAGAAATTTGCAGGTGATATGTGTGAAAGACTGAAAAAGGCTTTGTGCTAGGATAATTTCAGGCCAGGTTTGTCGCGTGATTTCTGCTTATTTTAAACTCTAAATGTGAGCTTGAGACACAAAAACAAACAAGCAAACAAAAACCCCAAACCATACAAAAACAAAACAAACAAAACCACAAATCACCAACAACCAACCAAACCTGTCTGGTTTTAGAGCCCACGTCAGAAGATTTGGGATCATTTTTTTTCAGATAATTTTTTTTTTTTTTTTTTTGAGGTTAAAACCGCTGACTGATAGTTACAAGTGTTTCTCATGTAAAACTTAAGATCTGAAACTTCACTTTAATATTACACATTACTGGTAGAAAAAGTGCCTCAGTTCTGGATATTAAAATAATTTAAAACCTTCATATACTCACTTCCTTCTAGTGAGTCATACTGGTCTACGTAGCACCTGTGAAAGCATATCTTTTTACCTTCACAATACCCTCAAAATGTTCTGGGAGCTGTAGCAATTTACTCAACTAATTCATAAATTTGCTATACATGTCCTTAGGAAACACAGCTTTTAGCTATCTGGGTGTAATTAATTTTAAATAAGTTAAAGATAAATGAGTAGTTTTTATTAAAACATCTAGAAGAGATTACTTAGGAACAGAAAATCATTAAAAAAAAAAAAGACATGGTTTAAGAAATTAAAGCAGAAAATATATTTGTCTTCTTTTGCCAAGGCTAAATTGGAAAGGTCTCTCTCTGTTGCATATATTTAATTTCCCTTGAACTTTAGTCTCTTTACTGTCAGCTCATCTAATGAACGATTCCATCTTCCCGTATGCTCCGTTATGTTACATTCATGAGACAGAATGTTTTTCCTTGTAATATATGCTACCATCCATGGATAAATTTATTTTCAGAGTCCTCTAAGGATTTTGGACAGACTTGATTCTTTTTACAAACTTTATTTTTCTTTCCTGTTCCTAAAGGTGGGTTCGCTTCTGACTGACTGCAGGCATCATCTCATTGCTTTGTAGATATAATTGTCACATTACTTAGCACCATACAGATTATTTCTTTGCTTCAGTAATAACTCCCTTTCTCTTGGTCAGGCATGCATTCACCTCCTTTTCATGACTTGGTGTTCAGCTTGTAGTATGGAGAGTCTTCTGTCAGTGGCATCCTATATATTAATTCAACAGTGCTTTAGAAACTATGGTTGAGAAACATTTGTGTGTGATTTATGTGTGTTTTATTATTGACAGCAGTCAACCACTCTTGCATGAATGTACCTTCATTGTCATAGTGGTAAGATGTTTGTCCTTTTCTATTCTGAAAAGAAGTTGCACAGTGAAGGGAGATCCCCAGAAGGGATTTTGTGCTTCATTCATATCCCTGAAGATATTACATTATTTTTGAAATTAAAGTCACTAAGAAAGTGATGATGTAATTTTGAATGGAATATGGGAAGAGGAGCTATAGTCTGTATTCTCAAAGGACCTTGGGAGTTTTAGTATTACATTTAAGCAGCACTGGGATGGATCATTCCTGCCTTTCCATGGCAGGAGATTCTGACACTCAAGAATTTTTATTTTTTGGTTATTCTGAAATCTTAAATCATATATGTAATTTGTATATAGATACATACGTATACATATATATAATTAAAAGAAAAACAATATATATTGTTTTTTGAGGAATCTGAAGAAATACTGATTAAATCACAAAAAGGTCAACTTTCTTATGTCATCTGTGGCTTGATTCTTTACTCTGAGCTTTGTAGACAATTATTTTCCATTAGTTTTTTGTTAATTACATTTAATCTTTTTGAATTAATGAAGTCCTTCTTTTTCTTATAATTCAGGGAGCTGTAGACTACCTTATGAGAAAAATATATTTTATTTAATGCCATCTTTATCTACATACATGCATATTCTTTTGGTTCTCTTTATTGGATAACTTTTTAACTTTTTTTTTTTTTTTCTGCTAATGAATGTTTTTGCTTCTAAAAAAATAAAAAGTACATCTTTTAACCACTTCTTACTTATGGTGAAATTATGAATCTTGTATTTTCACTGAATTGTTTCAGTTAGCTATTCAGAAACATCTCCAATAAGGATTAAAATAAAATTCCCCTAGAGACTGAGTAATGACGCAACCTCGATGCGAGTATAATAATTCTCCTTTATTGCGCAGTCTAAAAAAGTATAAATATGCTACTCCCTACCGCATTCGCTGACAACAACTTATCATTGGTCTAGCTTCTCTGTGCACATGTCTCTAGCACTAATATGATTGGTACGATGGTGTCATCTCTCCTCCTGAACATAGTTCTGCATATTCTAGCTGTAACATCACTCAAGGTTATCAGCCCTGGGCCTACATTATCTTCACAGTCCGTCAAACCCTGAGTTGCTCGTTGTAATTAAATTATGCTCCTTCTCACTTAACCATGACTCCACAACGAGTCTTTTTTTTTTTTGCTATAGTGCTAGAAAATAACTTTTTAGGAAGATGTAAAGATAATGAAGACATTGAAATTGTTACAGAACATATTTGTTGGTGGCAATTATTTATATTTTTAATGGACGTATGCATGTGTTTGCTTTTAAGCTTCTGGAATCATATGACTGTTAGTGGCAGTGCTTAGTGCAGCATGAATGAATCCAAATCGTAGATACATAGTTGGAAAAAA
>CM021700.1:31682175-31753465 GCA_011074415.1 Stictonetta naevosa
GAAAGACTTTCACAGAAAGAATAAGACTTTCACAGAAAGAATGAACAAGGGAGAAAAGAGTTGAGTATAAATGGCTTGCAGAGAAAAATATGATAAACTGTTAAAACTATCTGATAGTGTTTCTCATGCATTTTACTGACAATTGGAAACTGTAAATATTCCTTTTGCGTCTGTTGAATATTTGAATGTACTTGTTTTTTGGAAAATTTTCTGCATGTTTAAATTCTTTAAGTTCCATGTGCTTTTGAGGTCAGTGCAAACTGGAAAAAATCTTGTGCATTTATGACCAACAAGAAAGCAGTCTGCTGTTTCTGCCAGTTTACATAAGCTGAAAAAATTGTCCTTTATTTTCTAAGAATTTACTGTTTCCCATTTAAAGCATGCAGTCAGTATTTTTTTCTGTAGCTTGCATAAAAAGAAATAGCGATGTGTAACTTGAAAGATGGATTTTTTTTCATGTGTTTGAAAATCTAATCTAATTTCTAGGAAGTGTCCAAGATTTTCATGACATTTATTTTCTTGGTTTAGAACATGAGCTTCCATTGCTTTGCAAGTCATATTTACCCTCTTTGTAGTCCAGAAAGTGCTGATTGGAAATATTCTCCATTTAATGTCCCAAGAAGAAATGTTTGCATGAAACTGCAGTCATATTGACACGTTTTTTAAAAACATTTTCTGCAACCAGCTGTGATTTTTGGACCATTTCAATATGAAAATAATAAGCACATTTACTTTCTTAATTTCTGGGTTATAATTTGGGCATTAAATTGGTGATTCCCTACACCTCCCCAAATTGGTTTGATGCTATTCTCTAGCTTCTCTCAATTTTAATATTTTTATTAAATTTTATTAACATCATATTTTTATTTCTTGAATAAATGAAAGAGGAACAGAGCTAGCTGTACAGAAACATGTAAAATGCTGTAATTTTTGAATATCAAAGCTTTCTGATAGTCACTGAGCATTTGTTCTTAATCTTTTTTTTTTTTTTTTTTTTTTTCCCAAAGTGTTTTTAAAAAACAAAGAAACCCTGCCTCTTGATACTATCAAGAGGAAAAGAAGAGACATGGTGATCCTGAGTATGAGTTTTGATCTTGAATAAGGCCACCATAGTTATGAATGGACTGTGAATGCCCCAGACTTCAGGTATATGTGCAGCTCACCTCGCATACCGTTTTAGGTCATACCACAGAATGAGTGAACAATGAAGGGAGCTCCGGAGATGATATAGTCCAACCCC
The DNA here is from genome assembly GCA_011074415.1 of Stictonetta naevosa. Taxonomy (NCBI): domain Eukaryota; kingdom Metazoa; phylum Chordata; class Aves; order Anseriformes; family Anatidae; genus Stictonetta; species Stictonetta naevosa. The sequence goes on from CM021700.1 coordinate 31,683,416, forward strand.
TTGGTCAAATGAAAGCAAGGTTAACCTGAAAGTTGCATCAGATTGCCCAGGGTTTTGTCCAGACAAATTTGGAAAATATCCAAGGATGGAGCATCTACAATCTCTGTGCAGCATGTTCCAGTGCTTAATGACTCTAACTCTTGAAAATGTTTTTCCTTTTTAACCAGGTGAAATTTTTCTTGCTACTTGTAACCATTGCCTCTTAACCTTTTGCTCCTTGCTTTTAACAAGAGTCTGGCACCATCACCTCTATTAACTGCCTTTTAGGTAGTGAAAAAAAAGAAAGCAAATCTCCCTCAGCCTTCTGTCCTTAAGGCTGAACAAACACTCTTGTACAAGCTTCTCCTTGTACTTCATGTGTTTAAGCTTCAAGCCACTTTGGTGAACCTCTTCAAGACTTAATAATTCTCACTTGTCAATCTCACTATTTTGCTGTGAAGACCAAAACAGCACAGTACTCCAAGTGCAATCTCACATATATAAGGTAGTGATTAATTCCTTGACCTATTACCTCCTCTTGCTAATCCAGGCCAATGTTTAACTAGACTTCATCACTGCAAGGGCTGGTTCATGTTTATCAGGACATTTGCTGTTGAGCTGCTTAGTTGATCCCAATTTGTAGTGTTGTGCAGGGTTATTGGGATTATAATCAACAAGAACCTCAAAAGCAGTTGCAAAATTCTGTATCTGGGGTGGAAAAAAAATTGACAAAGGAATATCTTAAATTAAAACAATGGTTTCAGGGAAGCCCTATGGTATGTGTTACACAAGATTCATGCTTGTACTTGTCTCTTCAGGATTTAAAACTTATGTAACCCTCCCCATGACAATACATAAAGCATGCTTATCAATAACATAGCAATACTCGTGTTGGTTCTTTCTTCCAAGTTCCTAGACATCTCTGTGTCTAGGCTGCCATACAGTAATCTTTTGCTCCTCCCAGTTTGGTGTGTGATCTGCAACTCTTTTGAGGGTTCAGTTCCTCCCATTGTGAGGTTGCTAATGAAGATGTTAAACAATATTGACTGTTACCAGTCTGTTGTGCCGCATTTATAACCGACTGCCAGCTATACTTCAAGCTGTTAACTACAACTACTCTTTGATCTCATTAGTCTGACCAATTTTTCCATCCACTTGTAGTCTACCCATCCAGTCTGTATCTGCTGTTTCACTTGTTTCACTACAAGGATGCTATGACTGTGTTCAAAGCCTTCGTAAAATCAGTGACATCCACTGTTTTTTCCTTAGTAACAGAGCCAGTCCTTTCTTCAGAGAAGAATTTGGGTTTGGCTGGGCAAGAATGGTGATGACTTTTCCTAGTCACCTTCTTATTCTTCATGTACCTGCAAATGGTTTAAGCCATAATGTCAGGGAACGAAATGAGGATGACCAGCCCATAATTCTCCAGCTATTCTTTGTCCATTTTGGAGATTTTTTTTTTCTCTTTTTTTTTTTTTTTTTGAATGCGTATTTCAGTCACCTCCAACAACTGTGACCTCTTAAAGATGGTAAACAATAGGCTTGCCAGTGGCATTGGCCACCATCCTCAGCATCCTTGATGTGCCGTGCATTGAGTAAACTCACACATAATGTTTGGGAAATGGTGACTGTTGACTTGAGATCAATACAGCCTAAAAGAGCATAAAAGTGCCAGTATTATGTAAAACAGTAAAATCATGATAATATTAATTACAGTAGTAAAATTACTTGTCATCCAGAAATGTTGTATTGTAATTTGTTGTGATGGAAAAGGGATAGTGTACATGGGAAAGTTAGTGAGTTGTATGTGCTGAAGTGAATTCACAGTGCACTAATTCTACATTGCTATCCTCTGTGGAAACACTGGGCTTGGAAATAGGTTAATGAGCATGGAGATTGTCTGTGTGGGAAGTTAGGTCACATTATCTTGTCAGCCCATGGAAAGGTAGCATGTCATGCTACCTTTGTTTTGCAGACAGCCCTTACCACTGTATGCTATTAATTCAAGATTCCTTTTTTTTGTTTGTTTTGTTTTGTTTTGTTTTTTAGTCACACCTAAAGGCAGACATACAACTACAAATATCTTCTCTTCCCTAGTCCAGAGTTAATTACTTTCTTACTCTTAGTGTCACTCTGGTCTACTAGTACCGAATTTTGACTCAGAGCTCTGATACTTTTTTTAAAACTTTAAAAAGAATAATGTCACTTAGCAAAATGTAGACAATTGTTTCAAACTGCTAACAGCTGAAAATAACTTCAAATTTCTTATGTCATTTGTTTTGGTGAAAGATTTTGTCACACCTGCTACATGTATTTGACAAAGCAATACTTAAGTGTGTTTTGACCACTGGTTTGCAGAACAAATCGACACAGTTTGGGAATAGTAAGTAACCACTTTTTTTTTTTTTTTTTTTTTTTGAGTACTGTACAGTGGAATGGGTCTGCTAATGAAAGAAATGTTACTGAATTCCTTCCATGGTAAAACAGTGTATCTAATAATACATCTTAGCAGTAAACATATAAAGCAGGAGAAAAAGGGAAAATTTAATTAACCAGATTTGATGTTTGATACTATCTGTAATTGTGTAAAAAAAAAAAAAAAAAAAAAAAAAAAGTGCCCCCTTCTCTTATTTCAGTTTTTATGTTATCTTCTCATTTAGGAGAATGATGCTCTTTCTGAAGTGTTGGCTGCTTTTGTTACAGAACCCTAGATCTGCAGGCCTTTGCAGGATGTATTTCTTGATTCTCAAAAATTCTTGGCACAATAAACTTAAAAATCAAATTCACACTCAGAATACTTGACTTGTTGCTGATCTCTTGCAGAACTGTTTACATATAATTTTTAGATACTTTCAAAGATGCACTTCGTAGCAACTAATAGTATCCCTATAGCAGTGCATGGGATAGTATCCCTATACTGATGTACACGGTTTGCATGGTAAGTAAATACTAGTTATTGAAGATTTTATGGTGTTAAAATAATTTTTTAAATGTCATTATAGAAAGTAAATGGAGAAAGCATTTTTTTTTTTTTTCACTTAAGAATTCTCAGGCTGAAAACAGTTTCAAGGTTAAAAAGTTCAAGTGATACTGTAATTTCAGAAAGGCTGTGCCTACTGAATCATAAACTATTCACTTTAGCGTGAGAAGGGTTGTGTGTGTTTTAAATCCAGAAGAGAACAAAACAGACGTGAAACCATTGTGACACTTCCCTGAAATTATTTTTTGTTTTGTTTAAAAATATTCCATTATCATTTTTTTTTTGCAATTCTAATTAAACAAAGGCAAAGAGCAAATTTGCAGCAGTATCAATACCTTCACTTTTAAAAATGTTTATCTTACTGCGCATTTGCCTAGCTTTATCTGTCTTTCAAGAGATTTTGCTGCTGTATATGACTACTTTCAAAGTTTTCTTCCCCATGAAAATGGACAGAGATAAGCCAGATCTCTCATCAGTTGCTGAAACTTAATGTGGGCACAGTGGCAGTTGTATCAGTGCCAATTGTTGAAGCTGTATATAGTGCACCCTATTCTAGTTGTTACACCCAGAAGCATCTCTTTCACTCTTGGGATATTTCATTGTGGAGCTAGAAACAGACAATAGCACAAGGAAGGACAACATTTACCTTCTGGAGTCTTATGTGAGACACTAGAAGAGAGGATGACAAGAAGGTCAAGGCAGCCCACTGGAGTGAGAGAGACCAGAATCTCCACCTGGTCAAAGCAGACAAAATTAACACTTTGTGAGGATGTGAGAATGTTTTTCATAAATCTCTTTCACTAAGATTTCATTGCACATGTGTCAAGAATCTAAAGGGTAAAGAACTAGAGGAGCTGGTAGAGGGACTCAAGCTGTTACCTGTATGTGGTGTCCCTGTGAAAGATACTGAGTTTATGCAGGTATATAGTGAGAACCCATACTAGGGGAGTGATATTTTGCATGTTCATTTACTACTGCAAAGGTTCTCCAAATCAAATACCTTGAGGAAAATGTTTTTAGGGAACCATTAGCTACTTTTCCTGTTGATATGTGTATTATATCTGTCGTAGGAGCAGAAAACTGGGGTCAGAATGATCTGACTGGAGAAAAATCACAATGTCCTATAGTATGAGTGGAGAAAAGGCTTAATAATTTATTTTCTCTTTAAAGTTATATTGAGAACTGTAGAGATGAGACTCCTTTGTGAGGGTATAGATTAAACTACCTGTAAAACACGTTAGTAGAGATTTGGATGGTTCTTGAACTGTTTTCTTCAGGTACTGCTCACCAAAATAATGTGGTCTTTCACCAAAATGGCACAATGATGACATCTGTATTTGCAGTCAATTTCACGTCAGCTGAAGGAGTATCAACTCTAGTAAATTCTCTGTGACTGAAAGGCTGTTTGTTATTAATCTGTCATGAATCTTTGCTTTATATTCAGTGGAAGAAAAGGGATTGAAGGTGCCCCAGGAATAAAAAATAAAATACTTTGTTAATCTTTCACACAAGTGGGAAAATAATTTTATGCCTCTGTTTAGAAGTAGTCAACTTTATATTTTTTTCTCTTTTGCTCTGCATTGCTAAATTCAGTAGGATGCAATGTATTCACTTTACATATGTTCATATAGGTAGTAATCAAATATCTCTAGAAGAAATTTAAAAACTCCCCTGCCATGTCAGCTCCCTACATGGCAACTGCTATGTGTCACAACAATAAGAAGACAAAAATAAATAGTGTGTTTAATAGAACCATAGAGTACTGAAATGTTTCTGTGTAGAGAAAGCCTGGAGTTAAATTGAGGACTGGCATTGATTTATACATCTCATGGCATAAGAGTCATTATTTACTGAAAGTATTACAAAAATTCTATGGTGTAATTCTTCACATAGCCCTTTTTCCATTGCATTGTTGTTGCAATGAAAAATTCAAAGTTTTAATCATGCTTGTCATATTCCTGAATGGAATGACTTTTGTCCATGAGTTTTGTCAGAAATAATCCTGATTGTATACATCTCTTTATAGGCTTTAAATTCTATATTTTTTCCTTGTGTTGAGTGCATTTTTGAGGCTTTATCTTTTCCAATAGTTATCTTCTTATGAAGAAAGAGAGAGGCATCCTGTTGCTAATTAGAATTGTTGTGTACTAGATTTGGCTGGTAAAAAATTCAGTAACATGTAATGTCTCATATATAAATATTTATGAGGCTCCATAATTAATCACTAAAATATCCATGTAAATTAATTGCTACCTAATTAACAGTGTATTTAAAATATTCTACCTTAGTTATGTGAGTTATGTGGCTCTCCAGGCAGAAAAAAATAAATGGAGAAAAGCTATTTTTTGCTTTTCCTTGCATATTTTGCAGGTTTGTAGTGATGTTACTTAGTGTTGCCCCTTCACCTGTCAGTTGAGCAGCACTAAAAGAGGCCAGCTGGGATCTAACCAACATTTGCTTAGAACACAAATTCAATGTAAAAGGCAATCACCTACAAAATCCTGAAGACAGGAAGGGTAGAAAAAAAAAAAAAACTTTTTTTTTTTTTTTTTTTCAGCTTCTAGTTACTCAGGCAAGTTAGTGTGTTCTGTATTATATACTATCTTTTTATGTAACGGTAAAATGTAACTAATTCTTTTCCATCATTCAGTTTTGAATCATGACTACTTGGTACCATTTTTAAAAATATTTCTCTTTATTATCCATTTATGTGATCTGTAACGTCATTGTTCTCTTACTTATAGAGGTCCCAGTATTGACTACTGGAATTTTTGCCTTCACAGCCAGCTGGTGCCTCAGGACCTGTTTTAGAGCATATTACCAATGTTACCAGCATAGCATGAAAGAGTACCTCACCAAGATAAATTATCTTACACACTGGGCCTTCTGAGCCTTGAAACCCCAACAATTTTAGATCTGTGTTTGTCAGTCTGTGAAAGAATTACATGCAATGGTGTCTGCAGAGTAACGTTGTATAGGATAAAAGCAAAGAAACATGTACGGAAACTGCAGTTAAAAGTCATGTCTTGTGGACATTTTATAATTCCATTTGTCAGAAAGTGAGAGGAATTTGAAATACACTGCAGAGCAAGTTAATTCCTATAATTATTGCTTTATATAGTGTGACATCTAACCTAAAAGAAAATTACCTTATATGTAAGTAACTGTATCACAGCTCTTCATTTTTTATTTTTTTTTTCCCCTCCCTCTATTTAAATGTATGGTATGTTGATATATTACATGTAATGGGTAGGGTAGCCAAAAAAGAAATATTGAAATGGTTTATTTTGGGTAGATATACAAGTAAAATAATTTGGTTTCGCATTCAGTGCTTCAGTCTTTGCTAAATACTAATATTAGAGTATTAGAAATAGTGTCATTGTCTTATGAGCAGTCTTGAATGCTGATTTCAATTATTTTGGACAATTGTGATAGAGGACTCTGAAGCTGAATATGAATGCCAATGACTTACATTTGTCATACGGAGTTATAGGCTTCTAATTATATGCATGTTTTGAGCCCAGTGTAGACATTTGAAAGCTTTTGTGCATGTTTGCAGTGCTCCTACTGATCTGTTAATTTCTATTTAGTTTATAATAAATGCTTACATTTTGAGTGAGCTAATGGAGGTAACTCTATGTTTTTTTGTCTGAATTAAGATGACTTTTGGCACCAATTAATACTTATTATCTTAAAAAAAAAAGAAAAAAAAGAGCTAGAGTGAAGGATATCAATACACGGATTGTGAGGACTGTCTTGTTAGAGATTTCTTCTATGTTTTCATCATTGTTTTATCAACAGTTTGAAAGAAAATTTTAATCTGAGTCACTGTCATTCCCCCATAGGCTAATACAGCTATGTCACTTTTTGAGTTTATACAGTCTTAAATATATGTATTTACTGGTCCATTAGGAATAACTTTAAATACCTCCATATGGTGTTATCATTTGCCGTATGTATGTGTATGTAATTCAAAAGCAATGAAAATTCTAGAGGTTCTAATGTCCTAGATTTAGGAATTGTCAATCAAAGTTTCTTTGGAGTTCATAAACTAAAAACATAGTCCCATTTCTCCTGATGCAACTTACATATAAGGAATGTATTTTCCTATGGCTGACACTATGAGGTCATGCTCCTTGATCAGGTTTTTTAAGTGTAAAAAAAGGCAAACAGCACAGTAGTGAGAACTACTGAACTGTGGACTACCAATGCAGCAAGGCTTGTGCATCCTCTAATAAGTCTAAGGATGTTGAAAGAAAGTTTCACTTTGTTATAGATCAGAGATCTGAGTCTTCTCAGTATTTTCCTTCTATAATGTTTACATTGTGGACACACACTGATTCTGAATGTTTACTGAAATTTTAACTTAAATTTATATTACATTGTATGGAAAATTAATGTGAAGTATTTGTATCCTTTCTTTCCTGAGGAAATGCTTCAGGTGATATAACAGCTTGTCAATATGTTTATAAAAATAATTAAGTTGCATTAAAACACACTTGATATCTTTGTGTTATCTTATTATTCAGGATTTATGCTTTGGGGAAATATTATTTTCAAGCAAAAATGTTCATTTAATCTTACAGTTAAAGATTAACAAATGCAGAATGCAGTGCAAATCTTGGTTAAAATAGAAGACTTCCATTAGTTTTCATCTCTAAAAACAGAAAAGTGAAATCTAGGATTGTGTCACTTCACACAAGAAACAGAAAAATAAAGCCTTATTGGTGATTTCAAGCAGATTCTAATTACAATTTATGTCATTTTTAATCAAAACAATTTGAGATTGAAATTTCTGAAGTAAAGAATGTACCCTGTAAACAGGAAGTGTGTGTGTATATAAATTTGGACAAGATATGTAACAGAATTCTATTTTACAAGTCATCTGCACTACTAAAAATTGATAAGTGAGGTATCTGTCAGGATATAGGTGTTGTTACCTGGGTAACATTTTTCTGGTATCTGTGAGAAGCAGTTCTATTGCAGTTTGCTCCTTGTCTTTGAGAAAACATTGGGATGTAAAGCTAGGAAGGGTGAAGAAATGGCAGAAACATTAAAGATAAGTTGTTGAAAACATTTCATACTTTAGTATTTCTTTTACAGTTTCAGAGCATGTTATTAGTATTATCATACAATATTTAGAAGTACAAAGTTGTTTTGGCTAAATCTGACTTTTGTTACTTTTTACTAGAAATAGTAGGTTAATATTCCATTAAAATGTAAAAATATTCAGTGTATGTATTGTTAAGGTGTTTTTTTCTACTAAAAAAAAAATGGCCCAAAAAGTAATGGACCAGAAGAAATTTCAAAAATATAAAGTTATATTGTGGGGGGAAAAATGTATTTAAATGGACATGTATAATTATAATTATATACATAATTATATCTTATTTTTACATTTATTTGAAGTTTTATTCTTTTGTATTCCCTTTCTTCTTTCTTCTCTGAATCTGAAACACGAATCATTGTAACAGTTAAAGACAACAGTATTTTACTATAATATAATGTAGTAGTCTTCAAAATTCCCTGCAGTTTTCTCATTTATTTATTTTTAACATGTCTCTAAGGTAGTTGCATCCTGCACATAAAAAAAAAAAAAAGTCATAGATTCAAGATTTCTTGACTCCTTTTTTCCACCTGAATATAGATCTTCTTCTAAAGTGTAGTTATTGCCATTTTTTTTTTGATGAACTTGGTGTAATTTACAACATAGAATTCTTGTGAGAATGGCTTATAAACATTTGTGTAATTTTGTAAAGTGTCATCTAAGAAGAAGTACTGCTTTTTTTGTATGTGTGCCATGTTACTCCCTGCAGAGGACTGGCCAAAATAATTCTGTGACGGCTAGAAATATTTTTCAAGACATGTTTATTTTTGACAGTGTTGTTCCTATTTCAATACATGTAAGTGTTCCTTCTTCTATTATGTGATTTGTAATCCTGAGTTGCTCACAGCTACATTCAGTAAACCCTGATTCTCAACAATGTCTTGCTAACTCAAGGAAGACAAGTTCATCTAATTGTCTGATACAACTCATCATTTAAACAGTATTAATTGTGGGCTTTATATATATATATATATATGTATATATAAATTTTATATATATATATATTTTTATAATAGTACTGTTGCTATTTATTTCCTGAAGTGGCTTATTTGAAAGAAAAAGTACACCTAGACAAGGTAGCTGTCTTTAAGCTGGTCCAGCCTAGTCATGTACTGTTAGTTTCATATTTTCAAAAGAATATTTTACTTTACATATATACCAAGCCTGCATTGTAACTGTGGTGTGCAGAGTTTTAGCAAAAAAATTGTGACTGCCTTTCCTGGGGACCATATAATTGTAGTAGGCAACCTACTGATATAAGCTGAACCCAGACTCAGACTGCTGCTGTGCATTGTTTATTTTAAAGTGGAGAAAACAACCTGTTCTTGTGGTCTGAAAGACTGTAAAAGAGCTGCTGTCATTGCCAGCACTATGAAGGGTATGTCATTGTTCAATTTGTGGCTTTTTCAGCCATGAATGGAGTTCTTTGAAAAGTTATTGACACCTGAAAACAGAGTAGTTGGGTTCTGAACCTGTAAAATCACTAGTAATTTAATTATTCAGACAGATAAGAACTTGCTGAGAAAATAAGATAGACAGGAATGGAGCAATGACATTTTTGTCACTTTTTTTTTTTTTTCTCTTTAATTTATCCAGATTTTTTTTTGTCATAAATCTTGCCTTGAAGTAGACTACTTAGAGTAATTGACAGAAATTGGCTGCTTCATAGCTTTATTTTAATATAGTTTTGCTGAATTTTTGGACAGCTTTCCAGGTAGTGAGCAACTTTGCAGAGGTGTCTTGTAGGAAGTACATGCCTAAGTAATTAGTACATTATTTCTCCTGCCACTCCAACACTGTCTTGGTCTTGCAGATTTGAGGAACTAAACTTGAGCATAAGCTTACATACTCTTTCAAGGATGAGATATGAGTGACATGGGTTGATTAAAAGGCCATACCTTTAACAAGTATATGAAATCCTCTCCATAATCAGACATGATCACATGGGCACGAGACTGTTCCATACTTTTTGTGGTCAGGGTTCAGCAGAATCCTTTGATTCATCTAACACTTAAGATGGACAGATTTAGATGCTCAGTTCTGGAGATTTTTGTCCCCTTTCCCAAACCATCAAGGTCCATCAGCCTGTGTTTTCTGAAAGGCTCAGAAGCATTGCGAAGAAACAAAATTAGTACTCACATTAGTATACCATGTGGAGGAAACTGAGAAGATAGCTGTTCTAGGACTCACTTTGTGGGGTTTTGTATCAGAAAGGCTATCAGAGAATGGAGAGGAAATGTTCCAGGCACCTGAGAAGATCTTCTCCTGTAGTCCATGGAAGAGACCATGGTGAACCAAGTATTACCATGCAGCCCTTGGCAGGGACCAGGGTGGAGCAGATATCTACACTGGAGGACCTTGTGCAAGAGCAGGTGGATATTACCTGCAGGAACTGCATCCTGTGGAGGAGCCTACAGAGGATCAAGTTCTCCTTACAGGAACTGCAGCCTGTGGAGAGGACCCATGCTGGAGCAGGGGAAAAATGTGAGGAGGAAGAAATGACAGAGTAACACTTACAGACTGACTGCATCCCCCAAGTGCAGCTGTCTGGTATTTTAGTTTTTGTCTTTGTTTCTCACCATCCCCAAGTGTTTTGATCTTGATGGTAATTTATAAGTGATTTTCTTGAGTCTTTATCTTGACCCTTGAGCTTTTTATTGCATTTTGTCCCTGCCATCCTTTTGAGGAGGGAGAGTGAGAGATTGGCTGTGTGGGTGTCTGGCAACTTGGCAAGGTTGGCCCACCACATCTCTCTTGGAAGGGAGTGAGTGTGGGCGAAGCAAAAACATTTTTTTTTTTTTTTTTTGGTAGGTATTAGTCCTTACATTTAATATATTCCAGTATGGTAGTCTTGCTGTCACAGTCATAGTCATTTTTCTTTCTTGTTTCTCCTAAAGGATTAGTCTTCAAGAATGAGAAAAATCCCACCTTCCCTGAGCAGGCACATGTAATTGGAAGCACAGCTGTTATTTACTGTTCTCTGCAGTGAGAAAACTTTGACTCCCAATGGATGTACAGCTCTGTGGCAATCAGTATACTTATCTGAAATTATGATTGTCATTCCTTCAGTTACTATACAGCAGAAACCAGTTATTATGTGACACAGAAGAGACATAGATAGCAAAGTTAGTATAAAATCAATTTTTAGATTTTATAGCATTTCAGTGCAGTGAGAAACATTGTTTTTTAAGATTCATGGTTTTTGTAGTCAGCTAATTACCATTCAGCAAAATAACTGATAATCAAGCATATTCCTAAGTTGCATTTCTTTTTGGACTAGTGTACTTTTTGTAAATTGCTTACTATATACTGTGAGAGCTCTACAGCAAATACGAGGTTATAAACAGCAGAAAATGAGTAGAAGATCTGGGGTCCATTTTGTAGTGATGATACCCATACTGCGAGATTACCTTTTCTCAGTTAATAAAGATTTACCATAGTCCTGAAACAATGGAATGATGCAGTTAATTGACCATTAGCTGCTTTGCTGACATGACAGAAAACATAGGTCTTATATAGTTCAGGATAATGTTGGAGGTTTTCTGAGCAATTATATTCAAACAATTTGGGAAAGCTGTTAATTTTTTCTGAATGGCATTTGCTTCAAAAAACAACTGATCTAATGAAATGGTTATACATATATGGTAATATATATATATACACACATACTACCTAATGTGCATCATTGTTCACTGCAGTCATTCAAATGTCAACAACATAATAAAGTATACTTCCTATGTAAAATTTACTGTTATTGCTGTGAAAACAGATGCTGCTATTGTTTTTTCTCTTTGAAAGCAGATTTTAATAAGTGACTCAAAAACAGAAGCTAATATTTAAGTGATGTTCTTCATATATTCAATATTGTGAAGTTCTTCACAGCTGTAGATAGAGTAAAAGGATTAATATTTATGCAAAGGCTTAATCCCATGAAAAGCTATAACTTGATTGATATCATCTTTACCACTCGAGTTAGAAAAACATCCATGATATGTATTAATATATGAGACACATCAGTTTAAGTCATTTACTTTAAAGAGAAAGTATAATTGTTAGCAAAATTTCTGCTGTGTCTCTGCATAATTGTTGTACAGCTTAACATATGATGGCACTTAAACAATTATGTATCTTCATGAACAACACTAACAAAATACTTAAAGTATTGCTGCAAAAAAATATTTACATAGAATTAAAAATTAGACCATTTTTTCCTATCTAAAGCATCATTGATATGGAAATGCAGATAGACCAGGTATACCAGGACTTCCCTGTTATGTTGTTTAAAATTAAGACTCCTAACCTATCAGTCTGTGTATTTTAATAAGCTAGATAGTAATCTTGTTCGTGTGTATTAGTTACTGATGTTGGTAAGTTAATCAATTTGTCTTGAAACCATGACTAGGGGGCAAAAAAAGAAAGTTTATTTTTACATTTCCATGTGAAGCTTTGGGTCTTTAAATTTAAAAGGGATAGTCCCCTAAAAGGACATAAAAATAAAGTGAATTTAATATTATTCTCCTGTAGTTTTTCTTATTAAAATTGAAATACAGCCTTTGCTTTCAACAGGAAAAAAAAAAAAAAAAAAAGTAGTTAATTTGGTCAATATCAGATCACATAGTCTAATCAGTGCTGTTTCAGAGTTAGCTCCATGACAGCCTAGTACTTACAAGTACTTTTATAAGGATGATCTTCCCAAGTCCAGTACAGCCTTTTGAGTGTGTTCTCACAATTAGTGAATTACTGGATGATAACTTGCAGAAAACAGATGAGTCAGAACTGTTTTGAGTTCCGCATCTTTAATTCTGATGCAGGGAGGTACAGATTTTCCATTGCTATTCAGTGAGCATCTAGACCCTTTTGAAATTTCCATTGATAGACGTATCCCTGGGGAGATGTCAGAAAAAGATGTTGATATACTGAATTGAATATAAGAAAATGTGTCAGAGCTGGTTGTAGGTCTGTGAGTCACCAGAGAAAAGAATGTAGTTGTGATCACAGGAATGAATTAGCTGATTCAATGAAAGCCTCTAAAGGGGGTTGAAGAGAATACAAATGGCATCATAAAGCAGTACCACACAGGGATGACTAAGCTATTTCTGAACCAAACAGGGCATGAAAAGCAGGGCGTACTAGTACAAGCAGAATGCTATGCCAGTATAGTTGTAGTGCTTCTGCTATCAAATGCGGTAGCTTGGATATCCCTGCACACCTCTATTTTGTCAGATGCTTTTGGACGATGCAAGTGTCAGAGCTAAAATAGTATGTTTTCTCAGTGGCTGTGTGCCTTCATGAAAAGGACAGGGACTCTGATACTTCCCTCAGTTTTTCTGTTTGGCACAAGGAAACCAAGCAGTTGAGTGAAAAAAAAAAAAAAAAAAAAAAAAAAAGTTATATTCAGCCATAATTTTTTCATGTATGTAGCATGTAGATGGATAGGTAACTACTTGTGAAAGACACTTAATGGATTTGGTTTGTAGGCTGTATCTTAAAATAACACACACTAAATGGATTCCTTTTAAGCAAATAATGTAATAATAAATTTGAACAACTTATGCTCATCTGTTAGTACAAGTTCCTTCTAATTTTCATACGGTCAAAGAGCAGGATGAGGGTTGGTTTAATCTGATATTAATACTTGTTCTGTTTTTTTATTTGTGGCTGCCTGTATTACTATCCCAGCTTTACCTTTAAAACTGTACCCATGTTTTTCTGATAGTTATGGCTTATCCTAGTACTCCCAGAGTGAGTCCAGAGGAGGGCCACAAGGATGATCAGAGGGCTGGAGCACCTCTCCTATGAAGACAGCCTGAGGGAGCTGGGGTTGTTCAGCCTGGAGAAGAAAAGCCTCTGGGGGAGACCTTATAACAACCTTCCAATACCTAAAGGGGGCCTACAGAAAAGCTGGGGAGGGACACTTTGTCAGGGAGAGTAGTGATAGGATAAGGAGTAGTGGCTTTAAACTACAAGAGGGTAGTTTTAGATTAGATATAAGGAAGATATTCTTGACTCTGAGGGTATTGAGGCACTGGAACAGGTTGCCCAGAGAAGCTGTGGATGCTCCATCCCTGGAAGTGTTCATAGACCAGGTTGGATGGGGCTATGAGCAAGCTGGTCTAGTGGGAGGTGTCCCTGCTTATGGCAGGGAGGTTGGAACTGGAACTAGGTGAGCTTTAAGGTCCCTTCCAACCCAAACCATTCTGTGATTCTATATCCTTTCAGAATGATACAACCTTACATGTACTCCTCTACCCTCAACTAAATCAGCAAATTGGAAGAGTTACACAGCTCTGTTACATAATCATAAGTGATGCTATTGGATAGCTAGAATTTTCTTAGAAGTATTTTCTGTTTTGTGGAAGAATTTTAAATTTTTGATTGTTTCAATAAAACTGAACACATGAAAAACATTAGTTTCCCAACATTCAGGAAGTACATTTACTCTCTTGCTTTAAAAAGACTGTTGTTGTGATCTCCCACAAGTTTAGCTTTGATTATACTTACAGCGTTTGCCATGACTGCAAGTTTGGAAGCAATTGCTTCATACATATCAAAAATACATAAAGTAATGATTCTGTAAACGTTCTCCCATTTTTTTTATTGGGCAATTAATTAGATTTAACTCTGTTAGTTAAGATACATGTTAGAACTGTCACATCACACATTTTATTTGTACAGTGATCTTTCTTTGAGGTGATTTGCTAAAGAGAATTTCATAAATTGACTTAAAAAGAAATATTCCAAGTAGAAAATCTGAGTGTTTTAGTGCTATGTCAGACATTTTTAGTAACGAGAAGAAACAATCTGAAACTACTCTCAAGGAAACAACAGCTGCACGTACTGAAAAGTAGAGATTATAATGTTATTTGTTTCAGGAAGTGAAAGAATTGCTTCTCACTTTGACTATACTACATTTTTATCATGGGTCAAGCAGTCAAGCTTCTCAGTTGTGTTAGGAAGAAAATAAAGCATCTTTGAAAATCTTGTTTTGCTCTTGCTTGTTATTTTTGTTGACCTAAAAATCTTAGGTCTTGTATTTTCACCTCTTCTGAACTTTTATAATAACTTGCCTGATACTCAAAACTTCAGATGAGGATAAAATAAAATGCTCTCAATAACCCCACAATAAATCTATGAGAATGCAAGCAGATGCTTTTTATATAATGGCATTTCCTTGGAGAAATTAGTTGATTCCTGTATTGATTAGAAGGCAATTATATAACACTGGATAACTTGTACAAAAAAAAATGGAAATCAACACAAGTAGTGATTGTTATATTTTTGTATTTTTACAAAAACAATACTATGGAAGTGATACAGTCACAAAATGATAATAGATCTGCATGGTTTCAGGTGTGATTACTTGGGCTACAGGAGACTCAGGTTATGCAGAACCAAAAACTCCTGCATATATTTGTGTCTTAAAAGCAGCATTGTTTCTTAAAGTAAAGCAGCCGACATGTCTCTCTGCTCTTGTATTTCCCAAATGTTGCAGTTAATCACCTTTTTGTCTCATTAATCCATTTTTTTTCTACCAGTGATGTACTGGGCAAAATCTTCACTGACCTGGCCTTTAACAAATAGTAAGAGACTTCAGGTGGTCACTAATGTCATTGCAATAACTTTAACAGTCTTTAGCCATTTTTTCAGCCTCAGATACTTCACTGGCAGCCGTTGTGGTGAACGGATAAAGTCTGGACATCTAGCTAGCATGGAATAAGAATGTACTCCAACAATACAAGTGGACATTAAGACAGGGAAGTAGCAGGGAAGAAAACTAGACCTCATGAAAGGAAGGGATGTTCTATAACCAGGAGTTTCTGTCCCTTGCCCATGGAGTTTCTGAGCCTAGCATGGCTCACGTAGATATTTGAGATACTATGTGATGCTGAATTAAGACATCAGTGTTTCAAAGATTAAGACTCAAATGAGGTGTGTTAACTTGGAAAATTATTTTGACTTACCATTCTGTTCAAACGTATGGAAGGGTAGAGTCTGACTTACTTGAGCCCTAGGACTGTATGCTACTTATTCTGTGTGTACCACTGATTGGAAGATAGCTTCCTGGAGTTTATTTTTTCCAGTTTATTCCAGGTCTGTATGATTTATGCTACCAAAATGTTCCAGACTATTTCACTGTTCTAATATTTTGCTGTCTCTTTCTTCCTCTGTCTGCTTTGGGGTGGTCATACCTATGTTCCACAACCCCTTCTGTATTTAGTTCAGCATGGTATTTTAGTAGGTAAACAAAATGGGTTTTACATACCAAATCTATCCAGACATAATAGCTGCAGATTGAATATGAGTGTGCAATGCAAAGTAAAGTCATGGCAGGCACTGCAGAGAAAATAAAGATTTTTTATTTTATTTTTTTTCACATTTCACTAAGAAAGGTGAAAAATCATAAGATATTTCTAGTAGGTTGGGTAAGACTGAATTTACATCATACAGTGAAAAAAATAATATCTTCATATTCTTTAGATCTTTCACTGGTATAAGACAAAGATCTGATGCAGATACTGTTAATGCAGATGAATTTGATCATAATGATTACAAGAGGCTTCAGTGCAGTGTCAAGAACAAAATGTTCTGAGATTTTCAGCAGTTTTACATTGGTCTGCAATGGATTAAAATATACTTCGGAAAAAAACCATAATGATGCAGACTTAAGTAGATGCAATTCTACTAAAGTCCTTTTTCAAGCATAACCTGAAGAGGCATGTTTTCTTTTGCTACAATAGTATTTCTTTTCTCTATTACAGTAAGCCAGTTGGTGCCACTTAGTTTAAATATTTTGGTTTTGTTTTACTGTAGAAGTAGGGGCAAAACTCCATTGAAAAAAAGTTTTAGTGCAGTTTCAAATGTTTCTACAGGTTATGAATTTTGAACTACTTTAAATTCCAAAGGTGAGTATTTGTATTCACAGAGTTCCTCTATGAGGTGTGATGGACAAAAGATTTGATTTTACTTTTTGATTGCTGCCTGTTAGTTCACAAAGTCACTCAGAGTGCCTTTTTTCCACAATGGCGTAATGAAAATATCTGTTATAATGAACATTGTGGATTAGGTGTTATTGGGCAATAAAGAATTACTTCATGGTATTGTTTGGAGGGTACAGTTATTAATTCTCTGAATTTGAGTATTTGGATGAGGTAGATATGGACTAAATTAGGAAAAACTTTTCATTACCCGTTAATACTTGCTATGATTGATTTTCCCTGAACTTCTGATTTTTTTTTTTTTTTCTTAAATTGATTCTCTTCACAACTACTTGCAGAAGGGAGCAGGAAGGCACTTTGCAAACGTGCTTTTGTAGAAGTACCTCTGTTAACTGCATTGCTACTTTTTTGTTTTGTTTTGTTTTGTTTTCAGAAAGAGACAAATTACCACAGGCTTGCTGTAGCACTAAGCGACTGGGGTACTAAATTTCTGCTACTAAACATTTTGTAAAAACTGGCTGTACAGAATTGTAACTTAATTCCCACATAGCAGTGTTAAAATATCTGATAATTTTTCTAGGATGGTATATTCTTATATGTAGATATTCTACTCTTAATGTATTTTAAATACATATATATATTAGTTATATTCTTAAAAAACATTTTAAGCTAATTATTTTTTCCTAGTAAAAGTAAAATACCATGTGTAACTTATAGGGGAAGAAGTAAGCTGAAATCTAAGGTGGTAATCTCTGAAGCTCTCTGGGAAAGAGAAGTGATATTTCTTCATCAAAAATCAAAACAATTCAAAGAAGAATCGGACTCACAACAATTTGTATTTGAAGCTATATCAGGGATAGGCTACTCAGAACACAGATAGCAGAGCCCGAATAAAATAATTTTCATAGTGACAGTTAATCAAACATCAGGACAATCTGCATCAGGGTAGGAATGTCTAAGCCAAAAGTATTCAATGAGGAGTGTCCAGGTCTCCAATTAAGAAGCAAGAAGTCAATTTGCATTTCCAGATAGTGGAAGTCCATTAAAAGCTGTCCTGGATGTCTCCTACCCTGTGTTTTCACAGAACCAATCTCCACCATTATGTTTCCTCAGATGGGGCAAAAGTGACCACAGTAGTAACATATGCTTCCTGTTGGCTCCTGCCCATCCAGATTTAAATCTCTCCATTTTATGGTCATTTTATAGTTTTTCCTTTTTTTTTTTTTTTTTTTTTTCTTTTTTCTCCATATTTTTAATTTTATTGTCTTCCACGGAACCTTTGGAAGTTAAAATTGGTTTAGTGCTTAAATCCTTATTTTGTTTATCTTCTCCAGTCAGTGGTTATTGTCATGGGTATAATTTTAATTTGTAAGTTATTATGGAAGATTATGCAAGTTCTGTTTCAGTTCAATTCAGTGGAAAATCTGGGAAACTGTTGTTAGCTCTTAAATGATATGTATTGTACCAGGTCCATGAACAACAAGCACTTCCACAGCCAGACTAAGGCAATGCTGGAACACCCAGCCAAAATCTGTGACCAAACCCCCAGTGTTTGGCACTCAGTCTGTTCTGGGCATAAGGCTGCAAGTCTCTTCTCCGAGGCCTGATTGTTTGGTAGACACCTGCAGTGCAGTGTCGTGCATGCTCACAGCTGGTGCTGTTGGAGTGGCTGGCTCCTGGCAGTGCCTCTGCTGCACAGAATTTGTGTTGGGGTTGTTTTCCTTATGTTTGCCTGGATGGGCAGGTAGCTCCCTTGGAGAATACAGAGCAGCTACTTTCTTCCTTTTCCTGTGGACTGTTTAAAATCTCACTCATTTGCACATTTTAAGTTAGCCAATTGGATATGCTGAATAAAAAGCTACATCTTAAATTACCCCCTTCATGAAAAATGGCTGTATGGGGGAAATGTGTTCTCCAAATCTCCTGATGAAAATACTCCTCTTAGTGTTGAATAATTAAAGCTAATAAAGTGTGACTCATATGGTGACTTTCTGCCCCATTTGTGCTGCTCCAATGTGGAAAATGTAGCTGGGAACAGTTATCACAGTACTTAATTTCTGATGTTCTCTGTCATTTTAATTTCTACTACATAATTGATGCAATTTTTGGAGGACTCAATTTTTCATGTGCGCGAAGTGAATGAAGTGGATGAGGCTCCAAAGAGAGGAGGGGAGAGTGCATTTGTGATGACTTTGTAATTTACCTTGTGTTGTACTGGTGATGAGAACAAGTGTTTCACTCATTACAGTCAGTTCTAGACTTTTTGCTTTCTAAACCCAGCAACTGACAGCTCTGGTCATCCCAGGATGTTATGCTATTTCTAATGTGATAGGAGGGAAAGGGAGTATGGCCATGACAGGTTGTCAAAAGACAGGTCTAAGATCTTAGAGAGATGAAGATCAGAAGTATGGAGTGTCTTGCATGTGAAGAGCTGCTGCTTCAGACAATATCTTCAGGTTGGAAAAGTAAGAACTGGGCAGGGGAAAAGAGGGAGAAAAGGGTTATGAAATAATGAAAACAGTAAATTGATTACTAGAAGCTCAAATAAAGCAGCATGTCATAGGTTTGAAACAAAATGGATACTTCTTTGCACACTGTGTAATTATTGTGTGTAATTTGTTGCAACAGGATTTTGAGCATGCCAATAATTTGTATGGGTTCAAAATGTAATGAGACATGCCAAGAGAAGTCATTTGAGGGCTGTTAAATGTAAAATGGCATGTTTTGCTTAATCATCTCTAGGTAATGAATTACTAGCAGTTGGGAAAATACTCTGGAGAAATATCACTGCATGCTTGCAATGCCCTTGTATTTTTTTTTACAAAATCCTATTTTAACACTGGTAGAAGACTGATGAAATGAGCTTCTGTTTTGACCAGGGTTGGCTGTATTTATAGTCTCTTATATTCTTATTGCTTATGATTTCTACTAATAAGCAAACTTTCTGAAAAATTCAGAATTAGATGCCTGATGTGGTAATTACACTGCAAACACACGTAACTAACAAACCTGAGCTCAACTGAAAAATATATGCTCGCTCCCCTGTTCTGGAGAGATGCAGCATGATCACTAGACTTTTATGCCTGCTGTGCGAGTGCTCATACTCTCGCACACAGGAGAGATGTTCGTACTGAAGTAGAAACATGAGATGGAGGTAACAGGTGTCCACTACCTGAGAACACTGGTGCTCCTTTGGTGACAGTAATGAATGGCCACTTCTTGGGGGTCACTAGGGACCAATACAGAGGCCTAAAATCAATCACTCCAAGAGAGTTACCATCCAAGCAGATGGTCTTCTGGCTCTTATCACTAAAAAAAATGTTGGTAGTATTTTAATGAAACTTGCTCTGTGTAGCCAATAGAGAGTACACAAATTAGTGCTATAGTTCTTGTAATGAGATGAGACTGGAAAGGGAGCTTTGGTTCGTGTGGAAGGAATTTCTAAATATTCCATATTTAACAAATATATGTGGAGAGCAGTGAAGGAGTTCTGCTTTTACAGAAAGACAGTTAGGTAGGAAATGAGAAGTTTTGCATACTGTGTGAGTTGTCAAGATTTTCAGAAAACAGAAACCACTTTATATGCACATGCGCATAAACTCCTATACAGGCACATGGCCACGCACCCATGAATAGGCAAGATGTTTTGAAGTTGCATGAGAAGTGAGAGCTGCTATATGGAAAAATGGAAGGCAGTCATGTGCAGGGCTATCATCTGGAATAAGAGTACTACTCTCAGGACAAGGAGCAATTGAGCCTCAACTGCGATGCTATAGATAAGTTTCATAGCAAAAGTGCCATCAGTATTTGATTTCCTGGAGTGTCTGTGATCTGGACCCTAATCCTGAGAAACTTACTGTGATAAAAATGTTCTTGGAGGCCTTGAAATACTGTCTGTGTTCCTTCCAGAAGTATAATTCCTTATAGGCTGAAGTTAGAAGAAATGAGCTGTTTGGGGTATTGCAAGGAACATGTTTTCAGTAAATCCTGGGGAATTTGGTTTATTTAATTTGAAATCTCTCTGTTTTCTTTAAAGTAATTTAATGGTATTTTCTAAGGTGGCAATTCTTTTTGAATAAAGTATAACTTCAGATAGTTTTTAGTTATTGAATGCGAATAAGTATACAAAATACAAAATGTTTATGAGATCTAATTTATAAATTAGATTCTTTCAAAAATTATAGTGTTTCAATTTTTACATCAGTTTGTGGGTGCCTTGCAATTTAAAAAGAGATGTTTGGACCCCTTCTTTTGCAATAAAGGTTTGAATTGTTTTTAGAGCTAAATTAAAGAGCTGGTATTCAAATTGTATGCAGCTGTAATTTTTTTTTTTTTTTTTCTTTGTAAGGCTCCCTTTTTATTTAACAGAAGGAGTCTTTTGGTGTTGCCTTCTGCAGGAACTCTTTGACTAAAGATTTGGAAAAGATCATTGCTCAGACTGTGCATACGTGTTTACTCGGAGGACTTCCCATTCTGTGCATAAGATCTAAGTGGTGCAAAGAAGAGATGGATTCTTTCTGTATTGATCTTAAAAATACCATGTGTATGAAAGGTTGTCATTGCTTACTTTATAACTGAATATCTATTCAGCAATCTTCCAGCTGCTAAAGCCTGAATTAAATTGGAACATTATGACAATATATATATAAACATATATTTTTACTTTAACTTTTAGTGTACATTTATTCTTCAAATTATGCAGGGATTCAGTCTTAGAAACCATGAAAGAATATAATTGGCAATATTTTGGACACCATGCTGTAAAATGACTATTTCAGTAGTCATTTTTAAACTCTGTGTGGATGAGGCTTTTTAACCTGTTCAATTATCCTACTGAAACCTCCTAGTGTTCTGTACTAACTCTATTACAGTCAGCTTGTATTTTCTCCTCAATGAACTCATTCTTTGCAGCCATTTTAAAGAGACACAATTCTGGCTGAGACACAGCTGTCATCATTAGCTCCAGTGAAAAACTTCTGTCCCAACATGCTGGGCCATGCAGAGGGTCTAACATCTATCAACTAGTAGGACTTAACTAGGGATCCCTAGGGTAAAGGAAGCATGAGAGTAAAATTTCAAGTGACGAGATGAAGATGTCATAACAAGATTACGCTTACAGACAATTTAAACTTATTTAAAAGTGATCTCAAAATTAATGAGACACGACTTAATGGTGAGAGTCCAAGTGATTGCAGTAAATAATTATTTTATGAGTCACTGTGTTATAGTAATAACAATAAATTCTCTTTCTCCCATATTGAGGTCACTTCTTCTGTCTGAGGTACATCTTGTGGCCAAATTTTCTTCAGCTCTACCTCAGAACAATAATCTTAATGTAAATAGAGAAAATAAATAATCCTATTTCCTGCCAAGCATGAAATAGATTGTTCTAGTTTCACAGTTCTTTTAAATAAGTCTTGTTCACTCCCTTCTTAGGATTCTTTCTGTTACTTGCTTGTATAGTATCATGGAAGTTTGCCTGAAATTCTTTTTAGAGAAGGTCACAATCTTATTTTTAGAAAGTTACTCTTTTAAGTGATCATTCTGCTTTACATGTTCAGGGATAAATTTCTCAAATGTGCTGTTACTTTTGTGTAGGGTTTAGCAGGACTATTATTTTTGTCTGTGCAGGTGATATTAATAGGGCAAAAGACTTGTAAGGAGGTCCACCCCTGAAATCACTCATTTTGGTGGATTTCAATAGCAAAGACCTCTCAGAAGATTAGTAGAGTCTGAGTATTACTTTATCTCCCAGTTACCATTCTACCATTTTGCATCTGCCTTTGTTATGGGTACCATGTGGATAATACTCTCTTTGCCAGTGTCATTTGCACTTAAATTCCAAACAGCCATTGCTGATGGATGATGATGTATTTGTGTGCATTTAGTTATAAATTTATATAAGTGTGTGTCTGAATAGTTAGTTTTGTCACTGGTGTAGCATACATAAACATATCACCCAGAATAATAAAACCTGACTACATCTGCTCAGTTTAAATAGACTAGAGTAGTCTGATGTGAGTTGGACAGCAAAGGAGAAGTTGATGAACTTCGTTATGCTGTTACACTTCTGTCACTGAGTTAATATTAGTGGTGGGAGCCAGAATCTGATGGAAGAAGTTCTATGACTAGTAGAACCTCTACCAACAAATTAATATAGAAAGCTGCAAATGGAATAATAATGAAAGCTGAGAACTGTAGCCCCTTGGGAGGCAATGGAGTAAGTGGATGTCCAATGCCATGTGGAACCTTGAATCTAAGGAGAGAGACTACCATATGTATCATCCATGACACTGTCAGTTCAATTTCTAGAATTGAGTGTACTGTCTCCTGGATCATTGCTATTGTTTTTTAGTATTATGCTGCTCTAAACTGGATTGGTGAGATTGAGACTGGTTTATATACGTTTTTCTGTTCTGTAGAATGCTATCTACTTCTTCACCCATACTGGCAAATAAGTAGATTCTACATTGTGTGTCACCCCATCCAACCACCCTGAGAGACTGCTAATACAGATATCCAAATTTCTGGATTTTGATGTTCATATTGTAAAAGCTTTTTCTTTTGACTTAGGATTGTATTTGCCCTTTAGGATTGACTTTTTTATTTTCTTTCCTTTTTTTTTTTTTTTTTTTTGTAAAGTATTTCTTAATTTCAGTGTACTAACAATCTGACCTCCTGAATGGATGTCACGTATCCTGTCCAAGCTGTTTTGCAGGGTATCATGGAAGTTTTTCTGCTAGCCACTGTTTTATTGTAGTAAGCAAGTGTGTTTGTAACAAATAGTAACATAGGGTGAACTGACTGTGAACATATATGGTAGTCTTAGTTTTCTGTGATATTCCTTCACCTGAAGTTCATGGATTGTATATATACATATATATTAAAAACAAACAAAAAAACAAAAACCAAAAAACTTACTGTGTTTGTAGTTCTCTGTTTTTATGGCTATAAATAGAAAGAGACAGTCTAGGGCTTACATAAACTTCTGTATGAATAGCAATAACTTTCTAAATCCTGTTTTACTGGTGTAACTAATAAAAGACATATAAAATAACGACTTAATGTGTACAAAAAGACAACTTAAGTGTACTTCCTAATACAGATCAATCTTTACAGCTGTGTACAGGGTAAAATCCACATATCGGAGGATACAGCCAAAGGCTTTATGTTTATCCTGCTAGGAGAAACAACTGTTTTTTAAGCTCTTTGAAAGCCTTTTAAGTTTAGTTTTGGAGAAATGTGAAATTCAAATATTTTTTTCCAAACACTGCAAAACTACTTTGGTTGGTAAATCAGTTTAGAAACTTAATTGCCCTGTTGCCCAATGAAATGTCTTTTTAATTCAGTATGCAAAAACTTCTCATCTTATGTATTGCTATAGATAATCAGTGCAGTATATATCATAATACATGTCTATCAGTTGCAAGAGAATGTTTCATTTCCCAGCGCGGGAGCAGAGAAGTTAAACTTTTACAGTAAACAAGATTAAGTATAGAACTTGAGAAAAAGAAAACCCAAACCCCGGAGGTTCATTTTATATTGTTAAATACTACTTTACTGATTCAAGAAAAGTTTGTTTAATTACTGTTATACTAAAAGCCTCTGCTAATGATCTTGAATTGGACTTTTAATGGGCACTGAGGAAAATATTGCACCAAGTACAAGTAGAAAGCATATATTTAAGACTATCTAAGTAAGTGTGGAAAAACTAAACCAGTTGGACAAGCATTTTGAGAGCATGTTTGTTAGGAAGGTATGCCTGAGAGCTGAAACAGAAGCCTTGGAATTTAAGCTTTTATTGGGAATCCCATTTCAAAGTTTTCAAAATAATACATGAAAAATTGTTTGTGAATTTTCCTCCTATAGGTATATATTTCTGTTTTCATTCAGATCTACTGTTTTAATTGAGATTTGGTCATCCAAATCCTCCTCTCAGCGAGTGCTTAGCCACACATTGTTTTGCTGTAGGAGTAGTAAAATCAGCTGATGGGTAGTAATCCCATTCTCTGTCTGAACTGAGCAAATGGGTTTATATGGGAAAATAGTACTAGCAGTGGAGAAGACATAGTAGAAATGCTTAGGAGGAAAAAGGTGTCAAGGAAAGATGGTGTTAAAGGGAAATAGCACTGTTAATATATCCTATTTTCCTTTAAGAATTCAGTAAAAAAAGTCAAATCAAGTCTTCATAAAATAAAACCTTTAAACAGATAGAAAATCAAACTGTTCTGCTGTTCACTTTGATGCAAGCCAGGAAGTTTTTCTTCACTGGTGGTTGTCAGTGCACTGCTCAGGCTTTAATTCATAAGCTGATACCGTCCTAATTTAAACTTTGACTTCCTATTACAAAGTATAAATCAGAAGATTAAAAACTTCCTCCTATAGATTTTTTAATAGAAAGTGAGTTTAATTTGGCAGAGTTGAGCTGAAAGGATACTTAAACCTAGTAGTGAGTGCCAGCATCAGCAGCTCCAGAGTAGTTGAAAATGAAAGCAGAAACATGAATAATTAACAGATAAGCTCAAGCTCCTTGTATTTTTTGAAAATACTGCAGAAAAGCTTTCTCCTGCACTAGATGCCAGAGCTGTATGTTTTTTTTGTTTGTTTGTTTTTGTTTTTGTTTTTTTTTTTGTAGTCAGCCTGGTTTTGCTTACTGAAAAAATACTGAATATATTGAATATATATATATATATATAAACAAGAAAGTGTTTCTTCTGAATTTTTATTTTTTAGAGTTTTTTTCTTTTGGCTGAACTAATTGGGGATAAACTCATAACATTTGTCTAATAGTTTGATTTCTCCATTTCTTATAATCATGTTTCTTTCTCAAGATACAACAACATTTAAAACAGGTATATTCATTTTTTTTTTTTGGCTTACTTAATGCCAAATGACCTGCAGATTTTAGATGAAATCTGAGAATGAGCAAAATACATGAACAACTGAAGCCTTGTCAACAAGAAATTCTATTCCAATGTGCAGCTTTATGTAACAGCATTGAACTCTTAAACGACTGAGTTATTCCATGTGCTTATAGTGAACAGCATTGAGAAAGCTATCATCATGACAACAGCACAGGAAATACAACTTTTTTTTTTTTTTTTTTTTTTTTGGTATTTATACAGTCTATGAAATTCTGAAATTAGTTGTGCTCCAACTTGACAAGGTGGGATATAGCTGACCACTTGCTGGAATTAAAATTACCACTGAAATAATATGCATCCCACCGTCCCCCTTTTCCCCTTTTCAAATTCTCATTTATGTATTTCAGTCTACAAGAGGCTTTGCTAACTCAGCTTTTCATTTCAGTTAAGAAAATTGTTTAAAGCATCTTGGTAGTAAAATGTAAACAATTGTGGTGGTTTTACTGTGCTAGGCAGCTGAACACCACAACCACTCTCTCACTCCCCCTCCTTAGACGAGGAGGGGAAGAAGTAAAGGAAAGAACAACTCATGGGTTGAGATAAGGATAATTTAATTAAAGGGAAAAAAATAATTATTAAGGAAATATTATTAATAATTAAACAATACAACTAAAGGGAGAAAAGGGAGAGGGGAAAAGGGAGGGGGAAAGGGAAAAAACAAAACAAAACAAGTAAAGGCTATGTGGAAGTGCAGAGGAAAGAAATTACTCTCTACTTCCCACAAATGAGCGATGCTTGACCATGTCCTTGAAGCAGGGTTTCAACACACTTAACCGGTGTTTGGGAGGAGGATAGACGTTTTCGCAATGAGAGCCCAACCCCACCCCTCTTCTTCCTTTTCCACCTTTTATTTCTGAGTGTGACATCATATGGTATGGAATATCCCTTTGGTTGGTTTAGGTCAGCTGCCCTGGTGATGTTTCTTTCTCACTTTTTTGCCCACCCCTTTAGGAGGGTTAGAGGGAGTCCTGATGCTGTGCCAGCACTTCTCAGCAGCAGACACAACACTGCTGTGATGCCACTGCTGTTCTAGCGACAAGTGCAGAGTGCAGCACTGTATGGGCTGCTGCAGGGAAAGTTAACATCCCAGCCAGACCCAGTACAACAATTTTGCTTTAGCAAAAAGTATTCTGCTCATTAATTAGGATAGAAGTATATTCTCCCCTGAGTTCCCTCTTTCCGATGCTATAACTTGGAAATTTGAGGAAGGTATACAGTTAGTATGGGGAGCGAGTACATTTAATTTTGGTCCTACCACTACAAATTCTGGTTCAAGTGAATTTCCAACAACAGGTACCAAATTCAGCAGAAATGATACTAGTACTTCTCTTTCTAACAGTGATTATACTGTACTTTGGCCTGGAATGCTCTTTGACTAAATCTGTATTTTCCTGCAGCCCCAGTTAAATAAATAAATAATGCTCAGCAAATTAACAACAAGACTTCTCTCAATATTACAGTGTACCTGAGAATGATCAATGTCTGAGCAGAGCCTCTGTCAACAATAATATTAATTATGTCTTATATAATCATAGAGTAATTTAGGCTGGATGTGAATATGGAGGTCAGCAAGACTAACCTCCCACTCTGAGTGGGTCTAACTATATCAGGTTGTTGAGGACATTTTTTTTGAGTTTTGCCAAGGATGAATATACAGTATATCTGAAATGTTGGTTCCTTTTGTTATAGAATGTTTTCTTACTAAACTTCTCTCTCCAAAAATAAGATTAAAAAAAGAAACCCTGAGGTTGTTGCAGAAAGATGGCTGGCTTTTTTGTGGGATGGCTTCCATTGTCCTTTATGACATGTGAATAAAATAGTTTGGAGTGTCCTTACTTTTCATTTTGCCAGCAGAAGGTTTTAGGGGAATGCTGTCACTGATGCTTCATCTTGTAGTGGAGATAAACTCATCAGTCAGAACAAGGAACAGTCCCAGTCATCGGTGTACTAAGATGCCAAAAGATATATTAAATGGTAAAATATTATTAATTATTTAACTCTATAGAAGCATGAAAGGTGTAATACTGTTTAGAAACAAATAAACAAAAAACACCAAATACTTTAAGAACACATTGAGAACAAATTTGTCACATTTTACACAAAGCTTGTGAATATTGTCAAACTTATGGTAGGTAAAGTAATTTCTGAAAGTATTCATAAACGTCAAGTCCCTGTTTTCTGCTGGATATAGTTTTCTTTTATCTTGTTACTGGTTTTTGTGTAAAAGCCAATTCATAAAAGTAGAATTCCTCCATAGCACTGTATAGGGTACGAAGACTTGTAGAATCAAATATTTAGCATAATTTTTCACCCAAGGTAGAAAATTGAAGTCTTGGCTTTATGACAGCAATGTTTTTCTTTCTGGGATTACTGTTGTAATTAAGGAAGAAGGCCTAACAATGTATTCCAGTGAGGTATTACGAAATCTGTAGTAACAACTGGTACTATCAGCCTATAATTATCCTGAGGAATAGTGTCAGAGAAAACAAAAACACAGAAAACCCTAAACGTTTATTAGTATGTCAAAGCAGTGGACCTCTAAACTGTAGTAGTGCATTATTTTGCTGCTGAGAGGGTGTGCAGAGCTGTTTAGAACGTAGAATTGCTGAAGTGTAAGACCTGGTATTCCTCCTGTTCTAACACTGCTTATATAATGCTGTAATGAAAGAAGTAGTATATGACTGAAGTGCTTTTGGGCTTAGGATAATTAAGTAGACAAGTGTTCTTGTTCTTTCCTTTAAATGTCAGATTGAGTTCTCATTATTTTAAGAACTTTAGTTAAACAGTAATTGGTCAGGCATTACTCACATCAAGCATTTTGGTACAAGTGCCTTAGCGTCTCAGATGCTAATCCCAGCTATATTTTGTTATCCTTATTAATGCAAGAAGCATAGTGTCATTTTTCTCTTATTTTTGCCGTCAGTAAAAAGGTTACTAGAAAAGCAAGGCCCTTGATTCTTGAATTACTGACTGTTTTCAGTTTTAACTTTCAGGATGCATTGACAACATTACTTAGAGCTAAAGCTGATTTTCTTATTGGAAAAAATTGTCAGATATAACCAATTAAAATCCCTTCATCTTAATTTGAGTCTTATAGTATATATATATTTTTTTCATGTGTATTACTTGAAATTCATTAGAGTCCGTTTAAATAAAAGGAAGCCTTTCCCTGTTCTTTAAGTTATTTGTCAAGTAGGATGTTTTATATTGATTTTATCTTCTGGAACTTTATCTGGAATGCTGAATTTCTGATACCAGTGTATTTATTTATTTATTTATTTTTTTCAGGGATAAACTATAATGTTATAAACAGATGAAAATTTAGATATAATAGAGCTCCGGGATTTAACAGAAAGAGATATTTGAAGGGGAATATTTTTATCTGTATTTTAATGTATGATTTAGATATTCCTCTTACTATAATGTTATTCAACACATGGACTTCCCTTTTAATGATTTTTGTTTTACTTGGTTGTAGAAGGTTTTCACTGATTAGTATGTTGTTGTATTTGTAGTCTAAATACTAAGAAATTTACCTCCATATTTTTTTTCATTGTTCTGCTGTATGTGCTACAATCATCAAGAATCTGCTAAATCTAAATCTCTTCTATTAAATCTATCTTGCTGTAAGTTGTAGTGAAAACAAGGAGTGAAATCACGTCTGTCCATGTAGTGAACCTCTATTACCTATGTAAAGCTATCTGGCAGAATCTTGAGTGAATTTAGACGAATGAACCACCTTAGATGATACATCACTTAGTAGTAAATGATAGATAGACTTATAATTTCATAGATAGATAGATTATAACTTCAATTAAACACTATCCCATGACTGTGGCCTGAGGAGGAACGTTCTGGTTACTGTCCCTCTTTCTGACTGATTAATGAGTAAGTGACAGTATGTTAAATGCTATAGGATATTTAATCATTGCTATTAGAATAATGTTTTCAAATTGAGGACTGGAGAATTTGAACTGACTCTTTTCAAGACCTAAAGCTTTATGTTATATAACTCAAAAATTCTTTATCCAGTTTGGACAGTCTGGTTGAAAAGAACATGTGGAATTACTTAAAGATGTTATTTACAGAATGGTTCAGCTAGAGAAGGTCACCTTGAAAGGAGAGTACACATATCTAAACCTCTGTAGGGAAATCCTACCAAACTGTACTTTTTCAAGTTATGGCCAATATAAAATCATCAGTATTTGCTTATTCTATCCTGAAATTTATAAGAAAACCATGTTTTTACAGATATCGACAAATTGGCAATATCGCAGTTACTTCTTGATATCTCTTTTTTTTGTTGTTTCAATGTACTTTGTGTAGAAATAATCAGATACTGAGTTAAAAGAAATATTTACGAAAAAATCACAGTTGGAGTCATCTGTCAATTTTGGTGGACCATTCTGTTTCTAGTTAAACAATTTGTAGTAGAGCTTTGGAAAAAAGTTTTTGTTTTTTTCACAGGAACCTGTAAAAAATCTTGAAAAGCTAAGTATTTCAATTATAGGAAAATAAAACCATTTTCTAGAAAATAATAGGGATTTCATGCTAGTAATAGCTCATGGCACCTTCAGCAGTTCATTCTACACAGATATGTTACATCTCATGAAGGGTATATTCTGCAGTATGATGCATGAAATCCTTTACAGAGTCCATGTATGAAAGGTAGTAACAGCATGAATAATAGAACAGTAACTGCTCTGAGTTACCAAGGTACTATTTTTGAGAGATGGACCAAACCTTAATTTTCATTCTCTGAAAATCCAAAATTTTCCGGAGTAATGTGTTCCATCAGAGTTATATTCCTCAATACCAATGACCAAAGAGAGTCATTTATTGAAAAGGGAGAGCAATTACTTTTTTTTTTTCCTTAACCTCACTGTTGTATTTGAATCATGTCTAAAATCATTGCCCAAGGAACAGGGCACATTAGATTATTTTCTGAGTGGTAAGATTCAAAAATAATCAGTAGATATTCTTTTTATTACCTGCTAAACAGCACAAGTTGAATCTTGAGAGAAAAATATACTTTCTGTTGCTTTATGTGCAAATGTCCCTCAAGGGTAATCCAGAACACAAATATCTGCAGAAATTTGGTGAAATTTTGGGAGTCTAATTAATTCCCTATTCAACATAAATGCGTTTGTCAAGCTTGTCAGTGTGCAAGCAGGACACGAGCTGGAAAACATTGATAAAACATGACAGAGCTTTTAGTGTGTTTGATGTGTCATTCAAGTGTAAACAAATGCTGCAGCATAAAGTAAAAATGTATGGCAAGGAGATGGAAAACAGTGGAAATGCCTTGCCTGCACCAGGACAACAAAATAAGCAAAAAGGCCATGTCAAATCTACTTTGCTTCTGCACTGCACCTGAGAATGCTGTGCAACACAACACTTGGTTTTTATTTCTCAGCTAAAACTCTAAGTGTATGATGTGCAAAATAAACAATGAACAGTGGCAACTTTGAACAGCAATTTCTAGCTTACAACTAATAAAACTGAAGTCACCTATCCTCTCATTGGATATTTAGAGAAATACTGATGCAGGTACAATGCACAGGAATTTGTTAGCATGAATCTTATGAAGCCAAAGGTGGATTTATTTATTCCAAATGATGTCAAGGCAGTTAGGTTTTGCTTATTAAGCTGAATCAATTTATTCAGAATACTTGGAATGAAAAGCATTTCTTCTGATGGTGTTTTAAGAAAGGTTTCTGAAAAGTACTAGACTGGCTGCTTTTTAGTTATCAGGGACTTCATTTGTGCTTGAAAGAGAGGATTTTTTTTTTATTTTTTTTTTTTCCTTTAGGGTAAAAAAAAACAACTCAGAGAATGTAGGAGCTTATTGAAAATATATTGATATATCCTTTATAGTAGAATCAACATACAAATGTTGCAGCACAGGGAATTATAAAGTACCTGTACGTCTTGATGTCTTGATTGATTTTAGGAAAAAAAAAAAAAAAAAAAAAAGAGCAAAATTTTACATGTTAGGTGAAAATCTGAGAATTTTAAGTTTTGCATTTTTTTCAGTATTTCATCAAAATATAGAATTTCTATGAATATCTGTAAGACTTTCATTTTTTGGTATATCAGTTTAATTTTGTTTAAATGAGGAAACGAATACCAAGGTTGCTTTCCTGAAGGAACTGCACTACTGTGAATTTTGCTAATTGTTGACAAAGCACACATATCTGTGTGCACAGGTGGCCAGTAATAATATGTGCTCCTAAAGAAAAGCTTGTGACGTGCTTCAATATCTTTTCAGGTATACAGAAAGAGTAGATAGATTAAAAAAAAAGCCTTAAATTCTAGCCAGTGTGTGTTTCTTCTCTCTTCTAATACTAAATTATTTTGTTAGAAGTCTGATACACATAGATCATCTCTCCATATCTCTCCAACCATCCATCCTGTCTCCCATTGAAATATACATTAAGCTCATCTTTTATGAAATAAATCCTCTCAAATCTCTCCAAAACAGATTTACAGGTGTAATGGATTGAATTAAAATTGAGAGCAGCATACTTTTTTTTTTTTTTTTTTTAATTTAAATACTTGGTAAAAATACTTAATCCTGATGAAAGGGACAAATACCTTGCCTGAAGAAAAGGTAAGTTTGAACTATAAATAATGTAATATATTTTAATCAGTTTCACTGCAACAGTTTTTTCTGGAAATAAGTTAGCTTGCAAGCTCTATTAAAGTAACTTGGAAGAAGAATATCATTCGCAGGAATAGAATTTTAGTAGTGAATTCTATTTAGTTTAGAATCTATTCATGTTTATAATTGTGCACTCTAACTTTATGAAAAAGCAACTAAAAAAAGTAGTTGCTGAAAATGGCAGAAAGTAAAAGCATAGATAAATATTTTTCAAAGTGTTGATTGACTGTATTTAGACAAAAAGTTATGGGAGACTGGTAAGTCTTTGCATAGTAGAGCAAAACTCAGTTTCAGCAGAGAACCACCACAGTGTTGTGGACCATTAAAGCTTGTCATTACTGCTTATAATAGAAAAATGATATCTAACACAGTTTAAAATCACTGTTAATTTTGGCATTTTGTTTGATATTTTGGCATTTGAACTAACCATTTTGAACTGTTTGTTGTCAGCAGAGTTTCTAGGTTTCTTCCTTGACCAGGTAATATAATTTAATCAAAGATAAAGCTTTGTATCCAACTCTAGAAGTTTAATACAGAACCTGTATCATGTTCAAAATACACTTCTCCCATCTAGGGGAAAAAAAATCCTAATGGGACTTCAGCAGTGTAGAAATGAAAGGGACTCATTTTTTATTATTTCATTTATTGTGAAATACTGAAATACTTTACATGTTTTGGAGCAGTGATGTAAAAATGCTGAACTGTGTCCATGCTTTGAAACACATGGTACCTTTTCACAACTGCTTTACTTCATTGCACAACACTAAATAAGATTGGCAACTAGTATTTTAAGTATTTTTGCCATATAACTTTATTATTTTTTATCAGTTTGGATTTTGTAATATATGTTGTGTAGTAGACCGCAGAAATATGTTCAGTCTAAATACTGGGAACTGAAATCACAAGACAGTAGAGGAATATAAATGGTATTAACTCTCAATTGGTTGTTCCTGGCACTGGAACCCAGTACATTTCAGAGTCTGCAGTGCACAAATTTGACCTGTGAAGAAACAAGAGTTCTTATGTTGACATTGAGAATTTATTTTGGTGTTAAATAACTTCACACGGTTTTCAATGTCTGGCTGAACTGAAGAGAATTACGTAGGAGACTGGTCATTACCAGTCTGCTAGAAGTGTTTCAAGATTTTTCACATTTTTTTAATGATGTTTAATATATTCAAGCTAATCTTGTCATTATGATGTATATAATCAGTGTGGATTTTTTTGTTTGTTTTGAAAAGTAAAAATTCTGAGTGGCACAGATCTTCACAGGAAAAATGTATATTACAGAAATATCCTTTGTGGTGGTAAGTAAGAGTACAATATTAATAATGCACATCATTTTTTTTATTATTTTTTATTTATTTTTTTTTTACGTACAGAGTAACACTATGAATTGTAATGTTTAACACTGCAGTTGGCTAGTTTATTCTTTGAATTGTTTTTATTCAGGAGAATTTTCCTCCTTTATTTTTTTTTTTCTTAATTCACTGAGACAAATTACAATTCTCACAGCTTTGCATGTTCCTCTTTCTTGCTGTAGCTTTCATTTGGGGCCCAGATAAGGGCACCACAGGGTAGTGATTGGTGCCAGCATCAATCCCTAGTGATATATGACCAGACCCTGAAAACAGTGTGAGGTACAAGGCACAAGGTGGAAGCATTTTTGTGGGATTATTTTTCTCTGGCAGGTGGGTTTGTGGTAATGCCGGAGGCATGAGAGCACATCAGACCAAAGGTGGCCGATGCTGTACCCCCACTCCTTTCATGCTACACTCAGGAGCGTTTCTGGCTACAGACTGCAGGATTTGATTTGTGGTGTTCTGTCGTGACAGTCTGGAACCAGCTGCCCCCTGTTTAGGAACTCTGGTGTGCAGAAAGATGCCTTCTCAATACAGTTCTGGGACCTACAGATGAGACTGTTTCTGTCATCTTATGCAGGTCATTTTTAACTGATTATTTGTGGGAAGGGAAAAGTTAGCAGGCTGATACTTCTGCAACAGTGTTTTTTGTATTTTATTCAGAAGTAGGAGGCGTACCTAATATCCTTTGTATCCTTTGGATTTATGCTCATGCCTGTCCCCTAGTATTTGCTTATTATTGAGTTGCTGATATGTGCATCAGAATTGATAGTATTCAACTAAAGTAATTTTTTTTTGATGTCAACTAATTTTATTACAACCAACAGAACAGAGTTTTACACATATATAGATTTCTGCTGTATCACTGTTTGATTGTCCTTTGTTTTTGCTAGCCTTTTAAAAATGAAACTTTGAAGATTTTAATATTTTAAAATGCCTTCTGTGTTCTTGCCATATATTTATTGTCATCACCTGTCACAGTTGGAGACAAGTCTGATCAGGGAGTAACAGGTTAGAAGTCATACAGTGCTTATGTCAGGAGAAGAATGTCTTCTGAAGGAGGAAGATATTTCATTTTTTTTTCTTTCTTTTTCTTTTTTTTTTGAGCCTGCATTTTCAGCAATGCTGTTTAAGTCAGAACTACATATGGTGATGTCTTGATTTAGAAAGTAATTTCATATTACACCAAACTATATAAAGACTTAAGCATTTACAATTGTACTAAAGTGTCATAAATTTTGAGATATTGTTTGTGGTAGACTGGAAATGGGCATCTAGCTTCTGCTGATAATTCTGTAGAATTAAATACAAGTATTACCTTGGTTGAACTTTTAATCAACCAGACCTTTAAAGCTAATTTGGCTGCCTTCTCCTACAGTGAGCTACTAAAAGTTAAAACTTGGGATTTTTTTTTAATTCTTATTTTTAGTTTGTGGGTTAGAGAGTGGCTGAATATAAATTTTGAAAGGCTTATAGACTAATCTATCCTTACTTCCAAGTCATTTTCTTTAAGTAGTCCCTCTTTAATTTGACAGCAAGCTGCACTTTGTTTTTGTCTGCAAGCCTTGTTCACATAAGAGGCAAGAGGACTGATATGCTGTTGGTGAGGTTTGATTTCTCTTTCTTTGAAGTTTATAACTGATAGGCCTGTGAACATAAATGGCCTTTGTTAGAAACCTCCTGAGGCCTGTTCTCCACTTTCTTGGCTGCTTTATACAGTAAGTTCAACTCTAGCTGTTCTTAGCAAACACCAGTGCTAGTACTAGCCTGAGACAGACTACAGGTATAGTGGAATGAATTCTATGATAAATATTGCCACAGAATTTGCCAATGGCAGGTTTTCATTATCTTTTGGCCTTATCATTAATATGGGAATTAAAGCATTCTTTTTCCCCATTATGTTCAGATTTTGTCCCTAGGCTAAGGATTTGAGTTATGCTTGGGATCCACTCACCCTACATGCTTCCCGAGATACATCCTCACATCTCCTGTTCTTGGAGGTGGCCCACAACAAGTCCTGGTGCCTGGGGTTGTCCTTTCCCAGGTGCAGGACTTTGCACTTCTTTTCATTGAACTGCATGAGGTTCCTGTCAGCCCATTTCTGCAGCCTGTTGCGGAAACATACCCTTCCTTCTAGGCACTTTGTTTTTTAAATGACGTGCGCCATCAGTGTGACAGAGTGCTTAAAGAGGCACAGTGTACTTGGCAGTGGAGGGAACTGGAGAATAGAATAGGGATGTTGTGGTATTTCTTCCTTTTGAGGATATGCATGACAGTTTCAGCAGTGGTGCTCTTTAGTGTGGCGTTAGCCTGCCTGAGAGTGAACATCAGAGGGAAGTGGTAAGAATCATGTGGTCTTTTATTTTCTCTTAACTTCTCTTAAACAAACATGTTTTAGTTACCTAGTTCAACATTTCCTTAGTAAAGCCAAGGGTTTCTGTTAGCTAGACAATGAGAACAATTAGGAAAGTTGAACTTCTGGGACTTTGGTTTTGGGATTTAATTTCTGAATAGCCAGATCCACCAGGCTGGTGGTCCTGATCTCTCTCTCAGAGGATTCCAATTGTCCAGTCACTGTTGGTATATTTTTTTCTATTGTTTTTCACCTAAGTTTTTTGTTTTGTTTTGTTTTTCCTGACAGCCTCTTAATTCATCTTAAATATAATGGAAAATATGAAAAAGAAAGATCATTTAACTTGAAGTTGCTCCAACTTTCTTCATTCTCAACCTTCTTTTTTCTCTACTTTTGTTAATTATCAACCTTATCATGCAAGTCTACCCCATGATGAGAAACATCCTTCTCTGTAACAAGCTACCCAAGTTCTATATTAATTTAGGATAATTGCTTTAGTCTTTAATTTGTAAAGTGTTCTTACTCATTGAGGTGCAAGCACATATATATACAAGCATAAAACATGGATAAAAATTTATGCTAGATGTAATAAATTTTAGTTCAGCCATAGAGTATTATAATGGCTGGCAACAAAACACTTTTTACTGTAGATCTTTTGGTGGTCTTATAGCTGGTATCTTCTTGTCTGATATAACCCTAGTTTGTGTTTTTTTGTAAGGTTTTTACACAGTGTTTCAGCACTGACTGTAGTAGCGCTTGATTTCTTTTGAGGCACCCTGGCCAGTAACCCCAAATACGTAAGCGGTAGAACAACCAGTATCATTGCTGGTGCATGGTAGTAACAGAACAGCTTGTGTTACCATCTGCTATGTTTTGTGGTACATACTTAGACTGCCCTGTTTTTACAAGAAAGGTAGCAGGGGATTGCTCCCTCTAAAGAGGGAGGAAAAACACTATGACATGTCAAGCATTTGAGAAAGTTATTATCAAAAGGCTGGAATGTTTTCTTTCCTCTGTTCTCCCTGAAGTCCGATTAGCCTGTGATCTAAACTACAGTGTTGAAGGCTATTCAAAACCCAGGCAAAGGATAAAGATAAAATAATAGGACTTAAAGTACATTTTTATGCAAGTACACTGCTACCTTTATCCAAGGCTCATAATTTAGAGCTGACAGACACATGTATGTATAGAAAGCAGTTAAATCTATAACTGGAATAGTGAAGTGCTTGAATGGGCAACAGAAGTTTAAAACTTTGCAACTTTTTAAAATAAACCTAGTGCATTGAGTACATCTATTTCTTCCTCTCTTCAGCCCATCTCCCTGCAAAGATGTAGAGTATTGCTGAAATGATGACAATGCAAAAGCTGCAGTCACATCCTTACAAAAAAACTTAGTGAGTAGTGTCAAATCCCTTCCTTGGCTGTAATACTAAGCAATTTGGTAGTTAGCTATACAAAGCCGAGACAAATATGTATCTTGGCACCTGTCGCATGGCCTGGCTTTCTTGGACATGATTTTCTTCAGCAGACTCTGAACGGTTTTGAGACCTAGATTAAATGAGTAGCTACTATTAACTCAGAAAATCTTATTTTCAACACTTCAGTCTCTTGGAACAGCCTCAGTCTTCATGGAAAATTTGCAGCTGTTCATATAACAGCAGCCCCAGAATGTTGTTACTATTATTATTGTTTTATTATTATTTTTATTGTAACTCTTCAAAGCATATTAGCATATTTTTTTTCGGGCAGTGCTAACATATTTATTTTTTTTTCCATAAAATGCACAGCTATCAGAGTTTCTTTCAATTTAATATGCTGTCCAAAATACAACATTTTAGCTCTTAAAATGTTCTAAATATTTACTGCCTATGTCAGTGTGAGCTCACAGTCTCTTGTCAGTTTCCAGTGAGTTCTGAGATGACCTGCTAGACAAATAAGTAGATCTCTCTCAAGCAGAATAGTTGAGAATAAGTTCGGATGTTCTGTCTGACACCTCATATTAGCTGACTTCTGGCAAATGTTAGTTTTAGTAATATTAAACACATTACATGAAATAATTTTCAAGAAACTACAATAACATATCTTAGCATGTTGTAACATATCTTATTATGTAGTATGCGAGTTTCTTTCTCAAAGGAGATGTAAGTACCTTATCAATGGCATTTATCTGGATGAGGTTAGAGACAAAGTATGAATGCACAAATGATCACCTTTGATATTCTGACATGTATTTATAATGACACTGAAATACCATCACTATCCTCCTTATTACTAATAGTTTTTCTGATGGTTTAGCATACCATAATACAAGATACTGTCTGTATATAAATAACTTCTTCAGTTATTATTACTTCTACCTCAACAAGCAGTAAGTCTGTGTTTGATATTCTAGCAAGATTTGACCAACATTGAGGTCTTTTATTTAAGTCTAACCCACTACCATCATCAGTTAGACAAAATAATTTCATACTATTACTTTAATCCATTGAACTTTATGAAGGCTGAAGGTGAAGGGACAGGCAGTGTGTTTCAGTGTTGCTTCAGTAAATGTTTTATGTGTTCCAGACCCTGCTCTCTTTCAAGTAATGCATTCTAGAGAAAATTAAATCATTGGTTTCATTCTTTTATAATACACCAAACTAGCTACAGTTAGTGCTTTAAGAGAAGCTGGGCAATGCTTACACTGAAAATGAAACTTACAGAAAGAAAGATGCATGCTAGTGGAGTAGTATGCTTATTGGGACACTGCAACTCGTAGGCAAGAAAAGCAGCAATGAACATGGCAGAGCAAATGAAGTCTGCACTTTCTACATCTCATATGCATTTGTTATAAAATCAATACAAGTGTTAAGTGCTGATATTTGAAAGGCTGTGAAACAAGTGTGAAGGATTCTGAGTATAGTAGTTCTGCTGGCTGTTCTTTCATTTGTATTTTAATGACAGTTTCGTGCAATCATTTTACTATAGGTCCATCCCAAAATAGACACCTAGAATAACCAGGGTTAAATAAATAATTTCACCTAGAAGAAGGATACAATTTAAAATATCTACAATGCAGAGTTCATAATGCAGCAAATGCTGACTCTCCTATAAAATACCGGTTAATTTTAGTATCTATAATAAGCATTTATTTTTTTATTTTTTTTTTTATGGACAATGAAAGGCAAATATTAACCTTGACAAACGAGGTGTCAAGAAGATTACATTTAATGCAGAACTGATATGGTGAAATGCTGCCTTTCTTTTATGGTGTTCCAGTCCTGAAGGGAGAAGGAACTCATTAGAAAGTTTTGAGCTTTTGTAAACTCAGTAACCTTTTAACTAAAGAAATTAAGTTTTAGGGGGTTTTTTGGAAGGTTTTTCAGACCAGATACTCTTACCACTAGTGGAGTTCATCCCTATCACTTAAATATTTGTAGCATATAGTCTATTTGGATGCTGTTTCTGCTTATGTATTATTAATAGTTCTGAGAAGGTAGGATTTTCTTGTTATTACTTGTAACTGACTTGTAACATTGTAACTGACACTGAACAAACTTTTTTGAATATTTGTGAAATAGCATTACTGATTTTGTAAAAACATAAAACTGACATAAAATATTCATCCTAGCTCTTGTTACTGGCCTTATCTCTTGAACTATCATAAAACATGGATTCATAGCCTTATCCGCTAGCAAAAACATGATGCTACCTGTTATACTAGAAATTCAAGGCAGTAAAATCCTGTGTCAAATAACTTTATAGAGAAATGCCTTTGTTTGTAAAAAATACCAATGAATATTGGTTTCATTTGCAGTCAGTTCAGGTGCCTGCATAATTTTGACGGAGTTCCATTTATTCAAAAGGAAGGGCTTTTTCACAATTTATGCCAAGGATTATATGGATAATTAATTGTAATGAACACCTTAAAGCTGAAAGCATTTTATTTGTGCTGTCATGTGCATTTGGGATAGTACTGAAATAAGATTTCTTTTTTTTACATTATGTTGGGAATTAAATGATGGCTAGCTTACATGTAAATGAGATCAGCTACTGCATTCACTATAGCAAGAGATTTCCCACCATAAAACCACTACTATTTAACTGTGCAGATGGACTACAAAAATGCTAAATCCAAGCATTTAATTACATAATTGTTTAAATGAAGCATGCATATTCACCGCAACTAATACCAAAAGTGTATTATTAAGTTGTAATTTAGACCATAATTTTCTGACCAAAAATTTTGAGCAACAGCAATGAAATGTAACGCTTTTTGTAACAGTTATATTTTTAAAGTAGACAGAGTATTAGTTAAAATTGGTTGAAGTTATTGTGTAATTTCATCACTGACCTGGTTTATCATTCTGCTCCTTTGGTGTTTGCAATACTGAATTGTTTGCTTTTCTTTCTTTCTTTGTCATGACCATGGCATAGTTTTCTTATGCTATGTTTTAGCCTATAATGAGTAAAAGCCTTAACAGAACAAGTCTTACGAGGAGCAGCTGAGGGAGCTGGGACTATTTAGCCTGGAGAAGAGGAGGCTCAGGGTGACCTTATTGCACTCCACAGGTACCTTAAAGGAGGCTGCAGTGAGGTGAGGGTTGGTCTATTCTCCCACATGCCTGGTGACAAGATGAGGGGAAATGGGCTAAAGTTGTGCCAGGGGAGGTTTAAGTTGGATATTAAGAAGACATTCTTTACTGAAAGGATTGTTAGGCATTGGAATAGGCTGCCCAGGGAAGTGGTTGAGTCAAGATCCTTGGGTGTAGAGCTTAGTGATATGATGTAGTGGAGGACTTATTAGTGTTAGGTCAGAGGCTGGACTCGGTGATCTTGGAGGTCTCTTCCAACCTAGATGATTCTGTGACGTATCTTCAGATTATAAGTGAAATCTTCATTTCAGTTTTTCTTCATTAAACTGCATACCTTTCTTATTCAACTAAGAAAAGTACTGAAGTGCTAAGAAATTTAGAGTTGGTTTCATGTTTTTTAAAAATACAAAACCATAAACCTCTTCCTCATTTCATACCACTGTGTAGAAAACAAAGCTAGCTCTACCACACAGATTTCTGAGTGATTTGACTGTTGCTAATGGGAGACTGTGTATTTTGCCAACTGACCTGTCATTCTATTCTCATATGCAATGAGCTTTACCTCTTTTGCTTTATTTTTTTATTTTTTTTTTATTTTTTGTGGTTCTGATTGGTTCTGATGCAGGAAGATCTTGTTCATATAGTACTGGAATAAAAGTGTTCACTTTAAAAACAAAGCATTAGAAGATACCAATCCATGAATGTATTATGCAGGAAAAAGTTCTCCACATGAATATTGTTTTCAGGTGCTGGATTATAACTTAAACAAAATAGCTGCAATCAAGTTCTTTGTCACAGATATTTGTAGCTAGGTTTGCGTGTTGAGTGAGGCGTAGAATTTATGAGGAAATCATATTCACCTGAAATAAAGTACAGCTGTAAAATTATAAAATAAGCTCATAATAATGGAAAGCATTTATGAATTCACTGAGTTTTCTGTATTCCAGAAGTTTTTATTTTCATAATACCTGCCTATAGAGTTGGGAAACCCAGCTGACATTTTGGGGATGCTAACTTTCTAGAAGCGATGTAGGTAGATTCACTGCAAACACCTGTCTAAGGTCAATTAAAGTAGCATCAGAAGTGGAATGCAAACAGCCCCAACATTCAG
Organism: Stictonetta naevosa; assembly: GCA_011074415.1. Classification (NCBI taxonomy): domain Eukaryota; kingdom Metazoa; phylum Chordata; class Aves; order Anseriformes; family Anatidae; genus Stictonetta; species Stictonetta naevosa. Next base: position 31,725,405 of record CM021700.1, read on the forward strand.
GTTGAAGGTAAGCAAGCAAATTTCAAGTTTTCTGTAAACTGAACCAGGAAGCATGTTGTTTTCCTTAGGTTACTTCAGTAAGTGCAGCATGAAAATGTGTCCTGAGAACCAGAATGCTGCTTCAGACATCCACCTATTTGGAGAAAAGCATATTACTGCTTCTAAAGAGTGACAAAAGCCTGACTGCTACAGTTGCAGTTTATGTCAGAAGCTGTAACAGTGCTTATCAGCCACCTCCAGAGGTGGTGCAGGGGATTCAAATAGTCTCATCACCAAACACATCTTTCCTCCACCAAGTGGAGAGTAGTATGAGGACGCAGTCAAATCAACATTTTGTTTTGGACCAATAGTGCATTTTTGAAGCAAATTCCCTTGCTGATCTCCCTTACAACATATTGGCTTGGTGTGCAGAGCAGTTTTGGTGTGTGCAAGCTACGTTCCATTAAAGAAAGTGGAATTGAAAGTTCTGATTAACACCAAACACTATAAATCTGGTGGGGGAAATAAAAGAGTCAGTATCACCACAGAGTCCACAAGCAGATATTGAATGTATGTCTGCCACTAGAAAGCTCTGAAAGTGCTGCAAAATCCCATGGTGCTCACAAGTATAGAACAGACCAAATGGCATATGTGCTATTATATTTGTTGCAGGGGGGCAGCCTTCTGTTCTGGGAATCTGCTACTCCTTCCTCATACTGCCACCCTTCCTCTAGTTTGAAATCTTTTTCTACCTATTGTTGTAATCCAATCTGTCTGCATGCAGTGTCTTCTTTTACAGTTTTACATATACATATATAAAAATGTATTATTTTGTTGCACTGATGAAGTTTACTTTCAAAAGATACAGGAAGACACAATCTAGGACCCTGGCAAACTACTCTGATAAGTCTGAAGGTTCCCCTCGTAACAGCAAAACCTGATAGGAATGTGAGAAGATAGCCTTATGATTATTGCTGGTAGGTGAATGAAGAAAGGCAGGGGTGCATTAATGTCATAAAGATGGTACAGACGGTCCTTGAAGACATGAGAGAGCAAACATACTTTGGAAGCAACACAGAAGATATAGGGGCACACTTCTGAGCATGTTGATTGCTTGGTTGTGCAGATCATGGGTAACAGAATCACCATGCAGATTAGATTTATAGGATATCTTACCGCTTTACTATCCCTGTAACTAGCCTCTACAGAATTTGGGAGGAACTGCTTTTAAGCCAACTCTTTGTGTCAGCAGCATTGGGATCCCTGGGTGGCAGTGCAGTGGGTTCTTATTTTCAGTACATGTCTTCATTGTTGGTGACAGAACGGCAGGGAACTATGGTTTCAGGAAGAAGTAAGGCATTGGAATCACACTAATGTACAGGTAATAAATAATACTGGCCTTGAGCTGTTAAGACACGAGAAAAAACTCTGCTGATGCAATTCTTTCTGTAGCAGATGGCTACATCACAGAATAAGGATAAATATGGTAGCAAGGATGACACTGGAAAGTAGCCACAAGGGAAGAAAAAGCCTTGTCTGTGGCATATTTCTGCCTTCATACAGTTTTTGTGGCAGAAATGAAGAAAAATCACAGAAATCAAGAAAAGAGGTAGGTGGTGATTACTGTAAGAAAAATTCATAGTTTGTAAACATTACAAGGTGGAGCTCCCAACTCCTCTTTCCTCACCTGGAGGTATGGAGACATTCCTGTACATGTTTCAGAGCATCAGAGGAGGATTCCACGTGAAAAAGAGCTGCTTTGAGTGAAGTTCAGCAGAGCTTCCTGTCAGTGCCTGCTCCAAGGTCTTTGCAGAGATGTTATTTCTTATCTGAGGTGAGGGAAGATCCTCTGTTCTACTGGACTAGATCACTTAAAGCATAAAAAGAGCTTTTGCTTTGAAGGAGCAACTGCTTCTGGCCTGCCTTCCTGTCAGCAGTTTGATTTCTCTGTTGTCACTCACTCGGTTTCCTTCTCCCAGCTCCACTCTCCATTCCAAACTCCTGGACTCTTCCAGTTTAAATTTCTGCCCCCCATGAACATCCTGAGCATTTCACTGGGGTAAGGGAGCATCTAGTCCAGGAAAAGGCCATCAGTGACAACATCACTGTCATTCTACTTGTCTGCTCTCTAGTTGTGTGTGTTGGGGGGTTTGAAGGCTACCCCGAGTCTAGTTCTTTAGATGCAGTTGCCATTTCTGGTATCACTCATGTGACAAGCAAACACTTTTACTGCTTGATCCAACTTTCCATCTTGTACGGCTTCTTGTGTTGAAATAGTTACAAATATTTATTATTTGAAGCGGAGCCAGGTTGCTGTCAGCCAATTGCCTTTCATTTACACTGTTCAGTTACTCATCCATGTAAAAACAAAATGCTGTCAAGCTTTATTGGATTTACTTTTTTTGTAGATGTTTATTATTTTTATCTAGCTCTTAGAAAATACATCATTTTAGTACTGGACCTGTTACCTTTCAGAAATTATACTGTATGTTTTGACATCTAGACCTATTCTGAAAGTGACTTGTTTTGACTTTTCATGTGATTTTACCTGCAAAAAGCATTAAATACATGTACCTTAAAAATTACAGGGGTAAATTTAAGCACTAGAATGAACTATGGTTTATACTTTTTTACTTTTTTTTTTTTTTTTTAAGATTAGAATGCATATATCTAATACTTGCTTTTGATGCAAATAGCAGAATTGCAGGCAATAGAATAAAGTCAAAGTAGTGAGGTATTAAGTGAGCTTCCAATTATACAATTTTGTTTGAGCTGTTATTTTCCTTTTAATATAGATTTTTGATATTTTTTATGTAGTAGGCTTTTGTAGTAAAGAATATATGTGCTTAAATACTGGTGTAATTTAATATTAAGACTTCTTAAGACTTCGAACAGCAAGAAGTTCATTGTGAGAGCCATGGCAAAGGAAAGGTCCTTCCATGACAATCAGCTTTTGAGCAGTCAACCACCACAGCAGCCTGCAAGAAAACACACACACACAAAAAAAAAAAAAAAAAAAAAAAAAAAGAGTATTAATTTCACCTCTTGTTATGATGTACACATCTCTGAAGATGGACTGTGTAAGAACATTCTTCTCTCTCTGAGACCATAGCTTTTTATTTTGTCACAAAGAGAACTTCCTACAACCATCCTTTGGTCAACCATCCTTTGGTTGCACTTTCTGATCAACCTTGACTCTTTATATAATAGCCTTCTGCCCTTCCAGAACACTTAGCTGACATGCTGTTTTGAAATAATCATCATTTTACCTAGTATCTTGTCTGACAGTTGATCTAACCTGCAGTTAACTAATTCTCCCCAGATGTATCATATGCTATTTTGTAGTTAAGCTGACCTTGCATGTTCAACAGCCCAGGTGCTTTGAAAAGAATGTGCATTCTCCATAGTACAGAATGACAGAAACCAAATTGTTTGTCTTTTTGCTACTAAAACATCAATTTACAAGGAGTGTTTTCTTACTTGAAACAAACAAACACCGAAGGATTCAAGTTGTCATATGTTTTTAATAATGTTATAGCCGTAAGGCAGTATGACAGAGCATGAAAATTGTTTCCAGTTAAAACCAAGACAGATATGACAACTGGCTTTGTTTTTATCCAGTGCATTCTTGTGCCAAATGATACCTACTTTCTGTGTCATTAATATGAGACTGATAAGCTATATAATATACTACTTATATGCTACATTTATTATTTTTTTTTTTTTCAAAAAATACGTATATGTTTTGATAGGTATGTGGTCAAGTGGAAATTATCCAGACATCTAAGTATTTAATATATTTTCATGTAGATTGTGAAAGAACTAATACATCCTATGGTCATTCCTCTTTCTTTGCTTTTCTGCTACAAGGAAAAGGCAACGCTTGTATTAGTATTATCATGATGTTTAAGTACTATTCAGGATAATTTTTATACTTTAAACATTCCTGTTAAAATACTTCAACACTAAAATAATTATTATTATTTTTTTAATATAGTCATGAAGTAAAAAGGGAAATTGCAGGAACTTTAATAGATTCTTTAAAATGAATAGATGTTTCAGTGACTGAAGCAAGAAACTTAAAAGCAGTATTTCATAAGTATTCTACATTTCCTCAGGGAGAATGTGAATATAATATTGGACTAATTTACAGTCAGCCTTCAAGTCATTAACTATTACATGTAATCATCTACAGTATCAGTACAATGGTGTGCATACATTTGATCTCAGTACCAACTATTAGGTACAGGGAAAAATAATATGTGATCTAGCAAGCAACTGGCTTACTAAGGGGAAGTTTAGTAACTTATAGTAGCAACCTAGTGATGGCTAAGCAGCATATTCAGTAGAAAGACTAATGAGAGATTAAGTTCTTAAAAGTGAATTTCTTCCCTTCTTGCTGCTAGAAGGGAAAAACAATCCAAACTACTAATTGGACAAAATAGAAGTTTCAAGGATTTTCAAATAGAGCAGATAACATGCAACTAGCTGCAGTTGTAGTCTAATTATATTTTGTTACGACTTTAACAGGTGGTTTCTTGAACCACAAAGGAAAAACAGGTAGGAAGAGGTCTTTATTTTAGACAGAAGTATGGTGTCTGTGTAGCTCTTTTAAACCTCTAATTAATCTACAGATTAATATGTCAGACCAGGACATTTTAAGGTAAAACGGTGACTAGTTTGTGAGAATTTGAAGTGTTTTGTATGTTTGCAAATGAGCCTTAAAGCTGAAGTTTGAAGGAGGAAACAATCTTTCTGCCTCACCATTTATTAAATTTCTGAAGAAGACTACACTGTTTATAGATGGTGGGGTAAAGGGGAGATGTATGGGGATATATTATTATGGAGATGTATTAGTGGGAAAGCTGAAAGTGCATTGATTTAAATATACTACTTAATTGTATTTAGAAGGTATTCCTGTTATATCATGAAGTGGTGCAAAGTTTTGACTGTAGTGTTCCATAACAGCCTGGGCCACTCAGCTTTGCCTACTCATGTCTGTAGCAAGCATTCACTTTAATCTGTAGCTAAGGGTCACAGAAATTCCAGGGTGAAAAAATGAGAAGAAAAATATAGGAAAGACTTCCTCTTTTATTTTTGAGACACTCTCTCAAAAGAAGGTTTGAAAGCACTCTTTGTATGAAAGGCCCCTTTCCAGCACTGTGTACTCAGTGTTTTACTGAAGAATGGAAGTGTCTGAAACTGTAGCGGTTGGCTGAGCATCTCACTGAGTGAGAGCATTGTACAGGCAAGGAGAGCCACACAAATCACTGTTTGAGCAGGGGCTGCAGGGGCTATCAATGTAAGAGTGGCATCTATAGATCAGCAATTGCTTGGATAAACCTCTCCTACATAGAATGGGAAGTGATAGTGCTGAGAGACAGTGAGGTTTTCCCTTGGGAACTGGGAGGCAAGCAGATGCTTAGCAGTTGTCTCATTGTGAAACAACTAACAAGGATATTAGATATTTGAAGCTATGATTTAGAAAAGCAATGCTTGCACACTTCCGCTGTATAGTGTATTTTTAGCTGATTGATTTATGTCTGGAAATGCAGAAAGTTTGATCCCAGAAGGTTTTGCTTAATATCCCTAGGGATTTTGGCTGATGTTTTTTTAATGACTCTTAACATTTGATTTGACCTTTCTCTACAGATTGTCCATCTCTATAGTTTGTCCATCTATACCAGACAAAAAAGCATTCTGACAATCCAGAGATACATTTTTTTTTTTTTTTTTAAAGAGTTAAAATGAATCTTATTTGGCATGGTCTTAACATATTTATGCTATTGCTACCTTACATATTTGTCCTATTGCTATCTTACTAATAATTAAAAAAAAAAAAAGATGAAAAGATAAAAATGGGGAAATCATTATGCAGTGACAAATACAATAGAGTTACCTTTGTTGAAAGGGTTCCAGGGAGACATCTTGTAGTTTAGTTGACCTGGTGCTAAATGAAGCAGGATAGGAGCGATCTGCTTGTTAGGAGATGAATGTTAATGCATGCTAGATTAGAAGGGAAGTGGACATTAACTGAGTGGATGCTTGCATATGGCTGAAGTGATGTCTTTATATGAAGCAAATGGAACAGTTGTAAGGAGTGATGCTCAACCCTCTTTACAATATGGGCCATATATTTAGAAGATTGATCTATGCCAACTTTTATTGCCTCACTGAGGACACCCTTTGACACTCACAGCCTGTGACCTCTGTAATGATGAAAATGGCAAAATGGCATACAGACAAATGTTATAATTAACAAACTTTTTTTTTTTTTTTTTTTTTTTTTTTTATGTCAGAGCACCTGGAATCTGAATACCTGCATCTCCACTGAAAATAGTCTGAAAACCTTTACTTTAATGAAACTTTAGACTGCATACCTAGAAAAGGTTACCCTGTCATTTCTATTGAACTACTTTTTTTTTTTTTTTTACAATACCATCTTTTTGTGCTTGAATAATCCTGATCAGTCACCATCTACTCAGTTGCATTCTGTCTAATTTTTCTTTAATATAAATTCAAATCAAACAGATTTTTCTCAGATGCTGTTGCACTCCTTTCTTTTTTCATGTTCTTTTTAGATTCAAATATTTCTTTACAGCAATTTCATTGAAATGACCTTAAACTAATAATAACAATTAGTCCTTAATTGTCTTTAAAATAATAATAACAAAAATAGTAATGAAAAATAATATTCCAAAAGTCAATTGTTTTGTTTTGCTTAGAAATCAAGAATTCTTTTATCAGGTAATCCTGTATTGGTGTGCCGTTTGGCAAATTTTCAAGTGCTGAGCTAGAACCATTACATAATGAGTAAGGTGATTAGGGTTTCACCCTAGTGGACAGACATAATATTTGGACCTTAAATTATTTTCCAAAAATAAGTGTTTCCACCATTCATGTGCTAGTATCAGTAGGCTCATTCTTCTGTTTTGCCTTAAACCTATTGACATAGCTTTGTGTAAATCATTTGATCTCTTGATACTTTACCCTGTCTGTTACACATACTTTATGGCTGAACAGGAGTTTTGGAGTATAGTGATGTCAAAGATAAGTGGTTCCTCAGTTACTGAAGTAATAAAACCTGTATATGTAACTAAGATTACTTATCTCTTTTCCAGTAATTATTTTGAATAGCCTTTCATATATTAGCTTCACAAACCAGTAATACGATACAGCACATCATACTTCTGTAGCTCGATATCTATTTGTTTCGTATGCTTGTAACACAGAACAGTAGCTGTATGATAATTTCAAGATTTAGTGCCTCAGGATTTCCCTTCAGTGCAACTGTGATTGTGACATTAATATTTGTTCTTGATAGATTAATCAACCAACAAATCTTGAACCAAATACTGGGAAAATATGATTTGTAAACACATTGGATGAACTGAATAATTCAGTCTGCCCAAAAGCCAAGGAAACACTAGGTACGTATTTTAATAATAATGACTGGTTTATTTCAACTAGGAAAATGTAAGTAAAAATGTCATTCAAGTGCATCTTGTAATTATTTTATATTATTACTTCTTGTAAGCATATCTGAAATGGATCACCAAAGGCTATCATCTTTTACTTATTTTAAATGCAAAGAACAAGTTGCATAGAGTTGATTACAGTCATTATTAAATGTCAGTACCTGGTAAAATATAAATAAAATAACATTTTTATCAGTACTAAATGTCTTCTTTTGACTACAAGCTGAAAATCAGAAATAATCTATGAAGTATTTTATTAACACTAAATTTTTAATAATACAGTACGGATTTTATTTCTTAAGAATGCAGCATGGTGGGTGATTTATAGGTCTAACCATCAGTAAGCTCAGCAAATGTGTTATGCACTGCAACTTCCTTTAGGGAAGAAGCAAATAACACTTTGTTATCAAATAGTCATCAAGCTCACAATCATAAACCTATTGGGTGCTGTTAGCTAATCAGAATCATTCTTCCATGGATAATATTTATAGATAATGTTTTAGTAAATTCCAAGTTTTACTGCTTTAGTAACACAGTAACCATCCCGTTTTCTGTGATTCACAGAACAGACTGGACAGGTCCCTTAAGAATATGGAATTATTTGAAGTGAAAAGGTGTCGTCATCTTCCACTATATGAATTAATTTTAAAAATCAATTTAATTATTAATGAATTGACTTACATATATATGTGTGTATATGTGTGTGTGATCAAGATCAAAATTAGTACTCAAAGCTATCTGCAGTCCTGAAGATGTAAGACTTGCATTAACGTCTAGTTTACTTCTGATTTTACCAGTTTCCATTTAGTTGATTTTGCAGCTTTGTCCTATAGCATACACAGGCTTTCTGTTCTTCAGCTTCTCCCAGCAGGCTTAATGCATAGAGCAGGCAGTCAAGAGAGAGGACAGAGAGGGGGAAAGTGTAATATAGTTTGTTTGTATGCACAATACAGAAAAAATTCAGGGCATCCTCTTTGTCTATGTAGAACTAGAAACAAAATACACTGTAAAACACAGGTGCTGTCCTCTTGTTCATTCTGTCTTCAGTCATCTCTCCCATCTTGCTTCTTGCCTTTCCGAAGAGAGGGTGCACTACAAAACTTTGAGTGCTTTACTGATTGTCCTGTGGTCCTTTAAAAGCTCTTTATTTAATTTTATAAGCTGAAGATAATGGAGGGAGAAGCAGACTTGATAGGAAACTTGCTTTTTGTTTTTCAGATACATCTACCAAAAATTTACACTGAAGCTAAGCTGTATATGACCTAAATATATTTCATTTATGCCTCCCAGGTAGGAGGGAAGAACTATTTCTTCATTTCTTCTTCTCCTTTTTTTTTTATTTTTATTTTTATTTTTTTTATTTTTCCTATGGGATTTTATAGATGACACCAAGGACTCTACAATCTGAATGCCTAAAAGTGAGTGGGATTAGTATTACTGCCTTGAATGGATGTTACTGCTGAAACCATTACAAGTCTGAAAAGCTTCCTTTCCTGTAGCCAGCTGGAAAGGTGGCATACTGCTGAGAAGAGAACCTGGAGAGATACATGAAATAGATTCTGAGTGCTTTAGGTAGAGGAAGCCAGTTGGAGAAAGAAGGGTACCTATTGTTAAGTAGCTGCAGTAAAATAGCTGCAGTTAAAAGGCTCCATACTAGGCTCTTACAGCAGCTTCAGAAAATTAATGGTGCTTCTGTGTATTCTGAAAGTTATTAAATAATAATTCTAAATTGTTAGTGCAATTGTGACCATGTTAAAAAGTTATTTTATTGAAATTTGATTTTTTTTTTTATAAAAAAAAAAGGTTTTATTAATGCTCTGTGAATAACAGCCTCAAGTGATTTATCTCACTTTAATAGTGCAGCAGCATACAGATCTGCAAAGTGTACTCTCATTATTAAAGAGTCTTGGTGCAAATATTTAAATATCTAGTGATTGGAAGACTTGACATTTATTAGAATGTAGATTTGGGAAGGGTTTAATAATGCTTTTAATATAACTTGACAGGACAAAAAAAAAGTGCATTAATTCCATTATCAGAATGCCTTAAAAGAAAATTACAAAGTGATGGAACTTGCATTTCTTTCCACCTTCTTCTGTGTCTGAACTGAACTGTGCTATTAGAATATGCTAAGAGTATTTGGAACAACAACAAAAAAAAGTATGATGAATCTTAAAATGTAATTTTCCCCTCATCAAAGTAGAGAAAACCCATAAAACTTCATTTAGATAGTAATTATTTCTCAAAATATTCATCATCTCTATTTAGAAATAGATTTAGCATTAAATGCCCCAAACTGATAGGTGGAAAGGTAAACAAGAAAAAAAGACTCTTTGATCTGGGCAAGCTCATAACAAAATTCTAAAAGCTGAAGTTCATGATAACATCCTTCTTCTCATTCTGCTGCTCCAGTCAGAGAGGATAACGAGCTGGTACACTGTCCCTAAAGAGCCTAAGAACCTGTGTTCATAATGTTTACACAGCCTGTACAAAGCAGGAGTAAAAAAGGGGAAGAGTTAAATTTAAGAGCACAAACTCTATTGTCTACTGCAACCAAAACTGATTGATTGGCCTGCAAATTTAAAGTTTTTTGCAAAATTCCAATTAATTTTTTTTGAGAAGGAAAATTTATAATTTTATTTTAAAAGTGTAACAAGTTTAGCTTAGTACCCTGATCTGGGACTCTTGTTATAGATTTTGTACAGGCTCCAGAGCTGAAGGCTTTTAGGTCCTCCTTAAATATCAGTGTTTAATCATTATTATAGATGAGGTGGTTCAAGGCTGCCTAGTAGTGAATGCCAGGCATCCTTCTTGCAGAGTCATAAAAATGAGTTGAGCAGAAGCTTGAAGAGAACCAGAATAGTCTGGCGGTTTTTAGTGGGGCTTTGGGAGGGGTAATTGGTATATGAGATAGAAAATCTGGGAGGATTTTGAGATATGAGTGCTTGAAGTTGTAAACCTTTTCAGGTTGAGAAGTCCATGAAATTTTGCGTGAAGAGAGAAGTCAGGAGTAGTCATTGGAGCTTTGAATAAGTTCATATTCACCTCCCTGTGGGGATACAAGGGTACCTGAGTTTATCTCTAACCTGAGAGCCGCAGCTCTTCCCATAATTGTTCAATGGTGGCTACTTATTTTACAAGCTGCCAGGAAGAGTTTGGGATGTAGGACTTCGGCCATCATCTATGCTTTCTCCCTAAGTAGCAATGGATGAATGGAGAAGGCCTGAAAGAAGAAAACTTTCTATTCCTGTTTCCCCTAACGTTGTTGGGTTCAAGACTGCAAAGTGTTTTATGTCTTTTCTTCCCTGGAGGCCCTTATATGTCTTTTCTTCCCTGGCAGGGACAGTATCAGGAAATGCACAGACCAGGGTAAGGAAGAGGTGATATCCTTGCCTCATTGCTCTTATAAGCTGCTGCCTATGTTGCTCATGCATTGAACCAACACTAGTTATTATATTTTTAAAAGGCTTTTGCTTGAGTACTGATGTACCTGAGATACTTCAGTAGTTATTTTCTTCTCAGTTGTGACATATCTTCACAGAATAATGGGTGCTTATACAAGCCAGTCCCAAAATGGGCTGGATAAAACCACATCAGGGTATTCATGTCTTTTTATTTTCCCCATTTAACTTTAAACATGGAATTCTCTCAGCCTGCTGCTCTTTAGAAGAGTACATATTGACAAATGACAGTCTTTTAATGCTTTCTGACAATAACAGTGCTTTTTGCCTATTTCTGCTGCCAATAATAATGACTGTCTGTTAAAGTAAACAATTAATGAATGTCTCCAAATGACCTTTTAGCAACTTCTGCCTTTTAGAGTTAATGTTAACTACTCTACAGTGTTTTCACCTTCCTGTGGAATTGCCAGTGCTTAATGTAAAGCTTATAAAAGTAACTAATGTAACTAACCACCGTGCATAATATACTTTGAATGACATTGGTAGAGTAACAACTAGTCTAGTTCTGTAATTTAGGATGAATACTAAGGGGTTTATTGAGGGCTGACTTGTAGGGACAGGAGAAGTGCTAGTCTGTGTGCAAATTTCTCATGTAAAAGGAAACTAAAAAGCATAAAGAGCTGTTCTTCGTGGCTTCATGGCAGTACAAATTCTCCTGGCATGGCCTGGTGGCAGCTATAGTTTATAAGGGAGACCAGGAACATGTATGAGCAGTAGAGGCTGCCCTGAGCTTCATAAAACATTTAATCAGTCTGCACATCATTTTTGACTTTCTTTTAAAATACTTTTGGACTCTGTCCATCATTACTGTTAAAAAGAAAAAAGGATGTGTCACAATCAGGACTGTTTCTCTGTATGAGTGAAAAATGAATTTCTTGATGTGTCCTAAATTCTTGATTGTCCAATAAACATCTGCAATGTGTGAGCATTAGAGAATGAGCTTTAGAGACTATTGGATCACATATATCATGTAGTTCAAAATCCTTTGGAAGACCACACTCTCCTAGAAAATATAAGGAAAAATACATTGAAGGGACAGAAGCCAGAAATTGGGAAGGAAATTTCCAGCTCTGTGACAGACTTCTTGCAGGGCCACTTACTCCTTAATACAGCTGTAACTCTGATACTATAGAATGGAAGTAGACCTGGAAGCTTATCCGTTACTCTTAAAGAGTAACTTATCTGTTACTCTTGGACTAATATAAGTCTAAGAACAACCCCCCACCCCACCCCAGACAATCCCCAAACAGGAAACCTTTGATATAATTTCTCTCTGTAATATAAAAAGAAAAATCCAGAATAGAATGGCTTTCTGTGAGTATATTCTCTACAGACTACATTACTATGTCTGAGATAAGCCTTGACCTTGACCATAGTATAGATTGCCATGCCATCATGTACTTTTCATCATCAACATGAGGTTCTATTGATACTAAAATGTTTGCTTGCAATAAAATACTTTGTGTGAGTTTTAATTGCAAACGTATTCTTGATATTATTTTTTGGATTAAAGTCATACTGTGTGTATAATATGTATCTTAGATCACATTGGCTTTTGACATTTGAAAGACAATAAAGAGTAGAATTAGATATTGAGAATACCAGATGTTGATCATAAAAAGGCTATAGAAACATTATGTTAAGCTGTCAACAATTTTGCTGTTGTTAAAAGCTGACCATATTGGTGAATTTCTTAAAGTAATGCATGCAGAAAACCTCTAAAACTTGAACATTATGGATATTGAACATGTATGGATATTATGTAAATAACAATTCAAAGTAATCATTTTCTAAAGATTGGGAAATTCAAAATGATAACTGATTATTAGTATCTTATTTGTTTTTGTTGTCATGATTTTTTTAAAATTAATCTCAAAAATATCTCTTTAGATAATGCTTTACTTTTTCTGCCTGGGTATTTAAGTGCAGACCTCCTCAAATGCTTAAATAGAGGAACACCTGCAGAATAAAAGGTTGACGTTAATTTTCAATTTAATGCTCTGCTTCTTCTCCAAATCCAAGAGAGGAGCACAGCTATATTTGTGTGGTCTAATCTAGTTGTTTTTTTTTATCTACATGACTGACCTTCACAAAAGTACACGGTGAAATTTATATTCAGCATGTATAGACAGAATAAAAACAGTTGAGAAATACTGCTTATTACTAGGCTATTTTAAATACAGAAAGTAAAATGGTATACTAGACGGGCTTCTTGGCAAATTGCTACAATGGACAGATGGTTTTTCATAATCTGTTACACAGAAATACAAGGCTTGCAACAGTGTGTTTTGTATTGATGCTTATTCATCTGTGTGAGAGTAATTTTCAGTCTGCTTGTCCAGAAAACATTCTAAATCTTTCTTTGCATCTGCAGAACATCTGCTTAAACTAGGATTGTCAATGTCAATATTTTATTGTTAGTAAGACACAGGCTGTCTTAATATATTCCCAAAGCCCAAGAAATGAGAATAAAATAGGATTTCAGGGATGTGATCCAGGGTTTGCTGTCTAGATGCATTCTTCACTTTGGATGCTGTGTAAAATATTACTCAATACCCATTCTACTACTGATAACATATGGTTTCAACAATTAGCACAGGAAAAAGCAATTTCTCTTTGTAACAGTTTATAAATGGTGGGGAAAAGATGCATTCAGTTTAGATATTGTTTAAATAAATATGTTTGATGGCAAAAACATTGTAAACAATAAAAGGCCTTGCTGTAAACATCTTTGTAGGATGCACCCCACAGTTAATTACTCTAAGGAGAGAGACAGAAGATTTCACAACTACATTTAGATTTTTTAAAGATCTAAATTACAGTCTCTCTTTTAAAGCCTCGGTATGGAAGTTACTAGCAGATAACAAGGTTTTTCAGTTCCCTTGGGAATTTCATTAATTCTTTGTTTTCCAGTGTTGTTGTTTTCCATTGTCCCCTCTCCATCTGATGAGTACTGGAAGCATAAACCAATGTATTAAAGACACCTATGAAACACCAGAGGGCTCTGTCATTAATGTAGGTTGCAATCAACTAAGAGTACTAGCTCTCTATTTATAGTTTTTCTTTTTTCCACATGCCTCTTGGTCAGTTGCTTCGCTTCTAAAGATTATTCTTTCTGGCTTGTTGAGATCTGAAAATCTACTAGCAGAGAAAAGGTGTATAGCAAACACAGTCATTCACATTCACAGCCAGTGCCACAAACAATAACAAAAGCCTGCTGTTGTTAAAACCTTTTTAAGACTATCTTTCTTATTTATATATTTGTTGGAAACTGGTATTTTTGGAAATGAACACTTTTGAGAAAGAGTAAGATATTGCACATTTATTCGAACAGATTACAGTAACATTCAGCTAGCCAGCATAAAATGTCAACTGTCTTACCTTCATTCAGTTAAAGAACAGAACTCAAATAAACAAGGGCAAGTTATATAAGTGCAAAGTTTCATAAACAGTTTGAACTGTTTGTTTTTCAAACCTTCATGTATGTGTACATTTTTAGCACTCTCACTAGACTTTGATTTTCTTTTTTTCTCTTTTTATTCTTTTTTCTTTTTTTTTAAAGGGTAGTCTTTTTATCCCACAGAACTTTGGGATTTAAAAAGATACTGAGTAAATCTCTAGAGTTAGTGATGTATAAATGTAGTATTGAAGGTTCAGGCCAAAGATTTGAACTAAATTTTCCTGTTTTTCTTAGCCAAATTTAAGAACTGAATCCAGCTCTGTTACATCCTAGATGAGAGTCCCAGTCATCAGACGTAATCAAAATTAGAGGGCAATGGCAATGGGCAGATTTAATACCAAAGGTTTTAAGTAACTGAAGAGACAAGTTTGAGAAAGCTTCTTTATGGACCATTGGTTTCCTGAGGGCTACAGTAGATATTTAATTAGTAGTATAGCACAGGGCCTGAAGAAATCTTAAGGCAAGTCTCTGAATTAGACACAGGTATTCTGTATGTGTACAAGGATATAAATTACTGCTTAGTAGTTTTTCTTCTCTTTTGGTCAAAAATGTCATTTGCTCTGAGAGATATACTGAAGATTATTAGAACTGTCATTACATGTATCAGCTACTGTAGTGTGAATGTAGTGTGTCTGTACATTTTAGTAAATCACTGAAAATAGTTGTATTGTATTCCCGAAATGGTGAAATATTTCTATATAATGCCAAATTCACCTTTTCAAGTCTTCTGCATTTGGCTAATTTCAATGAGAGGTTAGTCCTGATCTCATCATATCAGTGATAACTTAATTATGAATTATAAACCCACATGGATGTGAGTAAATTTCATGCTTACCCTCTAATGGCAAACATTAGATACAGGTCTATATTTCTTTAAGTGCTCTCTGAACTCTTCTTTCATCAAAATCAGGGGTCAAAATTGTTCTTTGTTCAGTAAGAGCAGTATCTGGGCAATGATGACTTATTTAGAAAATCCTGGGCATAAAATTTAATTGTCTTTCCCCAAATCTCAAAGCAGTTCATGTGCATGCATTCCAGTCATCTTATAAACAGTAACCCAGCAAACTTATTTAGAATTGAGAAATGTATTAGAATTGACAGAATCATTCAAATGTTTTTATCAGTTCCTGCTGATGTTAAGTGGAAGTGGCTTAACAGAATGGATATATAGGAGGAATTAAGTTTTTCAAACACGCAAATGACAATTCAGTATCTAAGTCTCATTGACTTTGGATAGAAGCTGAATGGTTAACTGACCTTTGAAAGTAAAAGATTAAGGACAAAACTTGCTGAGACGTGACAGATTGTGAGGGAATACTAGTAGGTACAGGAAATTGTTGATGGGTCTGAAAATGAAGGCAGTCTGACAGATATCCTTTCTTGATTGTGACATTCTAACTTTCTGACTGAAAACACTATTGCTGAGAGTCTCCTTTTTCTGCCATCACATGTTGTTTTGTTGTTCTTGCTTGTTTTTTAAACAGTGGACAAAACTGAATGAGTAATTTATCATATAAAGGGATGTCTGTAATCCAGTGCTTACCTTTGTCTGTTTTTCACCTGTGCTCTTGTTCCTTTGTCTTCCTGATCACATTAATTTTGTTCAAGGTGAAGGATGAACAATATTACTAACATATTTTGATGCAGACAGTTTCAAAAGTCCTATGTCGGGGCACACATATTTGCACAAGAAACTGGGAAAATCATCTTGCACAAAATCTCTTAGGATGCATTATGCAAAATGCCTGATCCCTCACAAAAGAATCCTGTGAGCCATTTTGGAGCGCCACAAATAGGACATGCTAACAGGACTGTCTTGGCAGTTGGTGTGGGGCAGTTCAGGTGGGGCAGGGAGGAGAACCTAGAACTCACCATGGTGTGTACCCGTCGCAGCAGTCGGTCCGAAGCAGCAATCCAAATGGAGATGCTGCCTCTCCGGGCTCAGGCGGGCACCCAGGTGGATCCCCTGAAGGGGGAAGTGGCAGTCCAGACAGGTGACTGCAGGGAGCTCTGGAATCTGGAGACCCACCTGGGCCATGAGGGAAGACAGGGCTGTCATGGGTGTAGGTGTGTCCTGCTTAGGCAACTCCTCGAGCAGGTGGCTGGGCTGCAGCAAGAAATCGGCAGCCTGAGGGGCTTCAGGGAGTCTCTGAGAGTGACAGATAGAAGGTGTCAACCTGCCCCTGCTCATGCTCAGCAGCCCTCTCCTAAGTCCCAGAAAGGGGTAGAAGCTGACCCCGCTGATCACATGCAGGACAGAGGTCTTGACTGTCCACAAGAGAAAAGGGGCTGGACCCTCGTCTCAGCTTGGAGCAGAAAGAGACGTCTGCCCTCAACACCCACGCTGCCACCTACCCCCACGGTGTCCCTGGGAAATAGATTTGAGGCTCTCAGGGAGGTTAAGGAAGAGGCTGAGGGTCTGGACAGTAGTTCGAACCCCTGGAAGCAACCCCAAGAAGTGTGTCAGGATTGGGGGAAGTACTGAACATAAGGATCAGGGCCGGACGGAGCACTGCATCGCAACCAGTGCCCCCCAAAATAGAGTGGAGATTCCTGGTGATCGGAGACTCCTTGCTGAGAGGTACTGAGGCTCCCATTTGCCGCCCAGATAACCTATCCAGAGAGGTGTGCTGTCTTCCTGGGGCACGTCTCAGAGACATTAGGAAGGCTCTGCCACAGCTCATTAAAAGGGGGGACAACTATCCTCTCATTGTCATTCAGGTTGGATCCTGGGAAGCTGCTACTAGAAAAAATGAGGAATGTTAAAAAGGACTTTGCATCCCTGGGAAGGTCATTGAAGGGATTGGGAGTGCAGGTCGTGTTCTCCTCTGTCCTCCCGCTGGGTGACTGGGATCCAGAAAGAAGGAGCAGAACAGGACAGATGAATAACTGGCTGAGGGGGTGGTGTCTGAACCAGGGAAATGGGTATTTTGATCTTGAGCAGTCCTTTGAGAAGCTGGGTATGTGAGCTGCTGACCGACTCCAACTCAGCAAGTGGGGCGCAAGTGTATTGGGGAGCAAGCTCTCTGGGCTGATTACCAGGGCTTTAAACTAGGTTTGATGGGGGAAGGGAGGGTAGATAAAAGTGACAGAGAAGGGCTGGGGGAAGTGATCACTACTGTCACTGTTGAAGACAGGGAAAAGCCTCTGAGCTCTCCCATAGGATTGTCTGAAGGCTCCTCAGAGAAGGTAATGATCCCAATACCCCATCTGGAATCTTCTTCTTGCATTCCTCCAGGGGTAACTGTGCCTGCTGCTTCCCTACAGTGCCTGTATACCAATGCATGAAGCATGGGAAATAAACAGGATGAGCTTGAGATCTGTGTTTGGTCTCAGGGCCGTGATCTTGTTGCTATCACAGAGACGTGGTGGGACAGCTTGCATGACTGGAACGCTGTCATAGAGGGCTGTCTTTTTTAGGAGATATGGGCTGGGGAAGCGAGGTGGTGGGGTTGCCCTTTATGTGAGGGAGCAATTAGAGTGTACCCAGCTCCACCTGGGGGAGGGTGAAGGACAAGTGGAGAGCTTGTGGGTGAGAATTAAGGGGTGGGCTGGTATGGGGGACACTGTTGTGGGGGTGTACCAGATCAGGAGGAGGAGGTTGATGAGGCCTTCTACAAGCAGCTGCTAGTAGCTTCACGATCACAGGTGCTGGTCCTCATGGGGGACCCAGACATCTGCTTGGTAAGCAACTCAGCCAGGCACGCGCAGTCCAAACAGTTCCTACAATGTGTTGAGGACAATTTTCTGACGCAGGTCATAGAGGAGCCGATGAGGCGGGGGGTGCTCCTGGACCTTGTTCTTACCAACAGGGATAGACTTGTTAGGGATGTGAAGGTTGGGGGAAGCTTGGGATGCAGTGACCATGAGATGGTAGAGTTCAAGATGGAACTTGGTGGAAGAAGTAAGACTAAAAGCAGGATTGCTACCCTGGACTTTCGAAGAGCCAACTTCGACCTCTTCCGGGACCTGCTTGGGAGTATCTCATGGGCTAGGTTGCTAGAAGGCAAGGGTGCTTGTGAGAGCTGGGCTACATTTAAGCAGCACTTCTTCCAAGCTCAGGATTGGTGCATCCTGAAGAGTAGGAAATCAGGGAAGGGGGGGCAGGAAACCTGCAAGGATGAGCAAGGAGCTCATCGATAAGATCAAAAGGAAGAGGAAGGTCTATGTTATGTGGAAAAAGGGCCTGTCCTCTTGGGAGGAGTATAGAGGTGTTGTCAGGGCCTGCAGGGACATGATGAGGAAGGCTAAAGCCCACCTAGAGGTGAGGCTTGCAAAAGCGATAATGGATAATAAAGGTTTTTTTCAAGTATGTGAACAGCAAAAGGAAGACTAGGGATAATGTGGGTCCCTTGCTGAACGAGGGGGGTGTCCTGGTCACAGGAGATGCCGAGAAGGCAGAGATACTGAATGCTTTCTTTGCTTCAAGGAATTACACCCCCCCCACCCCACCCCCTTCCCCCGGGACTCCTTGCCCCTGGCAAGAGGACAAAGGGTCTGGAAAATGGAGGACTCCCCCCTGGTTGATGAGGGAGCGTCTGAGTGGGCTCAACACACACAAATCCATGGGTCCCGATGGGATGAATCCGTGTGTGCTAAGGGAGCTGGCAGAGGTGATCGCCAAACCGCTCTCTATCTATCGTCTTTGAAAGGTCCTGGAGAACAGGTGAGGTGCCTGAAGACTGGAAGATAGCCAATGTCACTCCAGTCTTCAAGAAAGGCAAGAAGGAGGATCTGGGAAACTACAGGCCAGTCAGTCTCACCTCTGTCCCTGGAAAGGTGTTGGAACAGCTTGTTCTGGATGCCATCTCCAAGCAATTGGAAGAGAATAATGTTATGAGGAGTAGTCAGCATGGATTCACCAAGGGGAAATTGTGCTTGACCAACCTCGTTGCCTTCTATGATGGCATCACCAGCTGGGTAGATGGGGGGAGAGCAGTGGATATCATCTATCTTGACTTTAGCAAGGCTTTTGATACTGTTTCCCATGACATCAGTGTGGGATAGAGGAGTGGACAGTAAGGTGGGTTGAGAACTGGCTGACTTACCGAGCTCAGAGGGTGGTGATCGGCGGCACAGAGTCAGGCTGGAGACCTGTGACTAGTGGTGTTCCCCAGGGGTCGGTGCTGGGTCCGGTCTTGTTCAACATCTTCATCGACAACCTTGATGAGGGAATAGTGTCTGCCCTCAGCAAGTACGCCGACGACACAAAGCTGGGAGGAGTGGCTGACATGCCAGAAGACTGTACTGCCATTCAGTGAGACCTGGACAGGCTGGAGAGATGGGCAGGAAGAAACCAAATGAAGTTTAATAAGAGCAAGTGCAAGTCTTGCACCTGGGAAGGAACAACCAGAAGTATCAGTATAGGCTGGGGATGAACTCTGAGGAGTAGGACCTGGGGTTCCTGGTGGATGACAGGTTGACCATGAGCCAGCAGTGTGCCCTTGCGGCCAGGAGGCCCAATGGCATCCTGGTGTGCATTAAAAGGAGTGTGGCCAGCAGGTCAAGGGAGGTGATCCTCCCCCTCTACTCTGCCCTGGCCAGTTCTGGGCTCCCTGATAAAAAAAAGACAGGGATCTCCTGGAAACAGTCCAGTGGAGGGCCACAAAGATAATACGGGGCCTGGAGTATCTTCCCTATGAAGAAAGGCTGAGAGACCTGGGTCTGTTCAGCCTGGAGAAGAGAAGACTGAGAGGGAATCTCATCAATGTGTATAAATATCTGAGGTGTGGGAGACAGAAGGATGTAGCCAACTTCTTCTCAGTGGTTTGTGGGGATAGGACAAGGGGCAATGGCCGCAAGATAGAGCACAGGAAGTTCCGCACTGACATGCGAAAGAACTTCTTCACGATGAGGGTGATGGAACACTGGAACAGGCTGCCTAGGGAGGTTGTGGAGTCTCCTTCTCTGGATATATTCAAGGCCCGTCTGGACGTCTACCCGGGCAACCTGCTCTGAGGAACCTGCTTTGGCAGAGGGGTTGGACCCGATGATCTTTTGAGGTCCCTTCCAAACCCTACAATTCTGTGATTCTGTGATTTTCTTTCATTTTAGAGGTTGAAATTAAACATATACATTTCTCTTCACGGAGTGGGACATAAGTGACAGTCATATACTGGCAGGGCAGTGCGAGAAGCAGAAGAGCCCTTGGTTCTGTGCAAACACTGCTCTGCAATAACTGAAACATTGGTGTGTTGTCACTATTATTTTCATCCTAAATCCCAAACATGGCACTATACCAGCTATAGTGAAGAAAATAAACTGTCTTGCAGCCCAAACATTGAAGCTCTTATGTTCTAGACATGAGTAAAATTCATTGCCTTTATTTTATTTTGATATAAAACATTCTGAAAGTGCTAGTTTTCTTTTTCCCTAGAAACTTTACACACTTCTCTTCTCTTCTTTTCTTGTTTCTCCTTACAAACACAGGGTAAGAATAAATGTATTTACTGATATGTATTATTAAGACATACCTAATTACACGGCTTTCCTTTGATACCCCTTATTTTGCATAAGGATTGGCATTCAGGTCTAATGTGAGGAAGTGAATTATAGGTATAGGTTGCAGCTGTGAAGGTGTTCTGATGGAAAAATGTAAATATGTACTAAAGCGGCTAGTTTAGTTGGTGCTTCTTTCAGATGACTAGTGTACTCTGGCTTGTAAATGCAAGTGCAAGGACATAAATACAAAATATGTTTCTAGATCTGTATTTTGAGATAACATTCTGAACAAAGCCCTGAATACACTTTCAGAGTTGCTCTGTGTTTCATTTATTCTGGCCTTGATCCACTCAAGGATCACATGACTCTTTTCAGAGTCTAGCCCAAGAATATGATTCTTAGATTCCTGGTCAAAGAAAAACTTCGTTTTTCACTAGTTATATTTCCTAAGTGTATAAACTGACAGTGTTTAGTGGTGTGACTGCCACAGCTGATAAAAGCTTCTTGATCCCACTTCACCTTGAGACCACTATTGTTCTGTGGTTACTTACAGAGGTGGTTTTACATTTAGGAGTGACAAAGGGGATGACTTCCCTTTTTCAGTTGAAGATATTGTGTGCATTTAATAAACTGATACACAGTTATAACATTGGTCTTAAAGATAGAAAGGTTCATCAACTGCCTGTCAAGATTCCAGGACAGACAGCTTCATTAAATGTCAAGAACAGCACTATGTATATAGTTGTATGATTTGAAAGGAATCTGTATCGTACTTTATTTTTTACATATATTAATTTAGGTATGATACTTATCTCTGTGAGGTAAGATTGAACATATTATAAAGCAAAGGGGAAAAGAAACTACCCCTTCATTTGATTCTTCCCTATCTTCCAATTTGTAAATCTTTAGTAGGTCTATCTAAATAGTGGGAAATTGTTTAGAAAAAATTCATTTCAGTCAATGTGCTGGAAGTTTAGGATTCGTAACATTGAACGCTATTTTCAAAATTGCAAATAACTATAAATGATTATATAAACTAAATCAGACTAGTGTTTTTGTTTATGTTAAATTTTGAGAAGGCTTTACCTAATTTCACTTTCACAGTGTGTTTCCTTAGATGTTGCTGCTGAGGAAAAAATGTTCACAATACTACCATACTGATCTGAGGTTTTTTTTTTTTTTTTTTTTTTTTTAATCATTGATTATAATGATCTTTTCTATGGTTTGGCATAAACTTTTAATTTCTGTGTGAACTTTTCTCCTGTGCTAAGGGTTTAATTACCTACACCTCCCCTTTAGAAAGAACATTGCCTTCCACATCTTAATTTGATCAAGGATCAGCTTGTAAGCATGTGGAATGAAACCATTCAACCACACACACTTTTCATCTTAGCACAAAGCAACCTTTTTCTAGGGAATATTTTGTATCAAAATTTCAAGTAGAAGAAAAAATTAATAACACAAAGTAGATGAATAAATGAATGTTACCACATTTAAAACAAGCAGGCTTTTCTCTAATATTATAACTTGTGAAAATAAATGTTTTTTTTTTTTTACACGCCAAATGATATTAATTTATAGCAGGTGAAGTAATTTAATGTGGGGTACACAGCCTGTACCTTTGGGTGCATTAAATATTTGAAAAAAAATGTATTAAAAAGAACAAAATTGAGCTCAGAACTATTTGCAAAAATACAGCATTGTTAGAATATTTTGCTCATTCAGGTAAATACAGAATGACCAAAACCAATAATAGTGACTTTAAACATTTAAACAAAATCCTCACAGACACAATGCCACTTAGGTGTATCTGATGAGATAATACGTAAATATTTTTGGTACTAATACCAGTATTAGTGGGATGATTAACAAAGTTAGGTTAAGGGCCATTGGTGGGGTGAATTCAGTAGCAAGTATTTTACCAATCAGTTTTTGAAAGCTTTCTAAAATGTATTTCTTGAATCATTCTGAATGATGACCTGAGGACAAGCCTGTCAACCTCATGTCACTAAGGAGTTTCCTAAATCCTTCAGTTGCTGCTTTTTTTATACAAAACAGAATTAACTCTTACAGATGTATAGTGTAGAGGCACTGTGTCCTAAGAGCGTCCTACATTATCCAACCCTTAGGTGTACCCGTATTTAAACTTCCAGGGATCAACATGACATCCTCACTGTGCTTTGAGATCCCCTTCAGCCTTCCTCTTCATTAGTGGTAGTTCAGATCTGATTCATGTCAACATATTTGCAACTTGATTTCTGTGTGGCACTTTCAGTTGTAGGATTTTGATTCTAATCTAAACAATCCAAATAAATAAATAAATGTTGAGTGTTTTCAGTTGGATGTATGAAAATTTCTTAAAAAGCTATTTCTGTATATGGATTTATGGATTACAGCATGATGAGATTAAATTTGTAGTTGCCGTACGTGATTTAACATTGCTTGAAATGTTGTGATCCTCGAAAAAGTATGTTGCAGAACTCATCATAATCTGAACGACAGAGAGACTTCCTAAATGATGGTGCTAGTTACCTAGCAATTTCCTTCTGTGTTAATTGGAATAAACAGCTCATCAAGACAACCTGAAATTTTTAGGTAATGACATTGCTCCTTATGGATGTTTTCTCAGCATGATATGTATAGCCTTGTGGTTATTAGTACAGCAAGTAACTGAGTTTTCTTGACACTTGTTCCAGCCATTTGCTCTGCTGGAATTTTAGAGATACAGATTAATGCTGAGCCTTATACTGCCATGAGAATGTCCTTGACAAATTAGCCTGCTGAGTCTCCATATAAAAGGAGGTCTATGAACTGATTTCATCTCAGTTCCATAACCTTAAACTTCATGTTATTTGTAGCAGAAAGTTCTGGAATGTAAGGATACTAGACAAATCATTGTTGCATCCTGTGAAAATTAGTAACTAACTTTTCTTTTTTGCAGTACCATTTTATTTTTATCTTCCTTTTATGATTACATTGCTTAAAATATTTTTTTTGATATGATAGTCCAGTTGTTGTGACAATGGATATTTTTAATTATATATTTTTTATTTGGCTAAAGCAGCATAGAATTAGCTTTGTCAATGCTACCAAGAAAATAATATGATGAGATTGCTTCTCTTGGACAAAGTAGATGTTAACTACTGTGACTAGTTCGCTCTAGAGAACTGCTACTAAATTATGAAAACTGTCTGTACATGTCATGAGTCTGCTCATTATACATATGTATATATAAAAATACTGCACTATATGTTATGTAAACTCTGAGTTAGACATTGGGCATTGATGGTACCACTGTGTGTGTTCTCACGTACATTTTCCACAGAAGCTGCATGACTTCCATTTCTCTCTTACTGTGTTTTCTTTAGCACAGTTCAGCAAGACAGGTAATGGGTAGCAACTGGGTAACTGTAGGAAGGTTAGGAAGGTCCATGGGACTGGGAAATGATTATGTACCATCCTGAATCAGAATCCTTGATCTGATTGTGTGGTATGTACTGCCAGATCAATAACTGAAAACATATTGCAAGAAAAATGATCATCTTCCGGCCATCTGATCCAGATACTTTGTATATTGAAAGGAGGAATGTAATTTCTTGTATTGAGAATGAATTTTTGTGGTGAAAAATGGACTCTGGAAAGGGCGTTAGTCAGCATTTGGCCAAGTTGCAAAATTGGCACAATGAGAAAAATAGACTCATTTTGATTTACTCACGCAACTTTAATGAGAGTGAAATGTACAGGAAAAGTCTGTGCAGGACTATCAATTAGAGAATATACCAAAACTAAAAAAAAAAAGGGGGGGGTGGGGGGGAGGGAAGAAAAAAAAGGTGTTCACTTTCAGAAAGTTTTGTTGTTGTTGTTAAAGAGCCAGAAACAGCCAGAATCAGAAGACAATCAAAGGTTAATTGCTGTCCTGCAATTAATGGAATACTGTCTTCTCGAATTTGTAACAGTGAATTTAAAGCAGAGTTATCACAAATTTATTGATCTTCACAATTCCCCATGCTTTTTATGATGACCGCTAAATTTTTATTGTTGGTTGTTACTGTTTATTTTTAAAGATCATGCTATATTATCTGTCTATAGAGAAATTGCTACGCTTATTTACAGTGGCACATTAGTTAATTCTATATCTACATAGAATTGGGGAAGTTCTGGCAACTGGGGAAATAAAACTTGAAAATAGCTAAAGGGAAAAAAATATATACTTCCTTTTTTACAGTAACAGGAAGGGCAACGACAGTTTTCGTACATTAATGGTATTTACTTATAAATGTGCCCGAGTTTTCATAATATGGTCAAACTTTTGCTTACACTAGTAGCTTTTATTCTAACATTGATGTAAGGGGGGGGGGGGCAGTGTGGGAGAAAGTAATAGAATAGACACAACTAGAGCATTTTAAGTTCTATAATAATTTTCTAGAAAAGCTTAGGTGTAAAGGAAGAGTTCTGAAAAATGTTAGATTAGTTCTCACATAGGAAATCTGGAGGAAAGAATCAGACCGGCTGATTGTCACTGATTTTACTCTTAAAGGAAGTTCTGTTGCAAACAGTATTTGTGATAATTCTTTTTACATATCATCCTTCAATTCTTTCATAGATGGACATAGTTTTCATAGACCTTCACAGAAATCTTCAGGTCATGCAATAAATGCATTAAAATGCATGTAAAAGTTTCTTCAACAGATGAGGAATCAAGTAATTTTTTTTCAAATTATGGGTTGTGTTTTTATTTTATTTTTTTCTGTAATATTAGATTTTTAGTATTACAGATGGTGTAAAAGTAGGAGAATTAATATTTTTTACAGGGAGGCTTAGCAGAGGAGAACGTCACAAATTCCTTTCCTCCATACAAAATGAAAAGAACTTGAAGCTTTATAAACTTAAAAATATCGTGGAGACCTGCCAGAGTTAAACCAGCTCAATGTAACTGAACTTTGCTCTCCTATGTGTCGGCCTGTTTTGGGAAACTATGGATAGCTATTTAAAAGAAAGCTCGGTTTCAGTTTTATAGTTTTGAAAAATATAGAAATCCAAAGGGAGAATAAAGTGTAATTCAGGATACGGGATGAAATGTTACAGTTTCATCAGGGTTAAGATATTATCTTGGCAAAATGGTCTTCCCTTTGAAAACAAATTACACACATTTGTATAATAGAAAAAAAAAAAAAAAAAAAAAAAAAAAAAAAACACTTTAGGTAGAATTAAACATTAATTAAACATTAATTCTAATATTTCCAGACGCACTGTCCCTAAATCCCAGTTCAGACAAAATTCATACACAATTCAAATTCCACTCGATAGTCCATGATGAGAACTCCTTATTTTTCTTAACAAGACTATTCAGGTGGCCAGAGATTGCTTGTTTGCTGGAGAAATCTTTTCATAGGTTGTTTTTTCCCTTCCAGTGTTACAAGAGAGAGGAGCTTGGGAACATAGGAGCTTTGGCTCCTCCCTTTAACAGCATGCTATATGCTGCAAATGTATTTGGCATAAGGTGGTAGTTAAAGATCCAACAGGACTGATGAAAAGTGGTTCCTCCCCTTTCACACCTAGGAAAGCTTGTTTTCCTTTGTCCTTTGTGAGTCTAATATCTGCATTGCCCTCTGGAAGCTCATGTAAATGTTTAGCTGACTGATGTTTCCACATTTGCTATATCTTTCTCATTCCACAGATAATCTTATTCTTCTAAATTTAAATGCCACTCCAAGATGAGTGCATTGTTGCTGAAAGGGAAAAAAAAAAAAAAAAAAAAAGAAAGAAAAAAGAAATGTATGAAGAAATATTTCACTTGGGTGATGGGAACCTAATGGGCCATTTATTTCTGTAATATTTACGGTTGTTATAAAGAAGAATTCTAGCTTATTTTTTCCAAGACTTCTGCATATTTTTCCAAAAATAATGGTTTTATTTGTTTACTCTGCAGTTATGCTTTTGGAAATAGCTGATAACAGATACTGAAGTGTTCAAATCTTCAGTTTTGTGCAGTGCTATTTCAAGATTGTCCTCTTCAATAAAAAGTTAATTGATGAGAAGTAATTGTAATGTATCAACCACCTTGTAAATCCTTCATGTTTTGAGATGTTGCCTTGCCTTCGTTAACTTTCTTCAAATATATTGGGCTGAAATGGGCAGAGGCAAATTTATATTCTAATATGTAGGAATTCGGTACTGTAAGACTACGTTTGTGGTTCCTGTTTTGCAGGTAACACGTTTTAAATCAACAGAGAATCCACACATTCCTGTTACTTACTAAATTTGAAACAATATTTGAAACCATCTTGCTGAGCTAATACCACGGCAATGAATGTAAATGTTTTACCCTGTGTCTCTAATTATTGACATTTCTGGGTAAAAATAAGGAAAATTCTAGCTGCTTATATTATATACAAATCCATCAAAAATGAATCAAAAATAATTTTATAATGATGTGGAATTATAGTACTGATCTTTTTGAAGATAGTAGCTCCATACTATCTGACATAAGCTCCACTGCTATCCTAAGTCACAAGCTGTGTGGTAAAAAGTATTAAAATGATTTATTTGATGTTAACTGTTGGGTCATTGGTGAGAACAAATAATGGGATTAAAGCAAAGAATGTACTGCAAGAATGTGGCAGGCAAATCTATAAAAAAAGGATTATGTAACTGTATGTCCTGGTTTCAGTTAGGATAGAGTTAATTTTCCTCCCAGTAGCTGGTAGGGTGCTATGTTTTGGATTAGGATGAGAAGAGTGCTGATAACATGCACTGGGCTGCTGAGGGTCAAAGAACAACAAGTGCCAATGGCTACCACAACTGTGCACCGGCGGCAATATCGCACCAACCGAGACTCCCTGATTCCCATCCATAAGCTAATTCGTCAACTGGAGAGCCAAGGAGTGATCAGCAAGACTCATTCACCTTTTAATAGTCCCATATGGCCAGTGCGAAAGTCTAATGGTGAGTGGAGACTAACAGTGGACTATCGTGGCCTGAACGAAGTCACACCACCACTGAGTGCTGCAGTGCCGGACATGCTAGAACTCCAGTATGAACTGGAATCAAAAGCAGCCAAGTGGTATGCCACAATTGATATCGCTAATGCATTTTTCTCCATCCCTCTAGCAGCAGAGTGCAGGCCACAGTTTGCTTTCACTTAGAGGGGTATCCAATACACCTGGAATCGGCTGCCCCAGGGGTGGAAACACAGCCCTACCATTTGCCATGGACTGATCCAGTCTGCGCTGGAGCAGGGGG
>CM021700.1:31761526-31879343 GCA_011074415.1 Stictonetta naevosa
AGCTGTTGATATTAAAGAGCTGAGCAAGAGAGTTGGTAATATTGCCAAAGTCACACAGGAAAAACTAAAGCAGCTACTGTGGCCTAGAGTGGCCAATCATCTGTGTTTCAGTGTTTTAAAATTGGGCATGCTAATTCATGTGTAGCCACCAAAGGCAAAGTTATTTTCAGAAATACACTTTCAGAGATACACTGCTGTTTGGGTACTGATGGATATCGGTGGATATCTGACTTCAAGCACCAGCATTTTCAGGGGCCTTGTAAATAAGATCATCAGCAAAGATAATGGCTTTGTTTCTTTGAGTATGGAGAGATTTCCTATTTCTTTGTACTCAAAAATGGCAAATAACTGATAATAATGTGTTAATAATTTCAGTCTCTTGCAACTGATCCATAAAGAGTGTTCTCAGTTTTTTGTGTGTGTGATTTGTACCTTACCTTGTAAAGGTGCAAAATACTTAGCACTATTTTAAATGCAATTACTGCTGCTCCTTGTGTGTTTAAGTCTGTCTTCTTCATATTCAATCATAAAAATCAGTAGGCAGAATGATAAAAGATGCAGGGTCCTGTGGTATCAGGCTCTGGAGGGAAGAGGAGCCCAAGGAAAGCTGGCTAATATTGGATGATTGGAGATAATATATTTAGGTTATGAAAAATAAGAAAGGTTGGAGATCCACCTGGTAGAGAGACTTAAAGGGAAGATTGTTTCAAAACCTCAACAGAAGGATTTGGGGAATGACCGGAGAAATAATCAAAAACAGAACAAGTCATCTGTGAATGTTATATTAGGCTGCCCCTGACGTGATTGTCAGAGAGATAAAAATCTGATTCATAAAGGTGGTGATGATGATAATAAAAAAGAAAGGCTGTTTTTCCTTCTTTGCTAGATTTGAAGGGAAATAATAATCCATTAAGGAAAACAAAACAAAACAAACAAACAAACAAACAAACTCTATTAGAAGAAACGTGGTTAATCACATGGGAAGAATATGTTAAAAAGACATTTGAAAAACAACACTGAAGTCATAGCAAGGAAACACCCTACATTCAGTGTCTCAGACAGTTTAAATGTACTTCTAGCTTGTTCACAAATTATTCAGCAGTGATCCAGAACTTAATTCCAGGTAGTAGCACATACTAATCCAGAACTAAATTTCAGGATAAATAGATATCTGCAAAAAATGCCATGATTTTTTCCATGCAAACTCTCATTTACATGAAATAGTGCATGATTACTTAGCTGTTTGCATCTTTAGTTCAAGTTCACTAGGGCAAAGGAAAATAGTGGTGGGATCTAATTTTTGTTATAAAAATTAGGACATTTCCATTCTTAAACAAATACATAAACTTCCAGTGTTTTCACTAGTCATAAAAGTTGATGTTGTACAGCAAACTTCCAATTTATACAGGAATTTACATTAATTTCTCACCTTTAACTTTTCTGAAGATGATTGAAATACTTCAGAAATGGTTTAAATAATTCTAGATTATTTTAAAAATCTGGGGAAGCCATCGCTAACAACGTATTGGGATAATCCATTGGATACATTAGACAGTATGAATTCATCTTCTGGCTGATTTTATTTAATTAAATTATTAGTCGTTAAAATTAAATTCTAATTAAATCAACACCATAACTCCAATCCACAGTGCAAGTCCATCTGAAATAATCAAGGGAATTGTAATGACCTTGTTGGCCACTCATTAAAGTTAGAATTTATTTTTCTGCATTCATAGAGTTTGGACACCGCCCACCAGAATAGATTTTTTACAGCAGTAAAAGTGGTTGAACACTGACCTTTAAAGAAGAGAATACTACATTAGGTCCCTGACCTGAATAAGTCTGCAAGTAAGTTTAGGGTGCTGCTTATCAAAGGATAAAGATGACAGACAAATAAAAATGATAATAGAGAATTTTATATAGTACAGAATGCTATAGAAATGGGCTGAGGTTGTCTCTGATGTTTTTTTTAGCACTGAACTTTTAGAAACTCTTTCTATGCCACAATGGAAGTAGGAGTCCTAGTAGTCATACTTTTGGCTGACTTGATGTTGAAGTAGAAAAAAAAAAAATCAGGAATGTATGTATAAGAAAAGTTCTGTAAAATTCAAGGATCGGGTGATGAATGCTTTTGGCTAGCTTTTCACCTATTCAGAAAATTTGGGGCAAAATTCTCACACTTGGGGACCATATAAGTTGTTCAAGAATGCAAAATTAAAACATCTTGATGTCACCATTCGGCTGTATCTCATGGCTAGATGGTGTTAGATGTAACACAGAACTGCTTTAAGATGATGAGGCCTCCTGAACTTGATTTTAACTTAATCACAATAGTAGAATATTTCATTCAGTATAGCTCTGCTGTTCCTTCTGGTACTTTTCTCCCTGTAAGCAAGCTGTTCTGCAGCTTCCTCATTCTTACACTGGAGGACTATTTCTTCAGTCAACAGCAGTGGTAGTAGGGCTTTCCAGTTTTCTATGGAAAAGCATTTCATTACTGCTTGTTTGCACCATGACCTCCAGATTGTTGTGGACTTCCTGCTAGAGCATGGATTTTTGTGCAGTGGGTCATAATTTGGAAGGAAAGCCTACTTGTAGCGAATATTCCAGTTCAAGTGTTTCATAGAAAGAGAAATCAGAAATGCATTTCTTGTATTTCTGATGTAGGTGCCTGAATAATCAATATGGACAGCTAGTATGATCTGGCAATTTTTGTCCACATATTAAGAGAATATTTTGCCTGTATCAGACTGAAGATGCAGTTCCTGATTTATTCAAGCTTTTAACTCCTATGTCCCTTGTGACATAATAGTCTTTCTTATTTAAGCTAATCTATTTTATGTACATACTTAGGTGTTCAATAAACTAGAGAAAGGCAAATGGTAGACTGCCTAAGAGGTTAAAGGCTCAAGTTCAGAGTTACTCTAACCTTCATGTAAAAAGGCAATTTTAAAAAGTTTGTTTCCTACAAATTCCGTCAAAGGATTCAATTTGACCTTCAATGTGTTTTACCAATATTCTCCATAAATTTTCCTTTGTCATTTTTTAGATTGAAAACAATTTACTGTGATAGCCCTATCCGTTGCAAGACAGTGAGAATACATCACTACAAAATCTATTTTTCATTATTTTGTATTTTTTTAAGGCAGTGGGGAATAAGATACTAATTTGATTTATCTTACAGTTGATAGTCCTTATGAAATTTCATATATGCCTTCTAGAAAGGATTAGAAAATTCAAAAATAGAAGCCTGCTGCAGAGTAGTTAATAAACTGCTGGTCAGAACATACTGCTAGAACTGGATGACTGAGAATCATTTATATTTGATAGCAGAGAGACTCAAAACTGATTCATTCACAACCTAGGTAAAGGCCTTGTTATCTGACTTCTTAGGATAGAGCCTTTTCTTAGATCTCCTCTTCCCCCATTCAAATACCATTTTAAAATTACTGAACATTTTCTATTACAGACAAATGCCCTCCACCAAGAAAATCTAGATCATCTGCCTAGATAAATCTAGAACTGGCTGTTCTTTGTAATCTTGAATAGTGTTCTTCACCCTAGAACCTGAAAGCACATATAATATTTATAGGGAGCCACTATTATGAGAGCCACTTCATCTTTTCTTAACAGACTAGCAGCTGTTTGCAGGGTTCAGAGGACAGTGGTATAATTTGGACATGAATGGGATTAACTTCACTTTATAGCCTCTTTTTTAGTCAAGGAAGCTCAGACATAAAATATATAGTATACTTAATGAGCTTAGGTCAAATATTTTGCTTTTTTTTTGTTGTTCTATTGAAGCATTGAGATGGACTTTATAGAGTACAGCATTCAAATGACTCTGCATGTAGTTTTTTAATACATCTTGGAGGTGTCTCAACCAAATGTTGATGTACCTCAGCACAGTTTAATGCTTTGGCAAATTGGTTATATTGCCAAAGTAAGATTGTCTGCGGTAATAATAATGGAAAATAATGATGCTGGTGCCTATTATTAATAATTTTAAACATAAATAAATCAATAAAACTACTATCAAAACCCTAAATTCTTGAATTAACTTCCAGGATTGCAGTTTCTAAGGACTTAAACATTCCAGGTTCAGAGAAATCTGGCCATTAATTTTCTCCTAGTTTTGTGTCAAAAAATTATACATAGCAGAACTATTTGTGCAGAAATATCTCTTACTTGTGAGTTTTTTGTTTTGTTTTGTTCTGTTTTGTTTTTGAGATCAAGGTTTTCAAGTGGTATTAGTGAGAACAGTAGCAGTTTAAAATAATTCTTAATCTTAAAGTAAGCAGAAATATCGCATTGATTTAATAAAGTGGTTTTGATCTAGATTTGGCAAATGGAATAGTCTTCTTTGGTATTTTAGTTTGATTTTGACTTAACACTGAATTATTTAGTAATGAAATAGTTCAGAATATTCACCAAAAACACCAAAAGTTCACCAGAGAAAGCTAGAATAAGATTTACAGATATTTGTTCTTAGTGTTCATTGTAATGGGAGTTATGTGACTAAATCCCTTAGTAATCTTGGGAAATTTAAAATTCTAGGGAGTCAGGGATTAGACTTTGAGCTAGTTCTGTTATTCTGGGTACAGACGAGAATGACTTGTGCCAAAAACTGTACATATGTCACGTGACATCTGGAATGAGTCCCAGAAGATTTTGATTGATTGTAAGACTGTTCCAATCTTGAATTCTATCCTGAATCTACTCAAAATTCAGGATATATATAATATTCAATATTCAGGATATTTCAAAATCCTGAAATAATTTTGATCTAGTCTGTGTAGATTCAAGTGGTTTTGAGACTAGTTACATTATATATTGAAAATTAGAAGAAATGGGGAAAGTATGTGAGTATTGGGCAGAGAAAATTATTGACTATCAGTAAAATAACTACCGATTCATATCATGTTGTATCTTATGAATGATAGGCTCATTTTTGCCAGAATCCCTTTCATATATTCAAGACGTTTATAGCCTGTAAAATCAAGTGATAAAGTAGTAGGGTTTCCTTCCTAAGTAATATTGTACCAGAAGATGGAGCTGACGAGCCTGTAATCAAAATATCTGCAGCACAAGAAATTTAAGTTTAATAGTGTTCACCTGAGTTATGTAGTCTCCGTTGATGAGATCAAAGAAGAATATTTTTGATTACAGCAATTTTACCTTTTTATAGTTCTATAGCCTTAAAAACATCATTAAACAATATAAAATCAAGAATAAAAACAAAGTCAACCTAGGCAGGTAATGAACACATTTCAGTGGGAAACATTCATATGGTCATATAGATTTTTTTTGTGTGTGTGTAATGCAGAGTCATTTTAGAATCTCCTGCAAAAACTCCCATAGATTCACCTGAATGGATTTACATGTGTATAAGATTAAACATACCTAAATATTTGTGGAATCGGGACTTTGTTGTTTTGTTAAATTGTGAATACTAAGAGATACAAGTCTGGAAATTTTGCACAGGCAGACCTCCTATTAAAACTGGTTCCAATGCACTATGGAATTTTAAAGAAAGATAACTAACACCAATTAGCATCAAGAGCTAATTCAAATTTGGATACTTTAATGGATGGTCATTGTGGTCAGTATTTTTTGCAATGCTGTTTTATACTTTTGTTACAAAGTTTTACCTATGAAGTGTGTGAAATGTAAATTCCATTTATGGAGTTTCTAAATAAAATTAAAATGTGTAATTTTTTTTTACACAAATGGCAGCATTTTAAAAATAGTCCTAGTAATTTACAAGCATAGCAAGTTTCCCCTCTCCTTCCCACTAATATTTCAGTCAATAAGGATCTAACTAGCAAAAATAATACCAAAGATTGAAATAAAATTTAATTTCATTTTTTTCCTCTGTAGCAACATTCTCCAGCATATACATGCTGCTGCAAATTACCTACCTATTGTAAATATCATGTAAAGAACAATAGTTGGCACATCAGACTGGTTAGAACTGATTTAAGTCTTTCACAAGAAGTTTCTTTGCTTTCTTATTTTCAGTATAAATCTTAAATGTTTGAAAGGCACTTTGAAGATAAGAAGTACTATTTTGATATTTAATTTTAAAAGTAGTATATTCTGTCACTTTAATTCAAAATCTACACTGACTTATTAAGAACTCCCCAGGGAATTCATCATTATTTAGCATTAATTCAGTGTTGGGTGGCTGAATTTCTCTCCTGATTGAAATATCGCTATTGTCTTCTGGTCCATTTATTCAGAGGAAACAGAAGACCCTTCTTTCCTGAACTTTCTACCCTGTCTGTCAGCTTGTACTTTTTACATCAGGTCTTTTTGCTTTCAACTACAGTGTAAATCCTGCTGCATCATTCTTTGGCAAATACTAAACTCCTGCCAGCCATCTGTATTCTGTAACCCCCTGTCCAAATGCCAGACTACCCAAATTGTGAGGCCAGCACATCCACAGCTTTAGTGAGCAATTATCTAATTGAGTTCCTCTAATGGATAACACTTTGACATAATACTTATCTTCCTTTTGTCAGTAAGGTTTAATAGTGCAGGGTAACAGTTCGTGTGCTCTTTTCATCAACAGAAGCTAAGATCATAAATATTCTGACATTTTCCAAGACGCTTGTAAAAAGGGCTTGGGACTGTATCTTGTATATTTTTTGTTAGCAAGCTGGCAAGAAATGCATACGAGGAAAGCTTCACATTTCTCAGGCTCTTCACTATACAAAAGTGTAGTGAAAAACTTTAAGAAATAGAGATTTTTGAAACAGTATTCCCTCAATAATTATTCTGTTTACTGGAGAAAAAAGAACTTGTAGGACTTTATAAATTTGATGTTGCTACTGGAGTAATAGACAGCTATTTAATCTTTCTTACAGGAAAGAGCTCCATAGTTGGCTATTTTTTTTTTCTTTTTTTCCCTAGAACTTCTTAGTATTTTGTAGTTATTGTTGACACTATCTCTGAACAATAAAATATCAGTAGTTCTAGTCTCACTATTTGGTTTCCAAGATTATGACATGACATAAGGTGTAAGTCTGATTCAATAGTGTTATTACAGAGTTTTGAAAGGATAACTCCTTTGGAATCAGTAGAGTTACCACAATTTGGAAGTGAACTAATGTAGTGATGAATCAGCATTAAAATGAGACAGTGTAGGAAAGAATCAGCATTACTTCCACTGCACATAATTCTTAAAAACAAAAACAAAACAACAAAAAAAAAACTGTGATAACAAAAATAATTTTATTATAGAATTCATTTGTAAATGGATATACCTGAGGAAGGTCTGAAAAAGGAAGAACTCTCAGAAGACAAAACTGTGAGTACTATAAATAGTGTTCAATAAAACATGGAAACTTTATCCATAGGGCTTTATGTCTTAATATTTTTCTAGTAATTATTTGTATATCAGCTATTTCACAGTGCACTGAAATGGTATAAAAAGTTGCACCACACTAAGTAAAAAATCATGTTTACATTGGTCATGTTCTGAAATGAGTCATTTTAAGAAATTATTTATTTTTTTAAAAAATTACTTTGCAAAATGATTTGAATGACAGAAATTCTGACAGCAATTCAAACACTATTTCACTCAGTTATTTTGTAAAGTGCCTAGATATTTTGAGCATTTCTTGAAATGACTATTTCATTGCTAATACAGTCATATAAACTATTGCTTTGAATGTTCAATTGTGGTGCTCTTTTGTGAAAAGTGAATGTTTCCATGGAAAAATAAGAACCTGAGGAACTTCTTTCCTATAGGGCTATTAATAAATAAATAACAGAGCATGAAAATGATCTTATACATGTATATATGTATTTGACTTCACAATTTTAAGTTTTCTAAGAACTTTTGTTACCCTGATTCATTTAGTAGACCTTGTCATTTATTATTTTGGCTACTTCTCTCCACTGTATATTTGAGATTGCAGGAAATGTTTCTTTGGTAGCGTTCATCTTTTGAGTCCCAGTACATAAGTATTCTTTTTAGAATAACTTTTTAGAGTATTTTATAGCTATAGGTATTTGTTTCACATTTATTGTTGAGATCCCAGGCTTAGACCTATGTTTTCTAAATGACTTGCTCTGGAGTGAGTCAGATATCCAATTAATCATGGTCTTGAGTATTTCAGAGCATGCTATGATGAGAACAAGTACCTAGATCTGGCAGCCTTGATGCTGAAAGGAATGGTTTATCCTTTTTTCTCATGGACATTCTCAAAGACTTCACAAGCTGTAGAAATGCCTTTTGAGGTTCTCCTGAGCTCTGAAGCAAACACTGTGGGTACAGTCTCTGTCCTATTTGGAATCAGTTTAGCAAAGAAACTTCTGTATCATCTCCCTGCTAAAGGCTATCATGGTATCTAGTGCTTGTCTTTCCAAGCATCAGCCATTTGCAGTTGTTCTCGCACAGAACAGAGACTCTGTTCTGTCTGTCTGTGCTAATAAGGGTTCCATGCACTTCACAGTTCTCACAGATGACTGTGATTCCAGTAATACACCTACTTTTGATGTTACCAGGGGCACCGTACCACTCTGTTAGAGTGTAAAACATGACATTTCATAGAATTCCAGTCCCTTTGCTAATCTATTTATATTTGTTACTTAGATAACATGCATAGATCTGTATATTGTATCCAACTGTATATGGGATTCTGTGTACATTATTAGAATTCTATATTAAGCCAAAGCTTGATTATTGCAAAGAAATACCAATGCCATGTTAACATTCATGCTCATCTATAAAACAGTAGATTAAAAAATAATAATTAGAGAAAGCATATTTCTCTTCATTTTTTTCTGAAATGTAAAGCTTGACCATGTAGTCTTTTTATCTAGTGAACTCTCAGGTAAATCAGAAGATTTGGCTTACAGATGAAGTATAGTTACTGCAAATTTACCAAATAAGTCTGTGATATACATCTTGACTACTTGACTGCTTATTTTAACCATGTAATGACAATAATATCAGGTTCTTCACTTTCCTGGTCCGATTAAAGATGACTAATAAGATAAATATGGTGGCAGGGGATGCAAAAGTCATCCCAAAGCCGTATCTTTTTCTTTTTGATGTAGAAAATTATTTAGATATTTTTTTCCTTGCCTACAATTGCATCAAATTTTCTAATGGTTTTGTTATTACACTAATTCCATTGAAAATCACTAAAGAAGTCTCAGTCACACTTCTCATAGGTCTAGTTTCAGAATCCTCTGTACAGAGAGAAGTAATGCTCCTCAGTCATGTGACTAAATGAGTGACTGCTATAGTGAAACATTATCTATACTATCTTTCCTTGGGAAAAAAACATTGAATAATGGAATGTGCTTAGAATGACTGAAGGGGATTTCTCTCAGAGCTTTAATACCTTCAGTAGGTTTGAGGTCCACAGAATGAATGTTTAAGCCCACACTTCAAGAAAATCTAAAGAAGCTAAGAACCTGGTCATACTTTTTGAGTTTATAGCCATAGTTGGTTGAACTAATATTTAGTGCAAGATATTGTATTCCTAGGGATATTACTCTAAAATATGAAATAAGAACACAATTAGCTTGTGACCTCATTATAACTGACAATTGCATTTGCTATTTTGCATTTTTATCATTGAGATTAAATTGAGGAGGGAAAAAAAGCTGATCTCAAAGGTGAATGGATAATAAATCTGGCAGACCATTAATAATCTGCTAAAGCCCACAATGCTTCATCTTATGTACTTTTTGTCAAATGGTTATACTCTCCCAGACATTTTCTAATTAGCCTGTTTCAATCTCCTTCCATTGGTTCTATCAGTTTCATTTCCCTGTACTACACTTAACGCATTTCAAAGCTTGTATTTTTATGCTAAATGCTTCTGCTGCATAATTAATTTGTCTTAAAAGAGAGTGTGTATGAATAAAACAGATTAATATTCTTCCCATTCCTTCACAGTCTGAATTTATTTTGGAATATTGTTAAGAAAGCTTTTCTCACTCTATTTCTGTCCTTGAATATAATTCCCTAGGCAATATTAAATCTTTTCTGCAGAGCAGAGCAAAGACTTCAGCTGTTGCTGCAAAGTCTCCCAGAACATCTTTGCTGATGCTGTACAATTCAATGTAACCTGACCCTATTTTTAAAGTATAAAGGTTATAAATAGTGCTTTTGCAAAATAAGAAAAAGCCCAGTAGTGATTTTAACTTTAAACAATAGAGAGTAAACCAAATACACCTAAGCCAAATGTGTCTGTACCTTTTTTTAGTCGCCTTTCCGCTCTACCTGTTTCATCTTAAGTTTTCCCCCCTTCTCTGCACAGTGTAGAATAAACATGTAAATCCTAGTACAATACTCATTGAAGCAGGGGAGAGTTTTCTCTATAACTTCAGTGACCCTTGTCACTCACATGATCATGTAATTGCATGAGAGCATTCTTTTAAAAGAAGTGATATATCTTTTGCTTCTCAACCTTAAAAAGTGTGAAAATGATTTTCTATTGTTTTAGTTCTGAATTATTAGTTGTATGAAAATTGCAGCTCCTCAGACTTTTGTCCTATCTTGCCATCACATTTAACTCTGTAGTTTCCATTTTAACTCTTTCTTTTCTAATGTGACTCTAGGTAGCAGTAATCCTTTGGTTTTGACTCAGTGATTTTGTGATTCAGTCAAAAGGCTGTAATCATATGACAAATGAGAAGAGATTAAATAATTTCAAAATTATTCAGCCACTAGACATTGGGATTTAAATGTGTTCTGTTACACTGTAGTGCTTTAGAATATTTTATTTTACTTAACGCATATAACCCATAAAACAAGGAAAAGGCCTAATTGCTCTGTGCATGGATTATTTATAACTAGGTGGTCTATGAAGGAATAAGAGTCCATAAAAAGAATGCCACTCAGTGTTAAAACAATTTGTTTGCCACATTTTAATTAAGATAAGAATATTAGCTCAGAATTTTCAGCAATATTGCCATATAAATACAATGATTGCATTCTAATTTTGAAATGGAAAGATGAAAATTCAATGTTGATTAACAAACCTTGTGTATCAGAGATGATACATATGGATTTGATAGATGGATGACTTGGTGAATAAGGAATTGACAGGATGGTCGCACTCAAGGAGTTGTGGTCAACATCTCAGTGTCCAGGTGGAGACCAGTGATGTTCCTCAGTGATTATTATTGGGACTGTTACTTTTTAACATTTTTGTCAGAGACATGGACAGTGGGGTCAAATGCACCCTCAGCAAGTCTGCCAATGGCACCAAGCTGTGTGGTGTGATCAACATGCTGGAAGGATACCATCCAGAGAGTCCTGGACAGGCTTGAGAGGTGGGCCTGTGTGAACCTCATGAGCTCATGAGATTCAACAAAGTCAAGTGTAAGCTCCTGCATCAGGTTTGGGGCATCACAAGCACAAATACAGGCTGGGTGAAGAATGGATTGAGAGCAGCTCCGAGGAAAAGGACTTGAGGGTGCTGGTTGATGATAAAGTGAGCTGGCAATGTGCACTTGCAGCCCAGAAAGCCAACTGTATCCTAGGCTGCATCAAAAGAAGCATGGCCAGCAGGTCAAAGGAGGTGATTCTCTCCCTCTGCTCTGCTCTTGTGAGACACCAGCTGGAGTACAACATTCAGCTCTGGGGCCCCCAGTGCAAGGACATACACCTGTCGGGGAAAGTCCAGAAGAAGACCAAAAGGATGATCAAAGAGCTGGAGCACCTCTCCTGTGAAGACAGACTGAGGGAACTGAGGTTGTTCAGTCTGGAGAAGAGAAGCCTCTGGGGGAGACCTTATAGCAGCCTTCCAGTACTTAAGGAGGGCCTATAAGAAAGCAGGAGAGGGACTTTTCATCAGGAAATGTAGTGATAGTACAAGGGGTAATGGCTTTAAACTAAAAGTAGGTAGGGTTAAATTAAACATTAGGAAGAAATTTTTGACTCTAAGGGTGGTGAGGAACTGGAACGGGTTGCCCAGAGAAGTTGTAGATGCCCCATCTTTGGAAGGGTTCAAGGCCAGGTTAGATGGGGCTTTGAGCAGCCTGGTCTAGTGGAAGGTCTCCCTGCCCATAGCAGGAGGGGTTGAATTAAATGATTCTTAGGGGTTTCTTCCAACGGAAACCACTCTATAATTCAATGAAACCACTAGGCCTTATGAGATTTATATTTGTCTTTGTTCAAAAACGTAGATTGTTATGTATGCTAAGGTAAACCACCTTTGCTGTACTTACTTTACACTTACTTTAATACTTCCTCAGTGGAAGTGAGCAAGAGCTAAAGATTTCAGCCTTGTGAAAACAAATTCCAGAACATTGGCTGCCTCAGTCATATTCAGTTCATAGGTTTACTGCCTAAATTAGACAGTAATGTCTTCTAGGACAGCAAAGTGGGAGTGTTCCTATGTTTTTGCCATTTTAAAGACTAGAGACAAACAATCCTCTTGTCAAAATCTGTAGTGTTAACTTACTTTTAAATGGACTTTTAAACGGTTACCCTAATTACCTCTTTATCACAGTCAAGAGCTTGATAAAGGATTTAGTGGAGCATTCTACTGTAAAACCTCACAGGGATGTTATTTGCAATTTGAAAGTCCAGCTGTTGCAAGATATTCTGTGATGTATCTGCCAGACCCTAAGTCAATTAAAAAAAAATTGTGAAATAATAACCTCAAAGGAGTAGCATTGATTTACTTGGGGAAGGGCAAGATCTTTTTAACATGGGATTTTCTTCATAGAGTAGCTGTATCTGCATATGGATTCATGGAGGCATGAATAGGCATAACTCCAGTATGCAGAGAGTGCTTATGTCAGCATACCTCACTCTTTTTTTTCTCAATTTTATCTTGGTTCATCAGTTCTCTTTTCTCAATTTTATCTTGGTTCATCAGTTCTCTTCTCCTCCTTATTGAGCCCGTGGAACTTGACATTCTCTCAGTTTCTGGAGGATGGCTATACTAGAGCATATTTTTTGTGGAACAATCTTGGACCAGAATGTGTTTCAAGTTGGAAAATGGGGATGTCAAGCATGCAAAATATATTTAATTTTGTTGAATGTGTAAAATAATTTCCTCCTGAATTCCCTTAAGTGCCACAATTCAGCCCAGAGTCAAGTTTTACATCCAAGTTGTTATAGAAATAGTAATACCTCAGCCATATAATGACTTGAACAGTACTGTTATAATACACAATTAAAATCACTCCCTAAGGTGGTACTAGGATCCATTATCACTTTTGAAAGCTACTATGGACACTTGACACTGAAAGTGATACACCAGTACATTAATGCTCAACTTTGGCTAACTTACCAGTTAGTCTAATTTA
The DNA here is from genome assembly GCA_011074415.1 of Stictonetta naevosa. NCBI lineage: Eukaryota > Metazoa > Chordata > Aves > Anseriformes > Anatidae > Stictonetta > Stictonetta naevosa. Next base: position 31,774,814 of record CM021700.1, read on the forward strand.
ACTCAGCCCTTTACTGAAGCTACAGCTACTGGTCTATATGTAATTAATAATTTTCTTCACTCATAGTCCAATATCCATGTCTTTCAAAAAGTACAGTTCAGGAAGCTTTTGATGGATTTCTATGTGAGAAGTAATAATGGTGGCATTACCCATATGGGTGTTATCTGAGGGAAGTTGATGTACTACATTTGTCTGATTTATATTTAATGTGAACTAATTTGATACAGACGACTGAAAAGAAACAACAAAAATACAAATGCATAAGACTGCATGATGGCAAGAGCTGTACACAAAAAAAAAAATGAACATTAACAAGATAGTGTTTGCAGTTGTGCTATATATAGTGGCAAATTACTTTTGTTCTGAGAAACTGAGGGCAGAATAATATAAGAGGTGAAGAATAACATTAATACTCAAAGGTCAGGAAGAAATAATGTATGTCCATTTCTTCAACAGCATATTTTGATTCTGATTTTACTCTGATAATTGGCAGAAGAGCAGTATCTATATTTAGCAATGGCAACAATAAATGTATGCCACATTCAGTTTAATAATTTTACCCATACATTAGGAAAGCAATTCTATTTATTAAAAAAAAAAAAAATAGAGGTATAAAATATGAATGGAAACACTTTTCCTTACCAAAGTAAGCCTTTTGTTAAAATGTCTTAAAAAATAAAACACTGGTTTAGTAGAGCTTCCTATAATGATATACCTATACATTGCTAAATGTATATATTCAAATAGTTGGTAAATTTGTTAAATGTATATACCCATGTAGCTAATAGTGCTCTCTCTGGAGACACCAGGAAAGATTAAGACACTAATTGGATATTTTTCTTGAAAGAAATAATTCAGCTTCAGCAAATTGTCCACCAGTGTTGAAGGTTATCAGATAATACATACTTTCCCATAACTTAAGCACCACTTGCCTTGAAATTCCATTTCAAATACTTTTACCTTAAATAATAGAAAAACTGAAATCCCAGAAAAGATATAACACTAATGATATATGTGAAATGAGGTTATTTCTGTTCCATTTTTTAATGAAAAATTAGTCAGGTTTTAAAAAGAAGGAAGCCTCTGTACTGTTTTGAAGCTAATTGTAAGATTACCTATTTTTGTAATAAAGTTATTATTTAGCATTCTTACATGTGGTAACAAACAGCATCGGGTCAACCATTAAGAGTTAACAGTGCATGTAGAATGCATATTAATTTTAATTTATGGCGGCATAAGTTTCAGAGGTGTAAGACCTGCAGCAGTCAGCTATATCTGGTGTCTAGACTGTATGTTCCTTTAGGTTTTAGTTTGATTTAAAAGTCACCTCTGAGACCCCTTGCAAATGTTCACAAAAGAAAAAAAAATACTTTTTGTCCTTACCAGAATACACTACATTAATTTGTCTTAGGTATAGACTGGAGCTTAAGCAATCCAAGAGAGAATTTATCCAAGTTCCTCAGTCCTAAATATTGATATTAGGGCAACAAAAAGTGTTCCTACAAAGGGAAAGATCCCCTGTGGGGAGTGCATCAGTAGTCTTCTTTTCAAAACAGCAAAGATGGAAAGTGGGACTGAATGAAGTGCCTTGAGAGTCATTAATATGTGCATGTGTCTACCCAGTTTTTTGAAGCATGTCATAGTGATATAGCTCTTCATATTTTTTCAGAGAACCTAAACAGATACCACATCTTGTTGGAAACCCAGCTGTTAAGACTAAATCACAGGTATTATGACAGAACTCAGATAAAAACAAGCAAAGAAACAAAATCTTGTGAGTAAAATTCCCATTTCTTTTAAACTTCTTTGCACTCTTTTCTCTGACCTACGACAGTAATGTGTCATACATGTTCTAGATGGAAGTTTGTTTCAGATAATAAAGTACCATTTTTTTGTAAGTCTTCGTGTAGGAAACAAATCCTAGGCTGATTGACTTGTACAATTTGTGATTCATCCTTTGTTACTGGAGCTTAGAACAGAGAATATGTTCTAAAACTTCTATGTTATCAGTGGATTGTCAAGTCATTTCTGATTTAGCCCCTGGCTCTAACCAGACTGTCCTGCTTTCCAAGATAGTAATAAAAAGATAAGCCCTGGGAGTTAGAAAAAAAAAAAAAAAAAAAAAAAAAAGCTCATTTGCATTCAGATGAGCTATTCTACCAGCATCTCCTTCTATTTTATCTTACAAAAATTATCATAGATTTGATCAAAAGCAGAAGAGAAAAAAAAGCATAAATCTGAAAACAGGTTAACAGCAGAGTTTCTCATTGTGATAACTTCAGTTGATAAGTGATGTGTACAAAAACATCTTTCCATTCACTAAAATCTAATGTACAGTGTACACTAGATGTAGATTGCATTATTGATCAGGAGTATTAAATATGACACTGAAATGTCAAATACCTTCACCACAAACTGAGATATAGAATTCATTTTTATAAGGCTCCTCATAAATGCTGCTATGGCTCCTTAAATTTGATCACATATAATAAGTCTAATTTTGGCAATCATTGAAGTGAGTATGCAAAATATTTTATTGCTAGTAACAATATTAAAGGGATATACGAATGTGATCATAATACATACACTGTACACAGTATTTTCAACCACTTTCTCTGGTTCTCCCCTAGTAGTAGCCTATAGAGCAATCTATTTATGAATTTATATACAAACTCTAATAATGCAATGTCTTTGTATGTATTTAGCACAAAAGAGAGAAGATCCTCAAGCAGTATAAAGTTTTTGCCCCCCTGTCCCAAGAACATTCAGTAACGTTGTTTACCAGTGCCAAGTTTTGGTAGGATGCAGAAATGTAGCTCCTTCTTATGCAGGGCTGACCCTTTTCATAGAATCCTTTAGGCTGTGGAAATAAGATTATAGGATAGGGATTAGAATTTGGTGTCCGATGGTAAACACTGCTGTTTCTTCCTCTATGACAAACATTATTCTAGGGCAAGTCTGCTTTTAGTAACATTTTTGACCAAATAAATAAAACTAAAATTCAGAAGATAAGCACCTTTGGCAATGGGTAAATTAAGAACATAGTTTAAAATAGCTTTCTACAAAATACAAAGGAGATACCATTCTTGCAGGGGTTTTTTTGTTTGTTTTTTTGAATATAAGGCTTAGCTGTGAACAGTAAAGATGTTTGTACCACAACTTGTAGCAGAAAAAAAAAAAAACAACAACAACAAACAAACAAACAAAAAACAGCAACATAGAACCACCACCAACAAAAACAATTGAAATTCCTGCTCCCAAAGAAACCAGGAGTCTGCTGTACATTACAGCATATATTGTGACTGTCAGTGGTTGGACAGTTACATCATATGCACAGTTTTTAGTGCAAGTGAGTTGCATAAGCTCACACAAATCTGAAATATTTTTTTTAAAGGACTGACCCACTCATTGCATTTGTTTATGGAAGATTAAAGTTGTTGATTGAAACCTATTTCAGTAACTAAATTTTCAGCTTATAAAAAAAAAAAAAAATGAAAATTGGCAGAAGAACAAAGTTCTGGACTAGACTGAGTTAAATTAACTTTCATTTTTTGTGGATTAAAAGGCCACAGTTTGGTTTCATGTGCAACCTGTTCCAGTGCTTCACCACCCTCATTGTCAGGTATTTCTTCCAAATATCTGATCTAAACCTACCCTCTTTCTGTTTAAACACATTACTCCTTGTCCCATTACCATATTTTAATTCAGATCAAGAGTATTTTTCAAGCTAATTTACCAGTCATACATATTTATTGTGCTGTTCACACATGTTCATGTTGCTGATCAGTCTTGGAAACCCAAGTTGTATTCCTGTTAGATGAAACTTTGTATGTGTACTTCAGGAATACATGTAATGTGGTAACACTAATGGGCATTTAGTCCGTCAAACTAGAGCATAGCTAGTCTCTGAAAATGAGTGGGAACCTATTACAATGCACAGAATGGGTTCCCACTGGGAACCTATTACAATGCACAAAATGGAGATATAGTTCTGGAGTTTGGACTGCAGCCTACATCTTGGGAACAGTTTTGTTTCTAACTTTAACTATTTTTGCAACTTTTGAAATTTCATTCCTAGATGAAAAATGATTCTAATGTAATCAAGTGGCTGTTGGCACTCTGGGGATTATGCAAATGTTAAAGTTTAGTAATGATTGATTCTGCATTGTGTTTTTGGAAAGAAAGACTTGGGTGGACTGAACTGAGATTAAGGACATCTAGGCTCTACTTTTATTTACTGAGTCTTGGAAACATTTCAGTTTTGTGTATCAAGCAGCAAATGAAGACAGTGATAACAAATCACTTCTAGAAGAGTTTTGAGAGCTACCACTATAGAAATAAACAGTGGTTTCTTACTTATCCTCCCTCCCTCCCTCAGGCTCTTCATAAAATATTTACCTTTTAGATTTTTTCCTTTGACTCACCAAACATGTATTTAATATACTCAAGTATACCTGAATCATCCACCTGAAAGGACAGTGATGAAAGTTTAGGTGAATAGTCCTGTGAATTAGGCTTCTGAGCCTTCAAATGAGAGCTCAAGAGTAAATAGACTAGTGATCTACCATTTACTTTCTCTCTTAGTCTCTTCTATTTCTGAAAGGGGACATTTTTTTTTTTTAATGTCCTCATGTTTTTTTTTTCTCTGCTCTCTGTGCTCCACGTCTATTCCATTTTCTTCAGGGTATTCTGATATTTCATGTGTGAACGAAACTAAATAATCTGCCTTGTAACCTAGAGCTTGGATGACAAAATAGTTTTAATAACTTCTATTTGGATTACATCATAAAAATTAGTAATCTTTTATTACTGTAGGTTCATCTTGTTTTAGAAATGCATCTCAGGCCACAGACTGTCTTTAAAGCTAGTCCACAGCATGAAGGAAGATGCCATGCCTCTGCTAAAGTGGTCTCACAAGTTCTTAGCTCTGTATTAGTAACTGAATTTTTCTCTGAGCTTTAAGTGCTTATTGATATGATCATACTGTATAGTCAGAGGCTAAATTGTAGACTGATGATTTTGTACTGTAAACATGTGAAAATGACATTTTGTTACTTGAAAAAGGTTGCTTTGGAAGAAGCCTTGAAATCTGAATGTAAGTTTTAAGTATGATCATTTATTTTCTTCTCCTATTTAATGTAGTCTTTATCCCCACCATTTCTTTTCTGAGATTTTCCCACATACAGCTGTATGGGTTCAATATTTGAGGCTACTTATTTTGAAAATAACTGATGACAAACTGGGAATGAAACATTTCTAGTAGAAATGGTAAAGGGGTCAGTCTTTTCAGTTGTGGAGGTAGGACTTAAGTGTCATAGAAAAGAAGCTTCCTTATTGCCACAGGTATGATCTGCCTTTTAACTTAATATAGAATAGTGTGGAATATTCTAAACATTTCAGATGACTTACACAGACTGAAATTGGTGCTTACATACTACACATGACAGAAAAAGTGTCAAGCAAATACAGAGCATTTTATTATTTTCATGGGACTGTTTGGATTAACTTTATCTGATACTTTTACCTGACCTTCCAAAAAGAAGTCATGACAAACTAGACATTTTTACTTTTTTTTTTTTTTTAATTTTATAACTTCTTTGCAGTAGGTACTTGAAGATACTTAACCTAATCTATCTATATAAGAGAGAGAAAAAAAAAAAAAAAAAAAAAAAAAAGCAGCAATTTTCCCACCCTGGTTATTTTTGAACTCTATGCTTGATGACAATGAAAGCAACTTTATTTGAGCTGCCATATACCATGAAAATTTTAAGTTTACTTTATCCAAGTCTCCCAATTCAGATATGGTCAGCACAATGTTAAAACTTTTAGAAGTTTTCCTAATGTAGTGCTTTGGTATTTTTCAAAGTGGCAACATTTTAAACATATGTTGAAAGGTTAAAGGTAGTACATAAAATTAAAATGAGGCAATTCATATGTAAATGTTTAATAACAATAAAAAGCTGGGGCAATTCACATTATAATTAATCCTGGCTAAAGGGTATGAAGCCAAAATGAAGAGCCTGGATTCATTTCAACAACCCTTCTGCATTAGATCAAGTGGCTTCATGGATGCATGGGGAACTGAAGAAGCTTGCTGATCCAATGGGCAGCTAAGCCAATGAAGAAAAATAGCTGTTAGCCTACCGTGTGACTTCTTGAAGTGTAACAAGAAAGTACCCCCACACATATTCATTGTACACTGAGATGTCATTAAAAACATGCTTTTCTTTTTAGCTTATCAGTAACATCGGGTATTTTTGGTTGTGTTCTCTGGATTTCATTTTTCTGGACTTTGTATTATTTTTACCAATTCATGGCTTTGGTGGCTTATGTGCTGTGACTTAGCTAATTTTGTGTTGAGATAGATTCTTCATCAAGACAGTCTAAATTTTCAAAAAATTACACTTGCCCTCCATAGGTACAATTTCAATATCCATGTTTCTCAAATCAGTAGGAATAAAAACAAAAACAACAACAACAACAAAAAACTTATTTTCTGTAGTTTAATGTTTTGCTTGCTTTTCATGAAAAAGAAAACATTTTTCTTACCCTCAGCTCCATGATTTTCTTATATTATTACTGCCAGAGTTCTGAGGCTTTTCAAGTTCCATGTGGTGAAAAGTCATCATTAATGAGAGCTGAAGTCAAAAAGGCCCTTTCCTGACTTATTTGAGAAAGTAATTGCCACTGGAAACATTTCTAATCAAATCAGAAACAGACCTTTGATTGTAAAATATCTGTGAAATAGAAAAAAAAAAAAAAAAGGAAAAAGAAGGAGAGGAAAAAAGAAGGAAGAAGGAAGGAGAGGGGAAGATAGTTGCCCTTCCTCTCTTTTTAAGCCAGATTTTCAAAGAATAATATAAAATTACATTTGAAGGTGTTTTTTTCTTTCAGGTGCTGTCTAAAAACTGCAATTTTACAAGCCTACTTAAAATTTGTTCCATAAAAATCAGTCCTTTGCTTTGCATTTTTGGGAACTTCTTAATCTTCTCAGACTATTGGAGGTTGATCAAATGCTGCATGCATTTTTCTTTCTCTTCTAGTTTGTTTATTGAGGTTTGACTTTCAGTCAAAGAAATATATATTTTCTTTTAGCAGTTTGGCAGATGTAGCATGGAACTCTGTTCAGGTTAATTTACTCTAGAAAGATTAGCTCCAGTAAGGATGTATGGTACCTGGCCCTTCTGCTTCACAATATATCATACTTAAGGCCAGTTTGGGGGTTTCTGACTATTCTAAGGTCTGTAGTGTTCACATGTATTTTTCAGTACGTGTTATTAGATGTTAAATAAGTGTCTTAGGTATGATCACTTGTGGAAATGAATAAACTTTGAAGCAACTACTTAACCTAGTCCTGTTCCCTCTCATGCTACCCTGAAGTTAAATTAACCACTTTTCTATCGAATCAGGTTCCATCCTATATGATAATACATAGTACATCATACGCTGCAAAATGTATCTTTTGTTCTTGTTTCCTAGTACATTTTTTTTTTTTTTTTTTTTTGGCAGGAAGATAGTTTCTTCAAGTTGACTCTGTTTCACCTGTGAAGGTAATTGGTAAGTGATTTCCCTGAGTTTATTTATCTTGAAGCAGCTTTCTTTTTCATATTCTTCCAATTTTCTCACTGTGTCCTGCAGAGAGGTGAACAAGCAAGTAGCTGTGACTTTGGCTGCTAGCCAGGGCCATCCCATCACAATAACCATGTATCTTGGCTTTACAGATCTGATCAGGAATTTACTGTGTTGTTGTGGTTTAACCCCAGCAGGCAGCATAGCACCACACAGATGCCCTCTTACTTTTCCCAAGTTGGATAGTGGAGGGAATTGGAAAGGTAAAAGAATAAGAACTTGTGGGTTGAGATAAAGACAGTTTACTAGGTAAAACAAAAGCTGTGCATGCAAGCAAAGCAAAACAATGAATTCATTCTCTGCTCCCTATCAGCAGGCAGGTGTTCAGCCATTTCCAGGAAAGCAGAGCTCATCACACATAACAGTTTCTTGGGAGGAAAAATGCCAACACTCAATACTCTCTCCCCAGCTTTCCTTTTTCCCCAAAGGACTTGTCTGATACCACTCTACTGAGGTGAGTAATCGTCATCAGAGGAATCATTTATTTATTATTAGTCCTTGTGCTTCATTCTCTTTCCCCTCCTAGGGCCCTGCCAACTTGTTTCCAGACCAGCTTGGGTAACACCTCAGTTATTCTTTTCAGACAAGAGCAATGTGGAAAGCTAGACTGTAGGTGTAGCATTGTAGTGACAGTATTGACATGTGCTCTGTGTCTTAACTGGTGCCTTGAAAACAATGAAGCTAAGAAGAAAAAAAAAAAGTGTGTGAGAGAGAGGAATGTGGGACTAATGAAATGCTCTTTTGGAAGATGCTATGGATAAAAGGTCTCTGAGCATTTTAGCCACTGATTTACTGCCCCTGTGGGGAAACCTTTCATCATCTCCTACTCATCCTACTCATGCAAATATAAAAATAAATCACACCATCTGCTCCACATTTGAAAGAAAACATGTAAACACTTACCATTTTGGAGTAGGTTTGCCTGGATTTGGCTTGCTGTAATTGGTTGAGAGGATCAAAATTCAAAGCATGGATTAGTCACCATGCACAGCAGAGATGGACTTGGCTGAAATCTAGGATTACTGATGTTTCCTTTCCACTCACTCTCACTTCAGCTGTTTGCTGAATATGAAAAATTGTAATTAATTTGTAAAACTATCTTTGAGATGATCATGGGCTTCAGATTTATCAAAGAGTCATTCCTGAAATTGATTTATTTTGAAGAGTGAAAATGCTGCCAGCACAGTGTTTAATAGATAACTTATTTGCTTGATCGAATCCAAAAACATACTCAATTTTAAACTAAGTGGGATTCTTCCTGGACGAGACCATGAAGAATATAATATTTATGCATACAACATACTGGCAATAGTGTAGAAAGATTTACAAGCAGTTTGGCAAGAAAGACTTATTTTTTCTTTACAAAAAATCTACTAGCAAAATTCATAAGCTAGTGATATCTATCTCTACAGTGGAAAATATTTTTTGCTTTTATCAACACTTTGTCAAGTTCTTTTTTTTCTTTTGTTTAGTTCCTGCTGGTTCCTGAGACATGTGGGGTTACTGTTTTTTCAAAGCAGAGAAATGTGCAAACAAAACATCTTATATTTTGATTTGGGGGAAATTGGTGCATATGACTTTTCAATTTGCTTCTGAAAAACTTCATAATGAGGAATATTAGAAAAAGGAGAAATTAAATAAGGTTTTTTTTTGGGAAAGAATGACGTGGGTTTTATATTGATTTGGTAACCTCAGTTTCTTTCCTTTCTTTTCTCTTTCTGCTAGGCTTGTTCTAAACTTATATCCAAATATCATGTAGAATTTTATAGTAGTTTTATTTCAAATGAAAGTGTCCTTGCTTGTTATTGATATAATCCCTTGGGGGAGAAAGAAAAAAAAATTGAAAGAAAATTAAAACAACATTGTTTTGATTGTATAACAAATTTCATATTGCTGGAGTGACCCTTTCTGAGATTTCACTGAGCATTGGATCAGGTTAAAGCTGAGTGGATAATTCAAATCACTCAGTATTTAAAACTACATTTTGTTCCCTGTGTTATGAGTTTTTGGTGGCCCACAAGAACATAAAACAACCAAGTTTCACTGAAAGTCCAGAGAAATTAGTGTAAAATTTCCTATACTACTTTGAGTTCACTTGTCTTTCTGCAGATGTCTTATCAACCATAAACATCTGAAAAACCTCCAAATACATCTTCCTTATTTTACTTGTTATTTTAAATATTAGCTGTCATTGCTACTGCTGAAATTATTTGGGTTAGTATAGTGAATATCTCTGAAGAATGCTAATAGCAGTGTCAGTAGCAATGCAGTTGGGAGACATGAGTGAAACAAAAGTAGTTAACTGCAAAAATTAAATATATGCATTATTTCTCTGGTATAGTCATGTGTTCCCAATTAATAGTACATTTTTCATGAAAAAAAATTAGATTTTTTTTTCCCAAGTGTTTAATTTTCTCATATGTATAGAACTATTTTGAATGAAGCAAACACCAAGCAGATTCAAAGAAAAAAAAAAAAAAGTGAAAAAAAGTGCTGGCTAATATATTCATATTGTAGACTATGTACAAACAAGTATGCATTTATTTTGAAATTTCAGCTATCTTTAACATCATGCCTTACGGATATTGAAATTCAGACTGAGGAATATTATATCAAAAGCAGATATAAAATAGTCCCTTTAATTTCTCCTAATTCAGATGCAAATTATTTTAATAAGTTTTGTTTTGTTTTTTTCCTCCTATTTATGAAATGGCAAATATTTATTTATCTAGCTACCTCAACATTTTCCACCATTATTATTCACAATGATCGCTGCAGTGATAAGTGGTCAGTGACCCTAGTGTAGGGTGAACTACAGAAGTCTCATTGAGTTGCCTGTTATTCATCACAGTGGTAGAACAACTGTGACAGCACAGTGACATTTTGTTAAAAGCTCACATTTTTCCCAGTGGATTATTATATAGGTGGAAGAAAATCTTTTCTTAAAGACCAACCACATCTTTTCTCCATCTGAAAGGTCATTTTTATTTGTTCTTGTTTATTTTGCTGAGAGATAAAGTTAAAAAATGAAGAGGAAACCCCAGAACTACCAAATGGTAGTATTTCTGTGTAAATGTCTCCTTCTAAGCACTCTAACTTGCTCTTGAACAACTTGGAACTAGATTTATTTTGTTTTGCTTCTTTGTTAGGTGGTTTCAGCTGCTGATTGTCCGAGTATGTGAGATGAGCTTTGCTTCTACTTGTTTTCTGTGCTATTTATATATATATATATATTATATATAATGTGCTAGCAACATTTTTGAATGTTGCTAGTAGTGAAATGGTTTAAATTGTTTAACATTTGGTGGAGTCGCTTTTACATCTCTGAAATTGTGAAGTTGAGTTGTAATTTTTTCTCCTTTTGGATGAGTAGCTAATTTTTTGGATAGAGCACTGAGAAGTTATTTTCAAGTCTCTCTAGGTGAATTCCTTTCCCACATATACACACCTTTCAAGTGAAGCTGAGATTAAGAATATTTTGTAATAAGATGCAACCTATTTCCTGCACTGCAGTTTGAGTTCATTGTATCTCCTTCTGTCACTGTGCACATCCTAGAAGAGGCTGGATCTCCTTCGTGTTCCCTCCCATGCTGATCAGAGGGGGAATAACGATTACTTTCAACCTGCTTGCTGCACTTCTGCTAATGCAGTCCAGGACACTGTTAGCCTTCCTTACCACCAGAGTACACTGCTGATTCACGTTCAATTTTTTGTTAACCAACAGTCCCAGTTTTCTGTAAAGCTGCTTTGTAGCTGATTGGCCTCTTGATCCTCCACGGGTTCCTCTCCACAGGCTCCAGCTCCTGCCCGGGGCCTGCTCCTGCGGGGGCTCTCCATGGGCCACAGCCTCCTCCAGGCCACATTCACCTGCTCCACCAGGGGCTCCTCCACGGGCTGCAGCGTGGAGATCTGCTCCATGTGAGACCCATAGGATGCAGGGGGACAGCCTGCTCCACCAGGGGCCTCTCCACAGACTGCAGGGGAACTGCTGCTCCGTGCCTGGAGCATCTCCTGCCTTCCTGTTGCACTGACCTTGGGGGCTGCAGGGCTGCTTCTCACTCCTCTCTCCCAGCTGCTGTTGTGCAGCAGGTTTTTTTGTTTGTTTGTTTGTTTGTTTGTTTGTTGTTTTTGTTTGTTTGTTTGTTTGGTTGGTTGTTTTTTTTCTTTGTTTTCCTTTCTTCAATCTGCTCTCCCAGAGGCCCAACCATCGTCACTCACTGGCTCGGCTCTGGACAGTGGCAGGTCCCTTTTGGAGCCAGCTGGAGCTGGCTCTGATCTGATATGGAGCAGCTGCTGGGCTCTGCTCACAGAGGCCACCCTTGCAGCCCCCTGCTACCAAAACCTTGCTATGTAAACACAATATATCCAATGCTGTTGTTGGTGACTTTGCAGTATATAGTTGAGAAACAAGCCATCAGAATTTTAATTTTTTAACTAGAAAGATTCTCTTGCAGAATCTCTATGTTAGCAGAGATGATTAACAGGTGTTGATGTAAAATAAAGCAATATGCAGAATGTGTCACAAAGAAGTCATTTAAGTAGGGAATACACATAGTTAATTCTTAAATCTAAAATCAGGTTTTTTGTTGTTGTTGTTTGTTTTGAAGGAAAAGGCTTCCTAATGCTGTGTTCAGTGCTGTGACAGAGTAGATTAAAAGAAATTAGTGTGTTTCTCATGACCACTATGAAAAGGAACATTTGTGTGTGTTGTCATTTCTTGCAGGTTCACTGCAGACTTTCATCAGCTTGGCAGCTGTCCTAGTGAAAGCAAGCCTGTTTTAATATGTGTTTGAAAGGCAATCAGGCACAGAGCCATCTTAGTAAAATGCTGTTGTTCTAGTACTACTGAGTTTTGGGGATGACATGCAAAACCTGAAAATTGACTCCATGGTGAACTAGTAATTTGACAATTTCGATTCTAGAGAGATTCAGCACTCAATATGAAGGACTAATGCAGCTTTCAGGAACAGAAATTCTGAACATATAATTGGTTATCCTTGAAACAGAAAACATTTTAAATCTCTTCTGTGTACAGGAGTTGCTTCTGTGTTATTTCACATAACCCATTAAAAATTTCATGCCTGGAGAAAACACATAGTTCTGTGTTATTTCTCTGATATAGTTCTTTGGAATAGGTTTTCCACCATTTTATGAAGCTGCCTACAGAAATTTTAATGAAAGATCTCAAAGGCAAATCAGTGTGTTAACCTGTGTAGAGGTCTGTGGTGAGTCATTAGTCAGGTAGCTGATTATATATTATGTGGAAAATAGAATAATAACTGGTTTGCAGCTGCATGTATTGTTAGAAACAAAGCATAACATGATAGAAAAACACAAGTATTGTGTGTGGCAAGATGCTCCTTTCCTCAGGTATGGCATGGGACAATAAGACAACAAAACATTTATGTGACCTGCTTGCATAACCATTTTATACAAATAAAACTGTGATTTATCATATTGTGGTCCTTAAAGATATCAACGGACTGTTCACAAGTGATACACAGCTGTGCTGAGCCACTCAGTCGCTCCTGAATGGTCTAGGCAATGTCCTCCTCAAGCATATGGATAGACTATTCATCAGACAATACTGATTCATGAAACAACAGCCTTCTAGAAACACACCTGGCACTCTTTCATCAGCCAGTCAGTCAGACAACTGAAAGTAGCAACCCAAAAGTAGTAACTCCCCAACTCAGTGCTATCTGTTGCTATGTCAATATTGTGATAATAATTATGGTAAAAATTATGGTAATAATTATGATAATAACTGCCCACTGAACAAACTGTGTCTGATTCTTTTTATTTTTTATTTTTTATTTTTTTTTTTTGTAGTGATAGGACAAGGGTAGCAAATATCAGGTAAAAGATGGTAGGTTTAAGTTAGATATTAGAAATAAATTATGTACTTTGAGAATGGTGAGACACTGGAACACGTTGCCCAGAGAAGCTGTGGATGCCCAGTCCCTGGAGGTATTCAAGGCCAGGCTGGCTGGGGTTTGGGCTGTGTGTTCTAGTGGAAGGTGTCCCTGCCCATGGCGGGGGGGGTGGGGAGGTGGGGGGGTGGAACTAGATAATCCTTAAGGTTCTCTTCCAAACCAAACCATCTTATGATACTGTTCTATGATTCTATTTTTAATCAGTGAACAGACTTTTAGACTTTTAAGAACTGTCATTTCTTTCATAGCTCAAGCATGTGTGGTTCTCACTGGCAGGATGACTCTTATTATTGCTTTGGTTCCATAGAAGAGCAGTCTTACCACAAGAGATTTTCCCTTTTCCTCATTTTCATTAGTATTTTATGTATTACAGTCTGACAGGTTGACCTTTTAAGGTTGCGTGCTGTGAAATGTTACTACTAACGATAGATGATATCAAAACAGGATCTTTTCTAGCCCTTATTAAAAGTATTGAAAGAGCTATATTTTTCAATATAGCTATTATTCTAAATACTCAACACTGTTCTTACTGTTATATACATATGTATTAATACACCCTAATAACGTGAGGAAAACCTCTTGTCATTTGCAGTTAAGAGATGGGACTGATTAAGTTTTGTTTCCCATGAAACCTCTATAGAAAGCTTCCAGCTAAGGTTGGAGGACTTGGATCACTTTGTCCAAGTGGTTAAGCTTGGAAAACTAAACCCAAGACAGACAAAAATCCAGTATACCTTCTGCTATGATATTCTTCTAGAAAAGGTAAACACACTTACTCTATTTTAAAAATGATAAGAAACTAACCATACATACAAAAAAGCTCTAGGAGGAAGCTAACTGATAAGGAAAAAAAAAAAAAAAAAAAAAAAGTCTTTACAGAAAATTCTTTGTGCTTTTAAGTCTTACCTGTTAGTTTATATATAAATTCCAATGATCCTCTGAAAGAACTGGCTGTTACAGTGTTTAAAAGTATCCAATAATTTTTAAAGTATATTTTTATTTCAGTTATTACCCTAGTACATACTATAGTTTTTATTCTGTCCATCTGATGTCCCTAAGATAATAGAATTAAAATTGAATTTATCAGTAGATACATTCAATTTAACTACCCAGTTAGACTTCCTAGCATAAATTAGAAAATTCTTGTACGAGGTCCTTTATATTTCTTGTTCTGTTTTCAAGTTCTATATTTCAAATTTTCTAAGACTAAAGCTTCTCTCTCAGTGTTTAATATTCAGAATGAAATACATTTTTGTTCTTGAGTTAGGTCAAAATTTTAAGCAGCTTTGCTAATAATATCAGGGCAGTTTTGTCTCTGCTCATTTTTCTATCTGGTATGGATCTATTTGGACTAACAGATTTATTGGCAGTAATTTTTATCTGTAATCATCTCAAAAAACATTGCTTTCTTATCTCAGTGTACTGGGTCTGGCTGGGATGTTAACTTTCCCTGCAGCAGCCCATACAGTGCTGCACTCTGCACTTGTAGCTAGAACAGCAGTGGTATCACAGCAGTGTTGTGTCTGCTGCTGAGAAGTGCTGGCACAGCATCAGGACTCTCTCTAACCCTCCTAAGGGGTGGGCAAAAAAAGTGAGAAAGAAACATCACCAGGGCAGCTGACCTAAACCAACCAAAGAGATATTCCATACCATATGATTTCACACTCAGCAATAAAGAGTGGGAAAAGGAAGAGGAGGGGAGGGGTGGGCTCTCGTTGTGAAAAAGTTTGTCCTCCTCCCGAACACAAGCTAAGTGCGTTGAAGCCCTGCTTCAGGGATGTGGTCAAGCATTGCTCATTTGTGGGAAGTAGAGAGTAATTTATTTCCTCTGCACTTCCACATAACCTTTACTTTTTTTTTTTTTTCCCCTTTCTCCTTCCCTTTTCCCTTTCCCTTTTTCCCCTTTAGTTAAATTGTTTAATTATTAATAATATTTCCTTAATAATTATTTTTTTCCTTTTAATTAAATTATCCTTATCTCAACCCATGAGTTGTTCTTTCCTTTATTTCTTCCCCTCCTCATCTAAGGAGTGGGAGTGAGAGAGCAGTTGTGATGTTCAGCTGCCTAGCACGGTAAAACCATGACACTCAGCCATATTTGTTAGCATCTGACCAGTTGTATTTCATAAATAACAGCTGTAGAGACGTTGCGTCATTTTTCTTTAACTGCAGTTGTATGTATTTATGGTTATAATTTAACTTGGATCTCTGTGACCATTAGCTTTGTAGCTGTCTTGAATACATATCATAACAGGACAGAGAAGATAAAATGTGGTTTATATAGATAGCAGCTCAGTTATTACAGTCTGTCAAGAAACTGTGTAGAGCACATCTGCATCCTTCCCACAACTTGTTTGATACCATTTTCAGGGGGCACTGAAGTCAGTCTTCCTTCTTGCCACTTGGTTTCAGTCTGCTTGCAATCCTACAGTCTGCTTTTTCACAGGACATGGAAGGTGAAGTAGTGGAAACTGGAAACCTTGAACTTCTATCCAGCTTTAGGAAAGCATCTTCTAATGACTATTTCTCCATAATTTATTGGGGGATAGACTCTCTTATGCAAAAAGTGTTTTTATAGAAAATCTAGCTGACACTGGGGAAAGAACATAATTGTTCTTTCATAATTAAATTTGACAGTTAAACTGTTTTTCTTACTTTCCAGCTCCAAATCAAAGATGGGTGGCAGGTATGATGAGGAGAAAGAAGAGTATGTAAGTTATCCTCTAGTACTGGAGTTAACAGTATATAATAAGATCTTTTGGGGAACAAGTGAGTAACCACCAAAGTTAAGAGGATAACTAAGGGGAGGATTAACACTTTCTTCCTACATAGCCAGTTTTTTTATTTGGGATAAACTTACACGGCCACACTATAGAAACAATAATTTAAGTCACACACAATCATTATCACAGTCTGAGATATATTTTTTGTTTGTAAGCTAATGTTTATAACCTCTTGAAAATGAGCATGATGAGTGACCAGAATTCAGACTGTCTCAGTCCAATTACCTGGCCTCACAAGAAACTGTCTTTTCTAGTCTCTAAACGGTTCACACCCTTCTATCACATCTGCAGGAAACTTTCTTTTGCTAATGCAGCAGGAGATGCAGACTTGACTCTGTCACACCACCAAGTGACTAACACACTTTCTTTCAGATACTGAACTCAGGGATTCTCTAGTCAAGTAAGAAAATGTCAAATGCATTTAAATGCTTTCAGGATTTGAAGTCATCTTAGGTAGATTTTAATTATCTAAGCACTCTTTCAATACAAGCCACAGCTCTATTACACCTTTCATGAAGCTTTTCAAAATGAAACACTTAAAAAAATAAAAATAAAAATGATGAACAACAGAAATAATGACAAAGGTCTGATCTTCCTCTGACATCTGGCAGATTTTTTTTTTTTTTTTACAGAATCTTTTTGAAAGTAGATGGACATCGTGAATTGATTCCATTGGTATTCACGAAGTCTATCCCTTCCAGTGGAGGTAGAATATTGCTTAAGCTGCATTTCTCTTAATGCTTAAGAAAATACTTAAGTGTCACTTAAGATACAACAGATTTTCTTAATGAACAAAGATTCATTTTAGAAAAATGGAAGTAAAATGATATGCTTAATACAGTTTTTGGAATTTGTGTTTATGATGTTCAGGGCTCAAAGGGCTGTAATTAAAATTATTTTATTTATAAGAAAGGAAGCTCTGTTGAATCAATGCTTAAAAGGAACATTCTAGAAAACAGGGTATTCAGGCATGCTGATATGCAGGGGAGCAGAGAGACTACTGCTGTTCTGTATGAAGACTTAATCAGTTAAGACAGTTGTGCTCCCTTTGCAATCAGGGGGACTTGAAAGAAAAGGTCAGCTTCAGTATAAGAAGGCAGTGAAGAATGATGTACTATGGAAAAGGAGCAGTTTTTATATTTCTGGACATTTTACTTTATTAAGCTGTAGGATTGCTTGATATTTTGACCTTTTTTTCCCTCCTTACTTCTGTTCCTGGGCAGTGGGTTTTTGCAATGTTTTTTTTTTTTTTTTTTTTTTCATTTCTTCGTTAATTATGAAATTTTAAAATAGGTAATCTCTCTATAACTTTAATCACAACTTCAGTATATTGCAGAATATTAGTTCTGAAAATGATTTTAATCTTCAGTGGTTTGAATGAGCCATTGAAGAATGAGTCTGTCAATATAGTGCTCTTTGACACAGAAAAATAGTGTCTTTTAAAGCTACTATAAAAAAAAGTTATTCATTAAATACATAAACTTTATTATATACATTTAATATTGTAAAACTCAAATTACTAATTAAAAATATTCTCAACGTGTGTAAGAAAAGCTAGATAAATAGCAATTAAAGATAAGATAAACTAGCTAATCTGTTGTTGAGTTTTCAGGCTGTAATTATTAACTATCTACTGACCTAAGGGACGTCATAGTCTTCAAGACAATACCTAAGGAGAAATGAAAGCAAGGATGATGGTGTCAGAAGTCTGCACACCAATTTAGAAGCTAAAAAAGAGGTAAGGACATATTGTAAACTCTGCCACTTTCTAGCACAACGATAACTTTGTCATTGTGTTCTGAAACTTCTTACTGGAGGTGACTATTTGTTGTGGTTTAACCCGGCTGGCAGCTAAACACCACACAGCCTTTCGCTCACCCTCCCCCCTCCCTCTCTGGGATGGGGGAGAGAAACGGGAAAGTGAAGCCTGTGGGTTGAGATACAGACAGTTTATTAAGATAGAAAATAATAATAATAATAATAATAATAATAATGTGTACAAACAAGTGATGCACAATGCAATATCTCACCACCCGCTGACCGATGCCCAGCCCAACCCCGAGCAGCCAGCGCCCCACCCCAGCTAGCCACCCCTATAAATTGTTTAGCATGAGGTCAGATGGCATGGAATACCCCTTTGGCCAGTTGGGGTCAGCTGTCCTGGGTCTGTTCCCTCCCAGCTCTTGCTGCACCCCCAGCCTGCCCGCTGGCAGGACGGAGCGAGAAGCTGAAAAGTCGTTGGCTTAGTGTAAGCATTGCTCTGCAGCAATTAAAACATCAGCATGTTATCAGCACTCTTCTCATCCTAATCCAAAACATAGCACCCTACCATCTGCTAGGGGGAAAAATAACTCTATCCTAACTGAAACCAGGACACTATTCCACGAATAAGAATCAATTTTCTGTCCCAAAATAGCACTAAAAAAGAAGAATGGGCTTTTTATTTAGTAATTTTATGCTTATCTGAAATACTGTTTGCTGAGAACATTGAAGCATTTGGAGCCAAGGTAGAGCTTTAGATTTTGCCTTTGTCCATAGATGGCTATAGGAACATTAGTAAATGAATGTTATGTTCCCTGTTCTCTTTTACTGACTTGATGGTAATTTAGTTTACCACAAAATAGTATAATTTTCAAATGAGTTAGGGATGGACTTGAGTATCTTCAGTGCTGTGGATGGGTAATCTCACACTGAGGTGTTCTGTACAAGGAATAATGATAAGATTTTTATTTATTTATTTATTTTGGTTATGTGTCTCCTGATCCATTTAGAGATGTCTTTTGAGAACATACCTTAGATCATATCACCAGCAGATTTCAAAGCCATTTTGCGAATACTAGCAAGGTGTAGGCATGAGATAAGTACTGCCATTTAGCAGGACCGAAGCATTTTGGGCATGACCAAGAGCAAAAATTTAGATACCTGATAACTTTGATTTTGCAAATATGGATACCCAGAATTCGTCAGCAGCT
The DNA here is from genome assembly GCA_011074415.1 of Stictonetta naevosa. NCBI lineage: Eukaryota > Metazoa > Chordata > Aves > Anseriformes > Anatidae > Stictonetta > Stictonetta naevosa. The sequence continues at coordinate 31,794,134 of CM021700.1, forward strand.
TCCACTCTTAGAAATACCCACTCAGCTGCTATCTAGGCCTAAAATTTAGATTTACGTTTAAGATGGCTTGTGAATTCATCCTACCTGTTACCTTGTATGTAATATATCCTCCTGATATTTTAAGGGCTCTGACTTACTATCTGCATTGATGTAGGTAATCAGATGCATAGATTCTGATCACTGATTATAAGTACAGTCACATACATGACAAATTATACTTTAAAGTGCAATAACAGGTAAATCCTATATGAACTATTTAAGTAAAATTAGACTCATTAAACTATTTCAAAGCAATTCTTAGGAAGAAATAGATATAGGAGGCTTGTGTGTGTCACAGTTCAACAGTAATGCAATTCAGAGCAGTAGCTTCTTTTCTAGCATATGAGTTTTCAAAAGAAGAAATTTGCTGCTTGCATGGCTATCATAATAAAGAGATTTTAAAGCACCTATAGGTGCTAAGGTTTTTATCTTTTATTCTTATTTCTGCTCTCTGCTGCAAAGCTAAACTATTGTCCTCCAAGAAACAGATACCTTATGCAAAGTTTATCACATTAAGTAATATTCCCTCAGATCTAAGTCACCATTGGAAGACAAGAAGATAGAGTGAGTCAGAAAATCCATTTTTGTCTGGAATTTAACGCCAATATGAATATGTCTGTATGCAAGCTGTTGCAATCTGATTAGAATAACTAGCTTCCATTGACAGCTAGAGGAAAAGAAAATAGAAGCAAGTGAAAACACTTACAGGACCAAACAGTTAAGTCTTGGTCATTAATGGGCAGGAAAGAGCATCCAAATGCTTCCTATATGGTGTATCAGGGCTTGTTACTGCATAATCTCTAATCAGAAGAAGAGAAAGAGGAGGGCAGATTGGGGTTTCTTGGTTTGCTGATATGTCTCTGGAAGAATGGTTGATGGTTTGCATAGATGCTTATAAGAAGCAGTCTAGAAAGAATAATTCAGTCATGAAATCTGCAGGTTTCTCTATTCTATCTCAGTTTGTAAATCTCTGTAATCTCTGCAACTGTACTGAGAACAGCATAGGAGAGGGTTTGAATCAGTTATTACAAAAAAGTAGTTTGACAAATAGAAAATGAAACCATTAATTCTGCAAACTTGCTCTTAATTTGAAGTACTCTGGACTACTCTAACTCAGGTACTTCTTTCATAACAATTATAAACATCATGATATTCAGACATTCTGAGAATATGCAAGGTATGGAATGTGAAACAAGTAATGCTTACATAAAGCTTTAATGTTCTTGGGCTGTCTAACATAAAGTGTGCTAACAGGCATGGTAATTCAAGTAACCTGTGAATTTCAGAGCAGGAGGTCATAGCTTTCAAACAAGTCTTACCCTACACTTAAATAAAATAAAATAAAATAGTGTCCTTCAGTGCTGGTCAATCTTTAAGCACTACCTCCTAAAAGCACAAGATCAGGCAATTCCAAAATACCGGAAGTCAGGCAGGTGGGACAGAAGGCTGGCCTGGCTGACCAGGGGTCTTCTACTGGAGCTTAGGCGAAAAAATAAAGTGTATGGCTGCTGGAAGGAGGGTCAGATGATGAGGAAGGAATACAGGGATGCTGTTTGTGTTTGTAGGGAGAAAACTGGTGTGGCCAAAGCCCAACTAGAGTTGAAGCTGGCCATGTCTGTGGGAGACAATAAAAAAGGTTTTTTTAGATATGTGAACAGAAAAATGAGGACCAAAGAAAACATAGGTCCACTACTTGATGGGGAAGGTCTCCTCACATACAAGGTCATAGGCAAAACAAAGACATTTAATGCCTTCTTCACCTCTGTCTTCAACACTGATGATAGGCTTCGGGACCCAGGGTGCCCTGAGTTGGAGAACCATGACGGTGGGAATGACAAACTCCCAACTAACCCTGAATGTGTGCAGGATTTGCTGCTCCACCTGGATCCATACAAGTCCATGGGTCCAGATTGGATTCATCCCAGGGTGTTAAAGAGCTGGCTGACGTCATTGCGGGACCTCTCTCAATTATTTTTCAATGATTTTGGGAGTCTGGAAAGGTCCCAATAGACTGGGAGCTGGCAAGTGTTGTGCCAATTTTCAAGAAGGGCAAGAAAGAAGACGCTAGCAATTACAGGCCTGTCAGTCTGTCCTGGTTTCAGTTAGGATAGAGTTAATTTTCCTCCCAGTAGCTGGTAGGGTGCTATGTTTTGGATTAGGATGAGAAGAGTGCTGATAACATGCTGATGTTTTAATTGCTGCAGAGCAGTGCTTACACCAAGCCAAGGACTTTTCAGCTTCTCGCTCTGTCCTGCCAGCGGGCAGGCTGGGGGTGCAGCAGGAGCTGGGAGGGGACAGACCCAGGACAGCTGACCCCAACTGGCCAAAGGGGTATTCCATACCATCTGATGTCATGCTCAACAATATATAGGGGTGGCTAGCCGGGGTGGGGCGCCGGCTGCTCGGGGTTGGGCTGGGCATTGGTCAGTGGGTGGTGAGCAATTGCATTGTGCATCACTTGTTTTGTACATACTATTATTATTATTTTATTTTTCTGTCCCTAATAAACTGTCTCTATCTCAACCCACAGGCTTCAGTTTTTCTCGTTTCTCTCCCCCATCCCAGAGAGGGAGGGGGGAGGGTGAGCGAATGGCTGGGTGGTGTTTAGCTACCGGCCAGGTTAAACCACAACACAGTCTCATGTCAGTGCCTGGTAAAATTATGGAGAAGATGATCCTTGAAGTTATTGAAGTCCTGCTGGGGGACAATGCAGTCATTGGTCCCAGCCAACATGGGTTCATGAGAAGTAGGTCCTGCCTAACAAATTTGATTTCCTTTTATGATAAGATCACCCATCTAGTCGATCAAGGGAAACCAGCTGATGTGACTTTTTTTCGGACTTTAGCAATGCTTTTGACATGGTTTCCCATAGGATCCTACTGGACAAAATGTCCAGCATACAACTTAACAAAAACATCATATGATGGGTGAGCAATTGGCTAATGGGCAGGGCTCAGAGGGTTGTGGTAAATGATCACTAGTGGGGTCCCTCAAGGCTCCATTTTAGGGCCAGTCCTCTTCAACATTTTTATAAATGATTTGGTTGTAGGACTAGAAGGTGTTTTGAGCAAATTTGCTGACGACTCCAAACTTGGAGGAGTTGTAGACTTGGCTGATGGTGGAAAGGCCTTGCAGAGAGATCTGGACAGGCTGGAGAGCTGGGCGATCACCAACCACATGAAGTTTAACAAAAGCAAGTGCCGGGTCCTGCACCTGGGACGGGGCAACCCTGGCTATACATACAGACTGGGCGACGAGACGCTGGAGAGCAGCCCCGCAGAGAGGAATTTGGGGGTTGTGGTTGACAGCAAGTTGAATATGAGCCAGCAGTGTGCCCTGGCAACCAGGAAGGCCAACCTGGGGTGCATCAAGCACGGCATTGCTAGTCAGTCGAGGGAAGTGATTGTCCTGCTCTACTCTGTGCTGGTGCGGCTTCATCTCGAGTAATGCGTGCAGTTCTGGGCACCACAGTACAAAAAGGAAATTAAACTGTTGGAGAGTGTCCAGAGGAGGGCGACAAAGATGGTGAAGGGCCTAGAGGGGAAGACATAGAAGGAGCAGCTGAGGTCACTGGATCTGTTCAGCCTGGAGAAGAGGAGGCTGAGGGGAGACCTGAAGGGATGCAAGACATGGACTCCTGATGGCTCTTGAACAGAAGGTATTTATTGCCCTTTTTCACTACTACATATACTTTCTCCGTAGCCCCATGGGCTGTCCACGTGCCCGAATCTGTCATACAATTGGTTAGAGACTCTTAGATACCTGCCTTGAGTCAGCCACTGCCCAAAGTTCATCTTTAACACTGTAGCTGATTTACTTTATCTCAACCTTGCTCAACTTTTTGTTTCTACCGCTTGTTTCTTCATTATCTCTGATTCAGGGATAGGTGAAACAGTGCAAAGCCACCTACGAATTCCTTTCCCACAGGGACCTTATCGCAGTCTACAACTTCCTCGTGAGGGTGAGTGGAGAGGCAGGTGACCTATCCTCCATAACCACCAGTGATAGGACCCACGGGAACAGTGTTAAACTGAGGCAGGGGAAGTTTAGGCTGGACATCAGGAAGAGGTTCTTCACTGAGAGTGTGGTTGCACACTGGAACAGGCTCCCCAGTGAAGTAGTCACTGCACCAAGCCTGTCTGAATTTAAGAAGTGATTGTACTGTGCACTTAGTCACATGGTCTAAACTTTTGGGTAGACATGTGTGGTGCGAGGAGTTGGACTTGATGATCCTTACGGGTCCCTTCCAACTTGGGATATTCTATGATTCTATGAAAATAAAAATTCAAGGCTCGGTAGCTTTGGCGAATTTTGCCAGTTGAAAAGACTAATACCAAAACACCCATGCTACAGCTGGAATATACACAATTTTAGTTCACTAGTGCTTTGGTTTGTCAGTCTGTGAACTCATATTCTGTACAGTATCATTTATCAGAAGTCCATTTCACTTTTACAGTCCCTCTGGTTTCCTACTTCTGAATTATGGTTTTCTCCAATTCTCTTATATAGGAAATTCTTGGTAATAAAAGTAGTATATGGTACCAAAGTTACTATGTTTCTGATTGGATTTTCTGTTTCTTAGAATCAAAGAACAGCCCAGGTTGGGAGGGATGCTGAACAATCATCAGATCCAATCTTTCAATAATTTAAATATTATCTTATAATAATTACCTTTTGTTTCTATCCTGTGGAGAAATTAGTTTAAAATTTCATTTTTTTTCCTTTCAAATTGCTAATCTTACTAAGGCACTAAACCATGAAAAAAAAAAAAAAAAGTTTCAGGGAAAGCACTGTGTTCTTATTTGCCCATGAATTAGTTAAAATATGGCTATATTGCTCTCTATACAGGTTCTTAAATTAATTTAATTTGGTAGAGTTTAAAAACCTCTTAATGTGAAATAGCTGCCTCTGTGATAAGTAAGACTGTCTATTCACCTTTGTTTAAGTGATGGGAGTGTATCTCAGGCTTAGTTTAGAAATTTGCTTTTAAAATAGTAATGGTTTCTTATACAAATCCCATTTTGTGTCTTTGTGTGTGGTTTTGCTCGAATATATAGGAAGAAATTCCATAATTTTTTTTTATCTGAACTTAATTTGTATCTTAGAGCTCAACAGGGTATGTCCATTATTTTTTTAAAGGCATGAAGGACATAGACTCTTGATTTGGGATGGCAGTCATTTCTGTTTGTTTTCTTAAAATGCTTAGCACAGTAGAGCTGTGGCTCTGAAGGGCAGGAACATTTGAATAGGATGAATAATTAATAATTTATATAACTTAAACTGATTCAAACCTGGCACAGCATGGAGCTTAACATTAGAACCAAATGTATCCTCAATTGTAAGTATAATCGCACTCTTAAAAAGTTTTGCTGTTCAAGAGCTCCAGTCTGAGATGTGTAAGGGGTTTACATGGCGGATGAGCAGTTTTTAAGATTTAGCTTTCCTCCTGTGGGGAGTCTTATAGTATTATGCAGGAATGGTAAGAGGTAGATGGTTGTAGAATGTAATAAGGATTTGGAAGATTAGTAGATTGCTGCTGGGAGAAAAGTCTTCTGATGTCATGAAGCTGCTACTAAATAAGGTAATGGAATAGGATGTGAAAAAGGGTGTTGCCATTACATGTAATTTTCCTGGAATGCAGCTGAGGCATAAGATTTGCTATGACTAATAGGATTGAAACAAAACAGAGTACAGACATTCTTCTTGTAAGTTAGTGAGGCATCTTTTGATCCTTGATCATCCGTGAGCTGAGAGCTCACTGTGCAAGGCTGAAAGTGAATGACATGCTCTAAAAAGATTTTGGTCTTCGTGACTTTTGGAAGGTGAATAGAATATAATTCCTTTGCTCATCGGGACTGCATATTTTAGTTTTGTTTCACTCCAGTGTTTCTAGGCAGTGCTAAAAATGTGTGTTATTTCCATCATGTTGGATGGCACTAGAGACTGAACTGATTAGAATGGATGGATATATGATTTGCAAAAATAAATAAAGATGTCAGGCAGTTTTTAAACCACATCATAAGCAATCTCAACAGGAAAAGAGAAACTAAATTACTGTTAAAATTTCAGAGATTATTCCTCCAGAATAAGAGTAAGGCATGCTATTGGACAGAGTAAACCATGGAAGCTTCTTGGGCTATTCTCACAACTTCTAAGGATAAAAAGAGAAGCTCATAACACTCAATTAGTCTGCATTGCACTCAAAGTTCTTGTGAGAGTGTGGTGGTTTTATTGTGCTAGGCAGCTGAACACCACAACCGCTCTCTCACTCCCCCTCCTTAGATGAGGAGGGGAAGAAGTAAAGGAAAGAACAACTCATGGGTTGAGATAAGGATAGTTTAATTAAAGGGGAAAAAAATAAGGAAATATTATTATTAATTAAGCAATTTAACTAAAGGGAAAAAAGGGAAAAGGAAGGAGGAAAGGGGAAAAAAAAAAAAGTAAAGGCTATGTGGAAGTGCAGAGGAAAGAAATTACTCTCTACTTCCCACAAATGAGCGATGCTTGACCATGTCCTTGAAGCACGGCTTCAACGCAGGTAGCCAGTGTTCAGGAGGAGGACAGAGGTTTTCACAATTAGAGTTGTGCCCCCCCCCCCCTCCCCCCCCTTCTTTCTTTTTCCACCCTTTATTGCTGAGTGTGAAATCATATGGTATGGAATATCCCTTTGGTTGGTTTAGGTCAGCTGCCCTGGTGATGTTTCTTTCTCACTTTTTTGCCCACACCCTAGGAGGGTTAGAGAGAGTCCCAATGCTGTGCCAGCACTTCTCAGCAGCAGACACAACACTGATGTGATACTGCTGTTGTTCTAGCTACAAGTGCAGAGCGCAGCACTGTATGGGCTGCTGCAGGGAAAGTTAACATCCCAGCCAGACCCAGTACAGAGAGGAATTGGAAAAAAAATTGTATTGTTGAGTACTGTTTACTATATTCCTTGAGGTAAATTAAATAAACATTTGTGCTAAAAGACAGTTAATGAACAACTCAGTAGTTCACCACTAGTTGAACTAATAGTTCAACTACAACTAGTAGTTCAACTACTAGCGTTGAACTACTACTGCCTTAAGCAGTTCAGCAAGAAGTCTATGACGCCACAGCATGAGATGATTCCTTATATACAATTGTGCCAGCATCAATCAAATCACTACAATTCAATACTGTAGCATTTCTTATCCTATCTGCAAGGGAATTTACACTGTTTTATGTGGAGTCTATGTGCTTCCAGCATTCTTGCTTCTGCAGTTCAGCCTGGTTGTGGAGGTAGGCCCTTATATTGCCAGGTTATATCATTCCTCAGTTATGAAATGCCATTGATGAGCAGTTACAATTTGAATTTTCCCTTCAATATACAAAAGCAAAATTATACTGCTAACCTAATTTTATTGCTAATCTAATCTAGACTAATTAAATCTAATCTAATAAATAGAGTGTCCTTGTTTCAGTTAGGACAGAGTTATTTTTCCTCCTAGTAGCTGGTAGGGTGCTATGTTTTGGATTAGGATGAGAAGAGTGCTGATAACATGCTGATGTTTTAATTGTTGCAGAGCAATGCTTACACTAAGCCAAGGACTTTTCAGCTTCTCGCTCTGTCCTGCCAGCGGGCAGGCTGGGCGTGCAGCAAGAGCTGGGAGGGGACAGACCCAGGACAGCTGACCCCAACTGGCCAAAGGGGTATTCCATGCCATCTGCTAAATAATATATAGGGGTGGCTAGCTGGGGTGGGGGTGGCGGCTGCTCCGGGTTGGGCTGGGCATTGGTCAGTGGGTGGTGAGCCATTGCATTTTGCATCACTTGTTTCATACAAACTATTATTATTACTATTATTATTATTATTTCCTATCTTAATAAACTGTCTTCATCTCAACTCACAGGCTTCACTTTTCCATTTCTCTCCCCCATCCCAGAGAGGGAGGGGGGAGGGTGAGCGAACGGCTGTGTGGTGTTTAGCTGCCGGCCGGGTTAAGCCACAACATACAGGAAACCACTGCTACTAACATTTCAGTTACAGTATTAGTAGCACAACCAGATCTGGCCAAAAGATCTAATTACCACAGAAGTCTCATTAATAATATAATTTTAACTGTTATATAGTAATATCAGCCCTCTTCCTCCAGTGGTATGCTCACATTCCAATGGTCCTCTTGCTCCTAGGGTGGTACTTCAGTGTTTGTTTCATGCAGATTTATTTTACCTACATATGTTGATTTGGTAAAGACTTGTCAGAATCGGCACTAGAGTAGTAGTTACAGATCTAATGGAGTCCCACATTAATGCTCAGTTGAGTAGTATAGTATAGAGGAAGGCAGAATAAAATATAGGTGACTTGCTGATATTTATTAATGAGATAATAGAGCAGGTGGAAATATGAACTAAAGATAAGTCCTTAAGAGTGTCACTGTGTAGAGAAAAACACACGCAGCAATAATATTACTAAGATGTCTGAGTTAGACTAGTTTGGCTTCTTTTGAAGGTTTGAATAGCAGTACAATGTGGATGCATTTTTAGAAACCTGTTCCTACAATTATTGCTATTGTACTGTCAATTCTGTTAAATGTCTCTAGAGATACAAAGAATCCCCTGAAGTATGCCCTAATCCTTTCTTGTGAATGTGCTCTTCTTCACTGATGTTTGACTATTGAATATCAGCTGTTTGCACCTACTGCTTTCTCTTTTCCTTCATGAGATCTACTTCTCTGAATTTGTTGACTAAAGGCACTTGTTAGTTTTTGGTGTTACTCATTTCTTTCCTGACGTATTATACTGAGTATTATTGGTTACATGTGCCTGATTTTTTTCTTTTCTTTCCTCTTCCCCCAGTGACTTTAAAACTACTTAAATGTACTTTCAAGATGTAGCAGCTTCTATGGGAGAAACTGCAAGGTTATATATCCAAGCTGCTGAAAGTATGCATTTATTTAAATTTGAAATGTGTAATCACACCTCACCTGCAAAAGCTTTCCTGTGAAACTGGTAGCAAAGACATTGGTTTTAGGATGTTTGAGTAAGTGCTTGACTTCCTTAGCTTAGAATTCTAGGGTACCATCACCAGCTGGAAAAAAAAAAAAAAAAAAAAAACAACAAAAAACAAAACGGATCCATGGAATAAATGCATAGTCATAATGTCTGGTTCTTTTAAGAATTGCCTTAATTTTCATGATCTAAACAGATTTTAACCTAGCTATTGAAGCAGAAACTTGCAGTTTAAGTATAATTAGAGCTTTTTCAGCTGCATTTACTGGTGACATGCATTTATATCAAGGGTTATGTTTTGCAGCAATTACAGCTCTTCTTGTTCTGCCTGTTTTCTCATGCTGGCTGTGTACTCAACACACCCCATTCTGATCCTTTCCTCTGGTTGTATTGTATTACCTACCTTCTGCACACCTTTGCTTTCACATCAGATGGAATCACTGAAATAGAAAACTTAGGCAAAAATGTTCTTATGTGGTTTACTTCATTAAAATATTTTTGTAATTTCTTAAATCCACTTTATCCTTTTATCTTTGGCTAAATCCTAGTGCTGGAATACACCAAATGTAGTAAATCTGAGTGGAAATGCTTTACTGAACATAAAGTAAATATGTTTAGAAGAATACTAATCACCATGCTTCTACAAAAAACTTTAAACTGAGCCTGTGAAACAATATGCCTGATAGTGTTAACTGGTACCTGTTGTTTGTAATGCTTAGTAACTTTTATTTATTTATTTATTTTTCCCAAACTGAAAGGGCACTTGGCTATCTGATGTGGTCGTGCTATTACTGCAACTTAATATTGCCATGCTGGGGCATGCACAGATGACCAGTTCAACATTTTCTCTCCATTTATGCATGTGATTATTACAACATGTTGTTATGGTGATGTCAATTTGGCACAAGTGTACATCTATTTCAAAAAAAAAAAAAAATCAGATTTGCTAACCTTTTCAGTACACTCGCTTTTGCAGGTAAAGCTTTCATGAAATGTAATCATGGGAGACCTTTTATGTGAGAGAATGTTACACTGAAAAGAGAAAAGTCTAGTATTTCTCTCTAGCACAAGAACATTCTCTGGCAGAATTTCATGACCTCAGAAGTAGTCCTTTAATGTAGCAGCATTCCTTCTATATCCCTCTGGTAGATTAGGAGTCTTAGGAAAATATCTGAGGTGGGAAGCAGGTAGGTTGTTGATTTTTCTGTGGCAGAAGCACAATTTTTCCCTATCTGAGAGATTAGCGCATACTTTTATGACTCATATTTTGTTCCCCCAAACAGGGACAGGAAAATCTTTAAAAGTTGGCATCCCATTTACTAATACAGACCAAAACAACCTTGTCTCCTCACAGCAGCAGCAATTTTCTTCATCAAAGTCCCAGAGAAGACCAGACAAAGACATTTTTTTTTTTTTTCTCCCATGCTTTGTATGTACCAGTGCAAACATTTGCTTTCTTTTGGAAATTGTTTTAGCAAAACATTGCTTCTGATTACGAGGTGGTTAAATCATGTTCCAGTAACAGTTTATCTGCTGCTATTGCTACCACATTGAACAGAAGGAGTACTTCAATATCCATATTTTCCTTTTGATAAAAGTTAGGGATTATTAATAACATCTGCAAGCTTTGACTAATTCTTCTGTATTTCTGTAGTCTCATATCTGTCCCTTTTTGTTGATAACATAAAACAAACATAAAGTTATTAATCCCACATATATATCTTCTTGAACCTCAAGCAGTTAGGTTTGTTATTGTCATGTGAAAGGAAAACACAGTTGTGATTTTTAATCCCTTTAAAAGACATACATGTGTGTGTGTTTAAATAAAATGAGTAAAGTTCATTTCTGCAACTGGTATTTTGCTATTGCAGTAGATGCAGAGATAGATTTAAAAAAAATTATCCACACAGTATAGTTAATTATTATTTGAATACTATTTAAATATTATGACTAACCCTTCCTAAAACATTCATTGGTTTTCTGTTACTGAATAAGGGAAGAAAATCTCATATCTTCCCTTTTTTGGAGATCTTGAAACAAATGGAGAATTTTGGAAAAAAAAAATAAAAAATAAAAAATAAACAGTAAAGTTTTCAGTGTCAGTGTATTCATTTCATATTTTTGCCTATGGTCCAGAATCCAAGTAACCAAAATGGTTAGAAATCATTGACTCTGTCAGTCATTTATATGATTCAGTATAGAATAAACTGGCTAACAAAATCATGTTCGCTTGGTCCTACATTTCTTAGCAAAGTGTCTTTAATTCCTTTTATGAACTTCAACCAGGCAAGCAGAGCTTGCTTGCTGGGATTAGCATTGTGTGTGCCTTTATATTTGTTACCTCCTGTGAAATTGTAGAGTCAGTATAGTAATTTTGGACTGCTTTATGCCTCTCTTGACTGATTTTTATATGTATGTCAATGATGAAGCTTCTCAGTTTGCTAATCTGAGCCATAAATGGATCTGGGATGGACCACTGCATGATCCATTCTTCTTTAAAGTGATGCTGTCCCTAGTGGACCTGCTTAAATTAACAGTGACTTCAGTTTCCCTTTAGTTGCTGGCAGTTCCACATTAAAAGGTCCTCTTCATTTGGGACCAAAGATATCAGACATGAAGCACAAAAGATTGTTCACAATCCAAACTCCAAGAGCAGGAGTATTAGCATAGAGGGGAAAAAATATATATATAAAAAAATCCTATCTTAGACTGAGACAGATAAGTCTAGACCTGATTGTGGATTGTAGGTGTCCAAAATGCTGTGTATATCTGGAGTAGTCCAAATGGCCCCTTTCCTGCTTGAATATGACATGTGAATGTTGGTGAGACTGCTGGCATGAAAGACTGATCTTAAATCCTTGCCCAGGAGAGGCAATGAATGAGCAAGGTCTCCAGAGGTCAGAGTTAGCAGGTCATGATGTGGAGCTCAGCTGCATTTTAACTTGTCTCTCTCCCCAGAGATATAGTAGAATCACTTAATCTCCTGTTTATCATGCTGGGAACAGCCACCAGTAGGTTCCCAGTGTATGGACTATACCTCAGCTTGCTCTTTTCCTTGGTAGCATCCTGAGATATGTCATGTAGAGTCCGAGGGGCCAGTTATTCATCTCATCATTGCAATCCTTATGCTTTAGCAGACCTAAAAGAAACTTTTTTCCCCTCCCTGGTTTTCAAAACAGTTTCTCAGCTGGTTGTCTGTAAAAGACAGGGCAGCTGTCTTTGTATGTATTTATATCTAGTTCCTCTAAAACATCAGGAGGCATTCCAACTACAATGTGACTGGGTAGTTGCAAAACAAGACCATAAGAGATTTATAAATAAGACTTGAGCAGCTGGCTGCCAGCCTTATTTTCAAGCATCTTTCTTTGCCCTGCATGTGTTGTGGAAGTGGAGATGTCTGTTAGGAAAGGTTTCGTTTCAAAAACAACATCCTAATAATAATGATAAAACAATAAAACAAAATCCATAAAACCCCAAAGCTGGACAATCTGAGAAATTTGTAGTGTTAATGTTTCTTTGTTGTAACTAGACATTATTTAGCATGATTTTTGATATGCTTTAACTGAGGATCGATGGATAAAAAATGTAAAATCTGACAGGAAAAAAGAACAGGAAAATCTAATTATCTTCCCTTCCAGCCCCCAGTCTCCGAATAATTGGTGTATAAACCTGACACAAAGAATGAAATATCAGAACAATTCAGTTTCCTGATGCGGCAAGTGAAAAGGGGAAGACCCACTGATTTCTACAAATTGAATTTTATAAAATTCTATGAAGGTTTTAATTTCCAAAGAGAAAATTAGGGATTGGATTTTACCACCAAACTCTTTCAGCAGGAAATCTTCTCTTAGGACAGAGCACCATGCAGATTTCATGATGGCAGGATGCACAGATACAGCACAAAGACGTACCAGGGTAGGTTCAGACGGGACATTAGGAAAAAAAAAAAAAAAAAAAAGTTATTGTGAGGGTAGTCAAACACTGGCACAGGCTTCCTAGTGAAGTGGTTGATGCCCCTTGGCTGTCAGCATTCAAGAGGCATTTGCACAATATCCTCGATAATGTGTAAAGTTGTGGTTAGCTCTGAAGGGGTCAGGCAGTTGGACCAGGTGATCTTTGAAGGTCCCTTCCAAGTGTTCTGTTCTATTTGTTGTTTATAACTGTGCCTCCCCCACCCCCATGCTCTACTTGTGATTACATAAACTGTTTAGATGAATAGTGTGTTGGCATAGCCTGAGATCTGTGTTCATCTGAAGTACAGATGATTGCCATATCAACACTTGTAATGTGCTCAAACATCCTTGTTGGAATTATAGGATGCAGCTGTACAGCCAGCTCAACTTTTCAGTGCCAGGAGGTGACGCTGAGCATGCAAGTGTACACAATTGCAAATATAGTCCCTTCATAAGCCTAACCCCAAATGTGCAGATGTTCCTGAATAACTTTTTACTTTTTACCAGTTAACACTTCTTATGGATTGTGTTTCTGTTGAACAGTGATGGGAGATAATTGTCAGATAATTGTCAGAGGGAGTCTTCTTTCCTCTCCACAATACTTACAAAGCAAGGCCTAGTCAGAATACAGCCTTATTTGGTCAGACTAAGTTTTATTATTTCTGTCTACTCACGTCCAATGCCAATACTGCTAAAATTATTTTTTTTTCTGTTATCTCTAAATTAATAGACTAGTACTACTTTTTTGAAATGTTACGTGTCCGCTTCGAAATTAAGGAAATATGTACCCTCCTCAAAACCAGAAAGTCTACAGACTTTATGACATCTTCAGCTAGAAATAGGGAAGTGGATGAGGAAGTCGTGTTCAGAGAGGTTAAGTGAAATCAATAGGAAGCTGTGTGCTTCAGCAGTCAGATCTGGATTAGTGCAGTGATGTTACTGAAATATTTACTATGTCATTAGCAAAGTCTGATTATCTATCCTAGACTCCATACAGTCCTCATATATGAAAATGAATATTTAACTGTTTTGTTGTTTCAGCTTATATTTTTAAGAGATGATATGGAAGACTGGAAGATATTGATATATGAATAGATATAGTATCCTTCCTTAAGGCTTACAGTAGGTTTACTATGTATTTTTTCCTCCTCATTCTTAATACCAGGATCACAATATAGGATCAATTTAGTCTCCTTACATTCTAACTTTAGCAAAGCAGCAAGAAACAAAAATTACTGTAGATAACATTTTATAATACTTCAGGCTGTGTTGACTGCAGTGAAAATCCAGATCTTTGAGTGCACAGATATGCCTTTAAGCAGTTGAGTTTTGAGGTCTAGTATCAAGTGCCTAAAATATATCTTGTGCTTTGTCGTGTTCTAAGGGCATTTGTTCAACAAAATGTTCTTCATCCCTTGATCTCTTCACCATAAATTGATATGTCCTTCTGGGTATTTCAAACAGCTTCCTTCCTTCCTTCCTTCCTTCTTTCCTTCTTTCCTTCCTTCCTCCCTAACAGCCTGTACTATTCTTGTACAACAGGAATTAAATTAATCGAAAAAAAAAAAAAAAAAAACATGATTTGCTAATATTTTCAATCAGCCCCTATACTGGATTCCAATCTTTGGGTCAGATTGTTAGCAAGTAGTTAACTGTTTAACCAACTGAATGTTCATATCAAGCATAATCAGGCTGATTATGTTCAAGTGGTTGAAAGTTCAATGCACAAAGATAAACAGGATAACAATTATCTTCCAAAATTCCTTTACATGAACCACAGGGGGTGCTTGTACTCAAGATTAGAGTCCTGAATAATTTGTATCATCAACACAATTCTGTTTTTAGCTTCGTAATGTGTTTTGGAAAAAAAAAAAATCAGCATGGAAATGATTGAAGTCAATTTTTATGTTAATCCTCAGACACTGTGAGTAGGAGTAGGAGATGAATGTGATTTCAGACTTTCAGCAAAAGAAAGTCAAGCAGTTAAAATTCCGAGCTCTGAAAATGCAAGATAACTGCTTATTCCAGGTATTCATTCAAAGAAGATCCTAGCATGTCCCAAAGATTAAAAATGAATCTTGTAAAAGAAAATTAGTTTGCAACTAAGAAAGAAAACATAGTGGCTAAAATAATATTTTCTTCTTTGTTCTTTAGGGTAGGCAAAGCTCTTGCCACTTAGATATTATACCATATTGTTGTTGCACCTTTTAATACATTTTGAAGGTGTTCCCATCCAATAAGTTTTGTATGGGGAAAAGTGGGGAGAGGAGGAAATGAAGGACTCTTGTAACCAAAACACAGATCCTGGGAAAGAGATAACTTGTCATTTCTAGCTGGTAACAGCACAAAAGTCTTGGAATGTGCCTGTATACTAGAAGTATGGCATTAAATTAGGATTTTAGACATTTTGTTTTACTGGCTTTTGAATACACATGATATTTAAATATTAGGTATATGCATCTCTTTAGTCCTTAGTTGTTTATCCTCAAATCATATTTTCTTAATAAGAAGGCTCTTATGTATAGGTGCATACATATTTGGTTCAAGACACAGGTAATACCACAACCAGTAATTTGACATACTTTTTAAAAATAATATCTTAAGATGCATGTAGGCTGAAGAGATAAAATCTTGTAGGCCTTGATTGAGCAAAACTGTTCATGTTAATGAAAATTTGCATGAGGAAGGACTGAAGGGGAGGAATACTGAATAGGTAAATTCACAGGATTTTATGATAAAGATTCAAATAATTTTTTGTTGTTCTTTTTTTGTTTGTTTTTTCCTTCTTCAGCTTGGCATCCAGGTGAACTGTTTATTAACTGTTTAGCAGAGATCTTATACAAAGACCATCAATATTAGTGCACTGTTTTCCAGAGCAGTGTTTGAGTGTTGTTATAAATGTATTAGATAGTTTATGAAGTTCTAACTTCAAATGCTCCCAGCCTGAAGGTAATATATCTATCTTCATCATGGTGTTGGGCACACAGGTGATTTATTAAACACCTGTGGCTCATGTGTTGGAGGTATTATAGGCTAGATGCCCTGGTGGATTACTCTGAGCATTGATGAAAATCAGAAAAGCACAGAAGATATTTTTTTTCTTTTTTAGTCATCTTGAGTCCTTAAAGGCTTAAAGAAATTGCATGAGTTAACCATTCAGACATGGGAAACTCATGTGAACCACCACAATTGAAGTAATTTATGCTTAATCATCATAACAAATGGCAAATATGTTACAACAATAATGTAGGTATAGACATTGCTTATTTTTTCATGAAAATAATTTCATACTTCTTTTTCCAGTGGAATCTAAACCAGTCATATTCATGCAGTTAAAGTATGATTTTTATCCAATGGGAACTTTTTAAAGTTGTTATTTTTTACAGCTTAATTTTAGAGGAATATTTTCTTCATAAAGGTCACACACAAATGATACGAAGCACTGAGGTCCCAAATGCATTTGAATAGGCATGTTGACATTCCTATAGTGTGTGTAGGCTAAATCATAGCCCTGTGTTCTTTTTTTTTTTTTTTAAAAAAAAAAAAACTAAAAAAGGAAAAATGTTGTCTAATTTAGATATGCTTATGTTAGAAATTATACTAGGTGCTATTGTTGAAGCTTTTTGTTAACACTTTAGAGCTAGGTGTTTTGTCTGAGTATTAGCTTAAAAAATAGCTAGGTGTTTTGTCTGACACCTTTGTGTTTCAACACAAAGCTTAGAAAAATCTAAAAAGAGAAAGAAAATGAAAGAGACCAAAATCCAAAATATGCTTTTTGTTGTTGTTGTTGTTAATACGCCTTTGCTGTCTGTCCTCTAGAAGAAGCACATGATGCAGTAATAATATGGGATTATAGACAATAGAAGAATTACACCATTGTTTGGCTGATCATTGAAACAGGAATAATTTAATGAAGTCAGGTAACAAGCTGAACAAGTTTAAAACAGTGTTTTTTATTTCACAGCACTTTTAAGATACGCCTTCAGAAAAACTATGAAATCTTGTTCCAAGACCTAGTGGTACCTGAAAAAGTAGGTTGCTTCAGAGGCTTGAGTCAAGCCTGAATTCCCCATTTTCTTGATTGTATGTCACATATTTTGGTGATCTTTCCAGTTGATAGAAAGTTCCTTGGTAACAGTAGATGATGATTCAAAGTATGGAAATTTTGCTGGATATATGTAATTTAAACATTATCTTTTAGTAGACACAGATTCTTGCTGGTAAACATTAGTTCAAAATAGAGATCTAAGTACAAGAAAGTTAATCATAATCAACAGCATGTAATGATTCCTTCTGTAAATTGTCATTGATTACACTGAGGATTATATGCTCCTCTGTTTAATCGTTCGTAATGCAAATATGAAAAATGAAGTGCATACTTATTATTTCTTGTATAAATACATTTTCTAGTAAATGATTTGCAAAATTCTCATCCAATCTGATATTTTCTGAACAATTGCACTTGAAGGCATTTGTCCAAAATATTTCTCTGTGAATTTCAAGTGCATTTCTTCTTCCTCTGAAATACTTAGGATATTCAACATCCAGCTAAAGAAAAACAACAGCAACAACAAAAACAACATATTGTATACTGTAACGAAGAGAGCTTTCACAGGAAACAAATGTTTCATGTTGTAGGTGAGAAGTTTTCCATCTCAATACCTATTAGTTGAATATACTTTTGTAATTGGTTTGGGTTAATATTTGTAAATAAGCAGGTGTGAACAGCAGTGTTTAAAAGACAGTGTTTTGAATGAGCTGGAGGTTTCAAAAGGTGTACCAGAAAAGGACTTGATTTAAAGTTGTACAAAATTTAAAAAATAAATAAATAAATAAAATATCACCTGATAACAATGGTGTGTATTTTCTTGGCTCATACCTAGCATCAATCACAAGTTTAATTAGTTTTAATATGGCATTCCTCTGCAGTTTCACCTTGTCTTCAGTTCAACTTACTTCTATTCAGATGGGTCACTTATCTCACTAGAAATTTGTCCCAGTTGTCCTTGACTATTCCTCACACATAGGGATCTCCTAAGCATAAATGACTACTTTTACATGGAGGTTCACTTGTATTCCAATGCTTTTTGGTTTTGTATTCAGTATGATCTGCGTTCACTAGGGAGCAAACTCCTTCTTGGAACCAGTTGAGAGGTACCTCACGTTTATAGAAAGAGCACTCCTGTTGGTAATTTGAAACAAACAGAAAAAAAAAAAAAAAAAAAAACATTGCCTTCTCCCCTTCCAGGAAAGAATCATCTGAAATTGTTTCCTTGCATAAAACTTGTTAGTAAGTTCCCTATCTTGTGTGACAGTTTCCAGTACTTTCTGTGGCTAACACGAATGTGGTGAAAATACAAGGTACCCCATGTTCTCAGGCAAATAGACACTGTCAAAGACTAAAGTGTCAAAAGAAAAACCGTTGATAAGTAAAAACAGCAACAATACCAATGACCAGATGGTGCTCATAGAAAACTTGAAAGAATTAATAATTTTGTTCTGTAGGCTGGTAGCAAAAATATGTTTTCTATATTTAAATGAAGATACTTTACTGAAGAGTTTCAGAGTAATTGTAATTTTCTTAAAACTTTTTGTCAAAATCATATTAAATAATAGTAGTCCATGTTCCCAGAACTAGGGAACTTGGTTCAAACACTAAATGATGGTAATTTAGAGAGACTGTTTAAATACAGGTAGAAGAGAACACCAACTTGTTTGGAAGAACAGTCAATGACAACTCCATGCCTCATTTCAATACTATCTTTTATTTAGTTCAAACCTTTCTCTCTTCCTTGTCTTTCCTGTTGAATGTTTCTCCTTGTCGATGATGCAGCACACTATCTTGTGTCATCATCTGGCCAGGTGTTTGGCAACACAGAAGACTTAAAAATAAATATAAAAGTATTAAAGAAAAAAAAATAAAGTAGACTGTGCAGTTGTGTGTTGGAGAATAATATATTTTAGTATTTTTTAAATTACTCTTTTGAACTGCAATCTCAATGATACCCACAGTGTTTTCAGAAGAGCCAGGATGCTTAGCTTGAAGAATCCTAATGCATTCACTTGCTTTATACATCAGATCACAGTTTAGATAGCTACGAAAACTTTTCACACTTTAACACAGTTTTCTGTTTTCATTTTTAAAATACATTTTATGACTCATGAAATAATTGCTTGAAAGTTTTACTACAGAATTTGAATGCTTACTAGGTAAAGTTTATCTTTTACTGAGCTTTATATTGCGTTATATTATATATGCTGGAAGAGGTTACAATAGTGTAACCTTTTGTTGCCTTGAGGTTACAATAGTGTAACCTTTTGTTGCCTTGCACTCCCTTGCTGTTGATCATTTATTGTGATTTGGGAAATAAATTAATTAATTATTATTATTATTATTATTATTTAAAAAAAAAAAAAAAAGAAGAACCAGAATGAACCTGTGTTTCCATTGTTAGGCTAAATTATATGATGCCCCTTCCCTTCATGCCAGTGCTATTGCTAAGCCTGCAAACAATAAGAGACACTATCAAAAATACTTATTTCAGTGTTTTAGCACACAGACTTCGCTATTCATGTTATTTTATATTTTATTTTTCAATTTTTTACTTTTCTTGTCACTGCTTTATGAAGAAGCGTATATTCTTTTATTCAGAAACAAACAAGATCCATGAAGTTCTTAAGCATAAGAGATGCCCTATTGGTCTTTGGATTTTCCACATTATGTCTGGATGTACTGAGTATATAACATGTAAGAGTCACTTATTGCAACCTAGTACTTCTTGTTGTGAACAGCAGTGATTCTGTGATTCTCCGGTTATACATTAATCTCTTTCAGTATTCTGTTGCCTTCTAGAGTCAAAGTAAACAAGAAATAAGAGTTTCTACCATTATGGGCAGACAGCTCTCTTTATTTATTTTTTTTTTCTTGTCTGTCTTTAAAATGACAGTTCAACTATAAAGCTTTTTCAGAGAGAATGTTTTATATACACATAAGTACATAAATATTATTTATCTCCTAAGATAATAGCATTATAAGCATTATGCCTGGAGTACTCTGAGAGTATTATTTTCTCGATGAAATGCATGGGAGAGGGATTCATTTTATGAATAATGTAAGAATAAATATTTTTACACAAATTATTGAAGAAAATAGGTATTAACAAAAGTTAGTTGGGATTGCTACCCTCTACTCAGACTATTTTCAAAAGTATTTGGTAATGAGGTTCTTCATTCTTGTCAATAGTAATAAAGTAATAAGTATTTAGGCCCTTAAGATTTTTTTGCCTGTCTATTGTTTAATTATGGTAACAAAATTATTTTAAAATTATCTATACCTATTTGTGGATTTAGGAAGTAATGTGTGATTTATGCTAGTTATTCTTCAGTCTAAGAAATGTAGTGGTAAAGGTAGCGGAGAATAAACCTCATTTAAAATCAAAGACAATACAAACATTAGTAAAACTGGTAGTATGTCATGTAATTACAGTTATGTTGAACCGTAACTTTACATAGGCAGCGAGATTAAATCAGCATAAAACTAATATAAATGAATCAGGTAAAGGAGAATGGAAGCTGGTTTTGTTTGTTTGTTTGTTTGTTGTTGTTGTTCTTGTTTGTGTTTTTTTTTTTTTTTCCCCTTATATGTAGCCTATGTTAGACTTTCAATTTATCTCTTTTTATCTCTCTTGCTGCTACAACATTGACTTTTTTGTTTCTCCTTTGTTCTTCCATTGTTACAAGTTCTACTCAAATCAGTGAACTCTGCAATTTAATTGAAGATAATATTACAACAGTCATGTCACACACCTTTCTTTCAGTAATGAATGTCGGTTTCTCTAGTTTTCTCTTGTACAACACGACAAAAACCAAAACAAACAAATGAAGGCATTGGCTGATCTTCCTTCCTCCTCCTTTTTCCTCATAGGAGAGGACTACAATGTTTCTGATGCATTTACTCTTGGAAGACAAATGAGAACATTCAAATTTTGTGGATTGGAAATCAATGTGCACAAAGCAAGAAAAATGGGCAATGTTATCAAGCAAATAGTTTACACTGTCTGTGAATTTCAGGGGAAAAAAAAAAAAAAAAAAAAAAAAAGTCATTTTACTATCCTGAGGTAAGTTGGCAAACTGCAGCATTATCAATTCCAACTATATTCCCAACTCCTACTGGTTTAGATATATACCCTTCTTACAAAATGTTGCTCTTTCTGCCACAATGCACAGTGCTTGGCGTTGATTTACAGTGGTCCCAGATACGTATTGATAGAAGTTTAGTGCTTTTTTTGGATACTACCTAATTACTTTTCTAAAAAGATATGGTCAACAATAATATTTTTCTCTGTATTTGAAATAGTTGCCCACACTTTGTATGCCAAATTGTTCATCTTTCTTTTTTAAAGCTTATACAATGAGATTTTCTCACATTGATATGCTCAGGTCCCTTATCGGGAACTGTTTTAAGGAAACTATTTGTAGGTAACCACATTCAACTAAATCCAGTAGAGCTCTTTCATGATGAATGAGTCCTATAACCAATTACAGAACAGAACATTTGCTGCTCTTTTACATCATGGAATGTGACCTTTGCATCGGTTAGGCTTTGCACCTGTTGATAATTCTTTTTAAGCATAAAATTGTCTATTCTAATTCTTACCTATTCTGTCGTGGTGCCTTCCATGTGTAGAATGTAATTACAAAGTGTAATTCTGCAGAATATCTGTTAAGAGAAAAAGTTTAGGTGGAATCTTGGCCCTATTAAAGTAGATTAAAAATTCCATTGCCTGGAATGAAGTTAAAGACTCTAGTTGTGGTTTTGTACAAAATAGGCTAAGAAGAAGCCCAAAAAAATGTCCATCAGTTGTGGGTATTTTTTATCTCAAATGTAAGTTGTCTAAAGAAACTAAGACGAGACTGCTTAATTTCCATGGTTTAAAATCTTCTGACCCTTTCAATAGTAAATTCTTAAATTATCCAAAAAAAGGTATGATTTCTGTCACTGAAAACTACAGTTTGTTGTAAAAGAATCAAGAGTAAATCTCTAGAAAATAGTCATTTCAGTCAAACCAGGGTAGATTTTTTGGCACTGAAGGTCTTAGTCTCTATTTGAAAATGTGTTGCTTTATTTATGAGATTTAAGAGTTTAATGAAAATAATTGCCTTGAAGAGGATGCTCTTTTGTTAATGCAGAAGTAACTGTAAGTCAATTTTAAAGGACTTTTTGCAGTTAAATTATTTTGATCTGCCAAAAAATGTGCTCAGATCTATATGGAGATTTTACCTATGCATGTTTATTTGAATAACAGAAAGCCAGACCATTTGTTTACTTAATCTATAAAGAGACATTAGGTTTAAATTTCTAAAAGCATACTGCTGGCTTTACATTTGTACATTATAAGTAAAATTACAGCTACCACAGAGAAAAGGTTTGGGTTATTCTCTAG
This sequence comes from Stictonetta naevosa, assembly GCA_011074415.1. Classification (NCBI taxonomy): domain Eukaryota; kingdom Metazoa; phylum Chordata; class Aves; order Anseriformes; family Anatidae; genus Stictonetta; species Stictonetta naevosa. The sequence goes on from CM021700.1 coordinate 31,816,539, forward strand.
GAAAATACGGTTGGGAATTCTTTGTGGGACAGAGAAGATTCTAAAGCTAAAAACAAACCATGTCTACCACTCTTCAGTCTCTTTTCTAGAAGACGCTATCCACATTAGCTTGAAAAATTGACAGGATAACATATAGGTAACAAGTTAACCTTATTCCTTTGCTTGTAAATAATGTTACAATCAACTTTACAAATTGAGTTTTATTCTCTGCTTATCTTCTGTTGTCAGAAGAATTTAAAATCTGCCGAATTGAAAACACGCAACCAAAACACACTTGGTTTATTTTGTCTGGAGTACATAATAACTTTCCTGAGTTTGCTGGCCGTGCTGTTTGAAATAAATTATGCTTGTTTTGTAATATTGGACAATGTCTGTCGATAGTATGGCACCTTGTCATGCACTTCAAAAATGTTTGTGAATGCTGACGGCTCTAGAGTCTTGAATTTTGATTAAGGAATAAAACTTTGAAAATACTGTTTGCTTCTCTAAAATGTTCATTACAAATAACTTTATTGCACTTTGATTTTTGTTTCCTTTAATCATCTTCATTGCTTAAAGTTGAAAAGGCAAAATAAGTATTAGGTGTTATTGGGAATGTAATAGAAAACATTCAAACCCATGACCACATCTAGAATAATGCATGCAATTCTAATTTCTTTACCAAAAGAAGTGCATTAGAAGTATGGAACAACTTACAGGAAGCTAAATGGTGTAAGACATAAATAGGTGTCCATATAAAGATACTTTTACTGATGTGAAGGAAGAATATGGAGTGAAGAAGGAAAGAGAGTAGAAGCAGTATTAGAATTGTGTTAGAAATTGGCTAAATTCAGAAATTTTAAGGTAGTAATACATCATTTGCAAGGTCATTAATATGTTTCCCAAGAGACAGTTAAGCAAAAAGTGACATAATTTTTAGTTTTCTATGATTCAATGTGATTCATCAAAGGACACACATTCCTTTATGAGCATAAGGTTGTAGCATGTGTTTTCTTTCTTCATATTTGATTATTCGGTCAACCGATTTAATATTTTTTGCATTAATATCTAAAGCTGGAAATGATCAATAGAGATGAATAATGCAAAAATGGCAATTATATCAGACAGTCTCTGATATGGATTATAAGTGACATACAGGAATGAATAAAAGGCTGAACAATGATAAGGAGAGAACTAGACAATAATGGAGAAAAATGTTTTCCCAGACTAGCACACACAGTTCAAACCCATGGATACACCAAGGAGGAAATAAAATCTTTAGGCATTTTTCCAGCCTCTAATAAATCACAGAAAATGAGTCAATCTTCATCAAACTATGTTTCAGAAATATCAGCAGATCTCCTGGAGAGGTTTTCTATTTTGGGTACTTAGGGATGAAGGAGTGAGAGGTGTTCATTTTCACCTCTCAGAAAATATAAGGGAAATTATTATATAAGGATAATTATAAAATATAAGGAAAAATATTTTCTCCTGAAAGAAAATATATATCAAATTAATGCATACATTAAAAAAGTTTCAATTAAGAAAGGTAAAAAAAGGTTCAATTAACAAAGGTGGCCTTTTTTATAGCAACTCTTGCTGGCCAGACCAGACTAAAGACTGCATGAGGACAGAAAATTTTTAGATGACAGTCTTCACCTATTGCAGAAAATGTTGTTCTTCACTTAAAAATGTTAGGTTCTTTCGAAAAAAAAAAAAAAAAAAAATCCAAAACTCGTATATATCATTGTGATAACAGGTCCTAAAAACCAAAACTTTCTTTTTAATTATTATTTTTTAATTAAATATGCATCCTTCACTAGTAATGACTCTTGGGGTGTGGAGAGGGAGTAAACTCAGCTGCTATTTGAAAGCAGTAAGGATGGAAAGAAAATTGAGGGATTAGACATCTAATAGCTTGGGCCTTGACTCAGAGTTCACATATTGATTGTTTTAGAGCCATCTTCTGTTCTAATTTCAGAGACATTTAATTCTCTTCACCCACTGTGTATATGGAAATACTGTATCTAGCAGTAGCAGAAAATTCCCTTGCTTATGTTAAACTGTTGTGTAAAAATAGTCTATATTATATCCGGATTGTATTTATTTATTTATTTAAATTGTATTTCTGTTTTCTTTAAAAGGTAAGAGAAAGGGATTAATGAATAATTGGACCAGACTCTTACTATCAACATCAGTAAGGAAGAGATCAGTGTAAGTTCATTTTAGTGGTAAAGGAACCAAGCAACATTATTTTCTCAGATAATAAAATGATTATGTAGTGAGATCAATGCATGCTCATGGGAAAGGCTGTTGGAATCATCTTATTGGTACATAGTTTTGCTTTGTTGGTCATGTCTTTCTCTCTGCTCTTATCACAGGCTTTCCAAGTTCTAGTGAACACCAAATCAATTTTATTTTATTTATGAAATGATTTTTCAGGTAAAACATGAGAAATAAAATTACTTTAATGTCTTATTAATTTATTTTTGATTTCTTTTTTCAGTGCATGTGCTATTTCAGAAACTGAGTGGAATTAGCTTTTTATAAGTAGCAGTATTTTTGATTATTACTACTCTTATTGGGGTAATTTCTATGTCAAATGTTTATTGCTTGTGCAAATATTTGCACACACAAGGAAAGCTTAAGCTGAAGGACCACTACCTAGGCCCTAAATACTGTTGTTAGTGTTACACGGCTAATGTGAAGTATTATCTTGTGGTATTTCTCTGTATGTGTGAATTTATTATGAAGTCAAGCACTGAGTCTACGCTTTAGTCCTAGAAAAAAAAATGGTTTGAAAATGCAGAATAATTGGGGATTTTTCTAGATAAAATTGCCTTGATTTTTTTGTATTATTTGCAGATGGGACTTTGAACTGGGACTTTGAACTGAGACTTTGGATTAATCAATATAATTATGAGCCTCAGGCAGGCCTCTGTGCTCTTGCCTTTTGCCCCACCTTACTATTTTTTTTTTCTTTTTGATTGGATGTCCACTTTGAGAAATGATCTGTCCTTTCATATGGACTGCAGGGTATGTGCCATATTTGGGATTATTTTCATTAAATTCTCTCTACTGCATGAGTTGCCTTAAAACCGATGTATTTTATAAAGAGGAAAAATAAAACTGTCAATGGCTTGCAACAACTTTAGGGACCTCCAAAGATATCCTATAGAATCCTTGTAGGCTTGTCAGTGAGAGGGAGATGTTTAGGAAATAAAGGCTACTAACTGGGAAAGGCTTTTATTAATTTCCATATCTGCTTGTAAAGGAATTATTAACAAGTCAATCGTAAAACTATGTAGTATTTTCTTCATGATAGCAAAAATTTATTTTACAAACTGGGTAAATGATCTGGAGGAAATGATAGAAAAGGAAAACAACCTACTATAAATGTGAGAATGTCTGTGAGAGACCAAAAAGACAGAACAGTGAAGAAGAGGCAAATGTGATTGTAGAATATGTCCAGCAAGATATTTCCAACAGAAAAATACTACTGAACAAGATTGGTGAGATCTCATTTAGGAAGCCATATATGATCCGAGTCACCAATTCAAGAAAGATGAGGCCTGGAGAGATGCAGAGAACCCAGAAGGGAATGAAAAATTTGTAAAAGAATAAAAGTGCTTAACAGGTTTAGGCAAAAGGGAGCCTGACAAGAGAGGGTACTATATGCATATTAAAAATGTGTCAAAAGTATGAATACTAGAGAGATTTTAGGCACCCTCTCCAACTGGGACGGGGTTTCGTCTACTTCATTGTTCTGACTTCTGTTCTAGACCCTCATACCTGTTATATAAGGGTAGATGGGAAGGTGAGGTGGGCAGGGAGAGGGCTCACCTACCACCCCGAACAGGAACCTGCCTCCATTCCCTCCCTTGGCCTAGGTCCCTTTCTACTGCCTGGAGGGATGAGGGAACTTTTGTCTTCTGCGTTGCAGGAGACAATCGTGCTGTGGCAGTCTGTCTCACAGAGGGTAGAGTACACCTCCACCAGTCAATTTCCCTCTCTGACTTCCTGATGCTCCTCAGCCTGCTCACCTCCTCCCGAAGCTCCACTACCTGCCTGAGCAGCTCTTCAATCTGGGCACACCTCCCACAGGCATACCCCTTGCTGCTGCTGTCGGATACCGACAGAAGACTCGGGCACACCCTGCAGCCCAAGACCTGGATGGCCGCATGTTTCCCCGAGCCCTCTGTCTGAGTAGCCACATCAGTGACTGTGGCTGGAGAGGCCGTGAGAGATGCGGAGGCCATGTTTTTCTGCCTGGTTGATACCATGGCTAGCTTCCTCGCAAGCAGGTTACAAGTACTGAAGGGAAAGACCGCTGCAGTCTTCTGTGGTGAGGAGCCCTCCCTGCTCACCCTGCCTGCGCGAATTTCAACTAGCCATAGATACACCTACTCTGAAAATTAAAAGTAGATTTCTAAATATCAAAAGTTGCAAGGTTTGCAACAGTCTCCATAAGAGAGCAGTCAAATAATTCCAAAAATTCTGTAGGTACTGAGGTCATACAGCACCTGAAATATTTTATGTTTTGCTAATTAATTGACAATTTTTATTTCTATATATATTTAACCTTTTTATCATTAATGACTTAAAAAATACGCTTTGGAGGGTCTGAGACTCATTACCAGGCCCTGCAGACATGCTTTTATTCATTAGACTCCATGATGCATTAGAGCTACTTGTCTGCTCTTGGTTGTTATGAATACAAATGAATGTTTGTTATGAATACAAATATGACTCAGCACTGAATAGGCATATGTGAATTACCAAGTGGTTACATTGTGTTAGGTATGAAAGATCAATGGCATGGTGTATTCTTATTTTATTACCTGTTTATTTTAAAGTACTTAATTTAGTGCTGGGGGAGTAGGTTCTCTTGAAGCAATAAACATCTGTTGCAGATGTTAAGTCTGAGCATTTGCACTTCATAATGCTCTTGTTCTTTCTGCTACTAGAAGGAAAAAAAGAAGCACCAGGTATGTGTTAGTTGAAGTGTGTGTGACTTGGGTGTGACATGGTTGACATGGACATACAACATTAGGTAGGAGTTTCTTTTGCCAGATCCAAAAACATCTTTTCTGTTGTAGTTCACACATAAACAATATGAAAATCAGAATGTAAATTATATTCTAGTATAAAAATAATTTCAAAATTAATATGTTCATCTTAAATCCATATATATCTTAAAAAACAAAAACAAAAAAACAACAAAACTACACCCTAAGCATTAGTGAATATTGGTGCATTTTGGCCACTATTTTAAAGCTTAAAGTTATATTTCCACTAAGTTTGGACAACTGACTTCTGATGTTTAACTTTGGATAGTTTTTAAGTGGTCACATTTACGTCAGGTGATTGATATTCCATACATAGTAAAGCAGACCTGATAGCATTTCATAATTGTCACGTTTCTCCATCAATTTTTACTATATGACCTTACTTCAGGTATCTTTATAACTTTAAAATGCAAGCACAGTGACCATCCCTCCCCTTCCTCTCTCCATATGGTCTCTCTTTTAGATATCTACTTTTCCTGCTATTTCAGCTAAAATAGATTAGCTATTTTCTGAAACAGAATTAATGAAATATTCTTATTACCCATGCTAATAAAATCATATTACCATTTCATCCAAATGATCTCATATCCTCTGTATGTTAGAGCAGAGGCTTGAGATCAGAGGAACTATATTTTGCCTGGGACGACTTTTTCCATCTTTATGAAATTTGCCTCTCAAGTCACTAGTCTCTGAAAAATCTCATTTTACAGATGTTTACTTGAAACATATGAAGTTTGGTAGCTCAAGTCTCTGAAAATGCCCTTGGCACTAAGCCTTCTCCGGAAATACAACTTCTGAATCAACTGTTGCTGTTATCATTCCTCCCTCTACAATTCATTTTCCTGCAGGGATTTTGACAATGGGGACCACTTAGCCTGCATTCCTCACTATCTCCCTAATATAATAGCATCTGCAAATGGTATCTGTGGGCTGGTAGGAGAGAGGATTCCACTCCATCTGGACCAGAATGACTGACCTTGATTGGTTATGCTGTTGCTGGTTCTTCATTACAGAACATACCAAGACAGTAAAGCATTGATTGCTTAGGACACTGCAGCTCACATAGAAAACTGCAGTGTCCTTTTGAATGTGGATTGCACAGAACACAAGTGAGACCCATCCCCTAGACAGTGTACAATTTGCTGTATAATGTTTAATTAATTTCAAGGTCTCAAATCCATATATTTAGATGTACTTTTCTGACTTTACTAAAACTGAGTTTAAGAAGGCTTTCCAGATGGGTGACTGACAAGATGAAACATTCAGGGTCTAATTTTTTACCAGCATTGGATTACTTTCTTTTTATATTTTATTTTTCTTCTGCAAACTTTTTTTCTAGTTAAAGGAGGAGGAATAAAAAAGGAAGTGATTTTTTTTTTTTTTTTTTTTTTTAAAAAGGAAATTCATTTTCTGTAAAATGGTAATCATAGTGATGAACACAGTACAAGATCTGGGAATTACTAGAAGAGAAATTGTGGAAATTGTGTCCTTTCAGGAACTGAAAGGCATTTTACTCAGCACTGTGTTTAGGTATGTAGTGAGGAAAGGGAATTAAAATTAATACTGAAAATGGGCTCACTTAGTAACCATAGAGCATATAGATCTCACCTCAGCATACTCACATATTGTGCATTCAAATTGTTTTTAGTACATACCTACATACCTTCTTATTCCCTAGTTATGACATCTTTATTTGATGTTGTCATAATGAATAACCACTTTTCTACCGCTTCATCTTTCTTTTTTTCTTTTTTTATTTTCCACTTAATTATTAAGTATAAAGTTTTAAACATGACAATTTTAATATTGGCGGAAACTTTTTTTTTTTTTAATGACTCCTTCTTTCTTTTTGGTATATTTCTCAAGCTCCATTTGCTTTGTACATGTAAAAAGGTTGCAAAATATATACCATTCTGAATCATAATTTCCAAACCATTTTTGTCATCTTCATTTTTCTCATCTGCTTGGTTTTTAATTTGTCTCTTTAAAATGTCATGTCCCAGACTGAATCCAATAAGTCCTGCTCTTGAAACTTGAGTATTGCTGAGCAGAGCAGAAGGATTATTGTACTGGTTTGACACATACTGTTACGGTTAATATAATCAAGCATAGCATTTGTCTTTTCTTTTTTTTTTTTTTTTTTTTCTTCCAGTATAAGCATCTTATATTTGATTCTCAAGCAATTTATATTTTAATGTGTAATAACATATCTATATTTGTAGGAATGTTCCTTGGCCCACATTTCCTGTAAGTATTTGCTTTTAGTTCAACATTCACTAGCATTGCAAATTTTTGGACTGTAAAAACATGTATTTTAAATGTAATAGGCTATGGAAAACTAAAGCAAAATAATTTGGTTTGACATGTAATATACAGAGAATATGGTACAGATTAAAGGATTTTTTATTTTTATTTTTTAAAGATAAGTATTTTTAAGGGTCCCCAGCAGAGAGAGCTGTTTATCCAAAGTACTAGGAGCAGTTTGGAATTGCGATGTGGTTTTAAGTAGATGCAGGAAAACTGATCAGAAGATGATCAAAAAAGTGACTCCAGGAAAAATAAATAAATAAATAAATAAATAAATTCATAACTTGGTTAGGTCATGTAATAATCAACATGTGAGATAGATAAATTCAGGTGAAAGGACACACCATAGAAATATGTTTAGTATGTGATCTTGACTGAAAAGATAGATCTGCCCAGGAAACCTGTGGCCTGGCAGTAGAGAAAGTTATTGGGTAAATTAATTAATACAAGTTGCTAAATGACTTAGCATAACTGAGGCAAATGCTTATACATTCACTTGTAGAGGTACAAATTCACAAGTCTTAGTTCATTAATGAAATACTTAATATAGATCAGTTACAGTCTTTTTTTTTTTTTTTTCTTTTTTATGGTAGATCAGCATCCCGAATATAATGTTTTCATTGTTTAATGAATCTGCAATAACTTCACTGAGCCTTATCATAGAGGATAGATAGCAGTGAGTTACAACATTTTAATCATTTTGACTTACTGCAGTAGAATGCAATAATATTGCTATTAATTCAGGAAGAATGAACACAGTAACAGTGACATTTGAAACAGAAGGGAGAGTAGACACCCATTGGTAGTGTTCAAAAATTTGCTACCAAGATGGTTTCAGCTACAGATGCCACCTCCTGAGTGCTGAAATTGATTTCAAAATCAATAGTTGAAATAAATTGAAACTGGTACTCTAGGTCACTTTACTTTTTCACCACCAAATGGGCATGCAGCCATGCACTCTGCTGCAGATGTAAGTAATGTAACAGATTGACACTGAGGTAGGAGGGAAAAGGCTAAACTAACTTATCTTGGCTATTAAATGGTTGCATATAGTATGCCTGATAGATGGCTGTTTCTTATATGAGGAGAAATTACAGGTACCTTAAAGGAGGCTCTAGCAAGGTGGCAGTTGGTCTATTCTCCCACGTGACAGGACAAGCGGGAATGGGCTAAAATTGCGCCAGGGGAGTTTTAGGTTGGATATTAGGAAAAACTTCTTTACTGAAAGGGTTGTTAGTCACTGCAACAGGCTGCCCAGGGAAGTGGTTGAGTCACCATCCCTGGAGGTCTTTAAAAGATGTTTAGATGTAGAGCTTAGGGATACGGTTTAGTGGAGGACTTGTTAGCATTAGGTCAGAGGTTGGACTCGGTGATCTTGGAGGTCTCTTCCAACCTAGACTATTCTGTGATTCTGTGATTCTGTGAAATATTCTTAGGAAACACCTATAAAATACTACTATCACTTATATTGCTGTAGAACCTAGTTAACCCAACACATCAGACTCCTTTGAGTATAAGCTGTACATGTAAATACTTTCTTGGATTCAACCTATATAAATAAATAAAAGTCTACACATTTTAATTTCTGCTCAGTCTTTGAGACGGTGATATTTTCCCCTTTGCAATAAACCAAGTATTTTGACTTCTTAAATTGTAAATTGCAAGTGTACAACTGGATGATTTTTCTGTTCTCTCTCCTTTGTCAAGGCTGGCCAATTAAATATCCACCTCTCTCAAAAACAAGTAGAACTCTTCAAGTTCCTATTGACTCTCAGAGAAGACTATATAAAATTTTACCTCTGACTGTTGATCAGAAAAAAAAAGATAGAACTTTTCTGAAACCCTGAGTTTCAGAGGGAGGTCAAGAGTATTTTCTAGGCATATGGAGGTCATAGGAAGACATTCAAAGCTCACAGATGTTAAAAATATCACGAAATCAGAAATATGAGATAAGCAGTCATTGACTGTTGGTAATGAAAATGTTCTAATATTTACTTAAACATGGTCAATCTCAAAGAAAGATATTATCTGTAATGTAATTAATGCATGGATGTACCTGTACCTGGAGACTTAGGTAATATTTTTGTTTTGTTTTGTTTTGTTTGTTTTATTTATCTAAACTACTTTTACTATCTCTGCAATATTTATTTGTAAATGATGAAATGCATTTTCCCTATAACTAAAAAAAAAATAATATATATATATATTTAAAATCTCCTTCTATCTCTGAAACAACCTTAGGTTTAGGCAACCAAGATTAAGCCAAATTTTCTTCATTTGTCTGAACAGCATGGCAATCCGTGGCATTCTTTTGCTACTGAGGGTAAAGTGAATGGTGTTTGAGAACCAGCTGTAAAACACACTAGGCAGCCCCAGTTCCCATTGCATGTTAAATTTCTATTCTTGTATTTCAGAATAATCCAGAATGGCTATTCTACAGTAACTCCCCTCTGGGCACTATAATTCCACGTTATGAATATTTTTCCAGGGACTAAATTTGGCCATGTAGGTGGCTAGTGGATAACAGCTATTAGACTTTAAATTCAGTCCCTATTTCATCTCAGTGGCTCCCAGCTGCAATCAAGCCCTTACCATTCCTTATGGAAAATTTGTGCAAAATCCAGAAAGAGAAGTCAAGAGAAGCTTGAATAAGAACAGGTTAAAACCTCAGAATGTAGATTTCTCTCAGTTATGGGCACTTAGCACCTGGCAGTGTTGAGTCTATAGGCGCTTATTTTTTTTCTTGTGACAGTCAGACAAGTTTCCAGTTCCTGAAATGAGACTGAACACCATATAAAAATGAATACTCAGTATTTATGCTACTATAATTCTATTCAATAAAGTGGCTGGCATATGAGAAAAAACAAATGTTACATTAACACATTAACTAGTCCTAGCACTATCAAATTTCCCTTACTTTTCATTATAAAAGTAGTGAAGTCAGCTTTTATGGATAAGACATCTAAGAAATTCTCTATTGGACCATTTTCTCTAGGTGAAATTTAGCATATGTTTTCAGCAGAGGAAAAGAATTAATGGGAGCAACTCCCTGTTGCAGTTTATTCAGTTTGATTTTAGAGAGGAAGAAAGTGCTCATAGACTAGGAAAAAAGACAAGCACAGGGTTTTTGAGAGATGTCTTCTGTTATACACTAAAGTGTAGCTAGTGAAGTTTTGATCCCTTAGGATCTGAAATGTTATGGACTTATGACATGCAAATGACATTTATGACACGCAAATTCGTGAAGCGTTCCATATTTTTTTGGCCCAGCTGAAGTGCATCTACACCAATGCACGCAGCATGGGCAACAAACAGGAGGAGCTGGAAGCCATCGTGCAGCAGGCAGGCTATGACTTGGTTGCCATCACGGAGACATGGTGGGACCACTCTCATGACGGGAGTACTGCAATGACTGGCTATAAGCTCTTCAGAAGGGACAGGCAGCACAAAAGGGGTGGTGGTGTGGCTCTCTATATTAGAGAATCTTTCGATGTTGTAGAACTCGAGGCTGGGAATGACAAGGTCGAGTCCCTTTGGGTTAGGATCGGCGGGGCCAACAAGGCTAGCGTCCTGGTCGGGGTCTGTTACAGACCGCCGAACCAGGATGAGGAGACGGATGAGGAGTTCTACAGGCAGCTGACAGAAGTTGCAAAATCTTCAGCGCTTATTCTCGTGGGGGACTTCAACTTCCCTGACATATCCTGGAAGCACAACACAGCCCAGAGAAAGCAGTCTAGGAGGTTTCTGGAGAGCATGGAAGATAGCTTCCTGACGCAGCTGGTTAGTGAGCCTACCAGGGGTGGCGCCCTGCTAGACCTTCTCTTCACAAACAGAGAAGGACTGGTAGAGGATGTGATTGTCGGGAACTGTCTTGGGCAGAGTGACCACGAAATGGTGGAGTTCTCTATTCTTGGCGAGGCCAGGAAGGGGACCAGTAAAACTGCTGTCTTGGACTTCCGGAGGGCTGACTTTGTGCTGCTGAGGACACTGGTTGGTAGAGTCCCTTGGGAGGCGGTTCTGAAGGGCAGAGGAGTCCAGGAAGGCTGGGCGCTCTTCAAGAGGGAAATCTTAATGGCGCAGGAACGGTCTGTCCCCACGTGCCCAAAGATGAGCTGGTGGGGAAGAAGACCAGCCTGGCTGAACAGAGAACTGTGGCTTGAGCTTAGGAGAAAAAAGAGGGTTTATAATCTTTGGAAAAGTGGGCAGGCCACTAGGGAGGACTGTAAGGATATTGCGAGGCTGTGCAGGGACAAAATTAGAAAAGCCAAAGCTCATCTGGAGCTCAATCTGGCTACTGCAGTTAAAGATAACAAAGAATGTTTTTATAAATACATCAACACAAAAAGGAGGACTAAGGAGAATCTCCATCCTTTACTGGATGCGGGGGGAAACTTAGTTACAAGAGATGAGGAAAAGGTGGAGGTGCTTAATGCCTTCTTCGCCTCAGTCTTTAGTGGCAATACCGGTTGTTCTCTGGATACCCAGTACCCTGAACTGGTGGAAGGGGATGGGGAGCAGGATGTGGCCCTCACTATCCACGAAGAAATGTTTGGTGACCTGGTACGGCACTTGGATGTGCACAAGTCAATGGGGCTGGATGGGATCCACCCAAGGGTACTGAGAGAACTGGCAGAGGTGCTGGCCAAGCCGCTTACCATCATTTATCAACAGTCCTGGCTATTGGGGGAGATCCCAGTTGACTGGCGGCTAGCAAACGTGACGCCCATCTACAAGAAGGGCCAGAGGACTGACCCGGGAAACTACAGGCCTGTCAGTTTGACCTCGGTGCCAGGGAAGCTCATGGAGCAGATTATCTTGAGAGTCATCACGCAGCACTTGCAGGGCAAGCAGGCGATCAGGCCCAGTCAGCATGGGTTTATGAAAGGCAGGTCCTGCTTGACGAACCTGATCTCCTTCTATGACAAAGTGACACGCTGGGTGGATGAGGGAAAGGCTGTGGATGTGGTCTACCTTGACTTCAGCAAGGCTTTTGACACCGTTTCCCACAGCATTCTCCTCAAGAAACTGGCTGCTCTTGGCTTGGACTGGCGCACGCTTTGTTGGGTTAGAAACTGGCTGGATAGCCGGGCCCAAAGAGTCGTGGTGAATGGAGTCAAATCCAGTTGGAGGCCGGTCACTAGTGGCGTTCCCCAGGGCTCGGTGCTGGGGCCGGTCCTCTTCAATATCTTCATCGATGATCTGGACGAGGGCATTGAGTGCACCCTCAGTAAGTTTGCAGATGACACCAAGTTAGGTGCGTGTGTCGATCTGCTCGAGGGTAGGAAGGCTCTGCAGGAGGATCTGGATAGGCTGCACCGATGGGCTGAGGTCAACTGCATGAAGTTCAACAAGGCCAAGTGCCGGGTCCTGCACCTGGGGCGCAATAACCCCAAGCAGAGCTACAGGCTGGGAGATGAGTGGTTGGAGAGCTGCCAGGCAGAGAAGGACCTGGGAGTGATGGTTGATTGTCGGCTGAAGATGAGCCAGCAGTGTGCTCAGGTGGCCAAGAAGGCCAACAGCATCCTGGCTTGCATAAGAAACAGTGTGACCAGCAGGGCTAGGGAGGTGATCGTCCCCCTGTACTCGGCTCTGGTGAGGCCGCACCTCGAATACTGTGTTCAGTTTTGGGTCCCTCGCTACAAGAAGGACATCGAGGTGCTTGAGCGAGTCCAGAGAAGGGCGACGAAGCTGGTGAGGGGTCTGGAGAACAAGTCCTATGAGGAGCGACTGAGGGAGCTGGGATTGTTCAGCCTGGAGAAAAGGAGGCTCAGGGGCGACCTTATCGCTCTCTACAGGTACCTCAAAGGAGGCTGTAGCGAGGTGGGGGTTGGTCAGTTCTCCCACGTGCCTGGTGACAGGACAAGGGGGAATGGGCTTAAGTTGCACCAAGGGAGTTTTAGGTTGGATCTTAGGAAGAACTTCTTTACCGAAAGGGTTGTTAGACACTGGAACGGGCTGCCCAGGGAAGTGGTGGAGTCACCATCCCTGGAGGTCTTTAAAAGACGTTTAGATGTAGAGCTTAGGGATATGGTTTAGTGGGGACTGTTAGTGTTAGGTCAGAGGTTGGACTCGGTGATCTTGAGGTCTCTTCCAACCTAGAAATTCTGTGATTCTGTGATTCTGGACTTATGTAAAAGCAGAAAAAGTACTGAAGTTCAATAATGCTTATTTCATGACTAGATGTTATCTCCATGGTGGAAAAACAAACAAACAAAAAAACACAAATAAACAAACAAACAAAAAACAACAACAAAAAAAAAACACAACCAAACATCCGTGGGGCTGGAGCAGCCTTATTTCTCTCTAGAATCTTTCTTTGAATCCTTTACCCTGAAGACCAAAGAGAGAGAAGGGACTCTCTGTTCTTTACCCTTCCACCTTAACTAGCTTATTTTCTTGTCGCATGGCCCGTTGAGGTTCCTTTCTTTAGATTAGCATTGTATGTTGTGGTACTTCTTTTATTTCACAGAATTTGCCAAGGTGTGCTGTTGATGTGTTTCTCCCAGCCAGTAGCTTTTAAGGGTATGTCCCCATAGCAGTGTGCTAAGAAACACGCAAAAGTAATCTCATTTACTTTTTATTAAATTATTCACAGAAACAGTTGAAAGCAAGTTTGGCCCATTACCCTAATAAAAACTTGTATTTCTGTCTCATCTATTAAGTCTCTGCACCATTGAAGATCTTTATGAGGAAGGCTAACAGTGAGTCAAAGCTCCTCTTACCCCCTATGCTGTGAGCAAGAGATCTATTTGAAGGGGTCCATTTCATGAAATGATACCAGGAGAATGCTCAAGATCTATACTATAAGAAGAGAAACCTGTGGAAATTATTTGAAGTCAGGTAAATTATTCTGGGGTGTATGCAGCAAAATGTACTGGCATAACTTACAAAAAATGCAGGCAAATCTGTGCTGTATGCCCAACCACTGGACTACATGTAGTAGAGTCTCTAGTCAGTAATGAGTTGTTAAGCAGTGTTATGGGTGGAGTAAAACTTCCGTCTCAAATGATTACCATGCTACTATATACAAAAGACCAAATTAAGCTGTTGTTTGTTTGTTTGTTTTTAATATAATTATAGATTTTGTATGCCCACTTATGCCTTGTGATTAGGGGGAAGGATATAATCTTATGTTTTTATCCAAAGCCCAAAAGTGAGAAATCTATGTAAAGTACTTTTATAAGAATGCAAATATTGTGATTTTGGTTATACTATGTTAATGATTTAAACCTACTTTTTTATGAAAATCTATTTAAAGATAAAAACAAACAAAATACACACTTCAATGGCAGCTAGGATCTTAAAAATCATGTTGGGTCTTAAAATACTGCCTGGATTTCTGTGCTGCTTTGTACTATTTAAGATTTAGAATAAAAATATTTAGTTGCATTCAGGCACTGTGAATATCTGTTTTACTCAGGAACAGGTTGAGTATTCATTAACTATCCCATGCAAGATAGAAACTGAGGCTAACCTGCATTTTGCTCCCAGATAAGTAAGCCGGTGCTTTCATCTGTACTCCGCATTATGGGATGCATATTAAGTTCTGCTTATATTGGACCTTATTATAAAGTATTAGTAAAGTATTCTTTACCGAAAGAATACTCCCTGCGCACTGTTTAAAATTAAGATGTTTGTGGCTATCACAAAGAATACTATGAAGTATATATATATATTTCTGTCAATAAAACTTGAGTTGCATATAGTATCAGTACAGGTTAAAAACTGAGGGTTTGTTTTGTTTTTTAAGTTGTGATTTAAGTATTTGTTCACATTTATATTCACTGTACTTTTCACCCTTAGATTCAATGTACTTTGAAGAAGGGTTATAAATAAATGGGAGAGAGTTTTAAGATAAAATTGATGAAAGACTTATTTGGTGTTTGAGAATCCTGTGCAAGCAGCTAAGAAAATCTTTGGAACAGAACCAATCTTTCTGTGCAAGCTTTATTGATTACACAGAGAAAAGTCCATTTTAAACACTTTCATAACACTGCACTGCCTGAGGAAGCAAAATCTATTACACTTTGATTATGAACTTTTTGTTTATGAACTCAGTGTCTTAGTGGACAGCTGGAAGGAACTAGAATTATTATTCCTTCTGTCTATAAAGCAGAGTTACTAAAAAGCCCCTATTTTTTCCCATTTTTGTACTGCTGATGTTTTCAAAAACGTATATAGCATAAAATGTTTTATAAAATGTTTTGCCATGTGTTCCAGCTGTACTCAGTGCATGCAGGCTCATGGAATGTTCTTTCAGGACAGACAGTTTCTGAGGTCCAGACCCTTGGGGCAATGTGTGTACCACACACATCTAGTGGATAAGATCTGAGCTGCAGTCCCTGATTAATATTTTTATAATTACTCAAGTTGCTTCAGGCATTAATCCAGTTATAGTTGATTTAGTTGTGTTAGGAGCATGACTGAAGTACATCTATGATTAAATAAGGTGTGGAATAAGTTACACCTCCCCCACACACACACCCCACAAAAAAAAAAAAAATAATAAAAAAAAAATCGCTCATCAATGTGAATGCTGCTTCATACAAATAAATTTCATTTCTCTTTGGCCTAAGGAGAGATATAAGCATGAAAGATGAGGGAGAAGAAAGGGAGTACTTCCCTTTGCTTTCACTCAGGCTGGGTGCATGAAAGGCTGAAGTTGAGGTGTGAGTCTGAGTTTGGAAGCTTCCTTCCCTTGCAAGGAAAGGCTACAAGAAATCTCCACGTCACAAGAAGAATTACAGATGCTGGTGCTGAGGGAGTAGGAAAAGAGTAGGGCAAGATACAATGAGGCTCAGAAAGGGCACAGTTTCTCCGTTTAAACTAGCAGTGGCTCTGAAACTTGTGAGCTGTGCAGGTCATTTTAGCATGTGGTGTTTGAGATTGGAGTCACTGGGGCTGAACAAATTTTTGGAGACCAGAAAAGGTGAACTGCATGTTCACATATTTCTTGTGAACCTGGCCTGACATTTGACACCTCATTTGGACAGAAATGATGTGACCTAGCACCATGTCATTTTTTAGTTTGTGCTCACCTGATCAATCCAGCTGAAGCTGGTACCTGGAAGTGTTTTAACTCCCAGGAATTGCACAGTTGATTAAGTTGACTCAGAACCAACATCTTCAAACAATGCTTTTCTCCTTCCCTCAAAGGCCTAAAGCATGTAGAGAAGGGTGAAAACGATAAAAAGCCTTACTTACTTCCACCTAAATGTTTCCTTGAAGCTTACTGTTCTTTTTGGTCCATCTGACCCTCGCTTCTGACTGTGAGAAACACTGTGCTGTGCACAGCATGTTTTCTCTGTCTCTTGTAATACCTTTTGTCAGCCTCACGACTTTTAATGACTCCTTGGAGTTTTTTTTAGCAAGAAAATAGAAAGGGATGTGAGAAAGATTTCTTGCCTGTAATATCAAAAGTTAGGGTATGCTCATTTGTACAGTAGTTACTCTTTTAAGAGCTTTAAGTCTCATACTAGTTGTAGACAAACACCTAGAAAAACTGGAAAACTGCCTTAAAGCTCTCACAGTTCTATTCTTTTTTAATCATTCTGTCTTTTCAATACAACTTTGAGAGGTAGGTTTAGCAGTAGAATTCTTACAGGTTATTAGATACTCAAAATATTTAAAAGTGTTTTTTTGTTGTTGTTTTTGTTTGTTTGTTTTCGTTTGTTTGTTTGTTTGTTTGTTTTTCCGGGGGGTAATGGAAGAAGATTGTAGGAAAGATTTGCTGGGGAATGTAAATAATAATGCAAGGAAACGACAGAGCAGCTATGAAAAGAACAAACTTCCTACATTTAAGATGTAGGCATACCAACTTCCATGACAGTGTTTGCTGTGAACTTGGATTTTCTGTGATAGTATTTTTAAAATAAAATATGTTAAAACTATAAAAATGTAAAACTTTTGATTCTACAATAGACTGTTAGGATTATTTAGCAATTTTCTGTGAAAAAAGTATTAGCCAAAATAGAGTTTGAGAGCAGCTCTCAGCTGCAGGAGCAGCTGAGGTCCCTTGGTTTGCTCAGCCCAGAGGGCTGAGGGGAGGCCTCATGGCGGCCTGCAGCTCCCTCACGAGGGGAGCAGAGGGAGAGGCACTGAGCTCTGCTCTCTGGGGACAGTGACAGGACCCGAGGGAATGGCATGGATCTGGGACAGGGAAGGGTCAGGCTGGTTGTCAGGAAAAGGTTCTGCACGGAGAGGGTGGCTGGGCACTGGGACAGGCTCCCTAGAACAGTGGTCACAGCCCTGAGCCAGATGGAGTTCAAGAAGCCTTTGGACAATGTTCTCAGCCGTATGGTCTAATTTGGGGGTAGTCTTTTGTGGAGCCAGACTCGATGATCCCTGTGGGTCCCTTCACACTCAGGATATTCTATGATTCTATGAAAAATAATCCAAATGTTTACTTTTAATTTGTACAATAAGGGTTTGCAAAATTGCTGCATGCTTACCAAACTGTGTGATTGGATATGGGAACTGTTTTCCTCTCAAAATTGTTTATTTACATGAGTTTCGTACCTACCAGCATAAGTTCAGTGATCAATTTGCACTGGTACCATCTTAAAGCATTATCCATGCTTAAATGTTTAGAAGTTCCAGAGCCTCTGTAGGGAGCAATTTGGAAATGTGTGGGTAATTCACAAATACACCTACCAAATATAAATCAGACATTTTCATTGCAAACTGGGCTCCTTTCAGGCTTCATCAGTTGAATTTAATTTCATTGACCTTTATCTATCTTCTTACATAGTGTTAAATTTATTTTTTTATATATTTTTTTATTTTAGGCTTTAACAGATTGATGTGCCAGCCAGAATGGAAGATACAAATTTCTGCAAATAAGTATGTGAACTGTTGTTATGGGCAAGATACAGTTTTGATAACTAGCTATATGCTTATAAGAAATAATGATGGTTCAAATTCCCTTTCTAAGCCTTTATTGCTTCTTCCATACTTTTTATAAAACATGCAGTCTTGAAAAAGAAGCATCCCACTTTCTCCCCAGTGACTGGGATGTAGAAAATGGGCAAAAAGGGATTTTACCCATTGTCCCCTACTTTGTGATCCTTATGACTCACTCGGCTCATTCTCAGAACAACATAGACTACTCATATTTTCTTGTCCCAAAAGAAATTGCAGAATAGTGCAATGGTGTTGCAGAAAATGTAGAAATTGCAATGGTATGTATGCTGCAATGAAAGGAAAAAAAAAAAAAAAAAAAAAAAAAAGATTCAAGAGATGAAGAGCAATATTGTAAATAGCTAAAAATAATAATAATAATAAGGGTGGGGGTATCTTGATTTCTTTCTGAAAGTTTTCTCAACTTTATGTCTGGGTTGACTTTTGATAGATTGCAACCATATAATTAAAAATGAAACTTTCTTTTATTGGTTTGTATTGTTAGTAACAGGGTGGTAAAAGCTTGCTTGTCCCCTCACCTACTGTATCCCCACACTAAATTATTTTCAATACATAGCAACCTATATCTTTCAGCTGAGTATAAATTTAATGTACCCATGACAATTTATGGTAACTTTTTAAAAATAATTTTGAAATCAAGTGCATGTGTCATTAGTGTGATTTGCAGGAAATGGAGAATTAATAATTATAAATAGAATTTATAAACACAGCTTAATTAATTCTATGTGTGAATGCATTAGCTAAATATGGTTTTACTAAGTAGTGCTTAAGATAAGCTGAATGTTTCAGCTTCCCTTTCAAATCAGCATCCCTTTGCCTCATATATATACATATATATGTATATTATTGAAGCTGTTCTTCTCTTTGCATAGTGTTTTTTGTAGGTGTTATTGCCATTCTACTGGCTGTAAGGTAGGCATTTAAAAACTGAGCTTGTGACTTTAAAAACAATATCTTCGGTAATATGGAGTTTATCTGAGAAACGGATTTCAGTCCTCAGCTAAAGCAAAGCAGAGCCTCAGAGAATTCAGCAGCACCTTTGTGAGAGTCCCTCCTCACTCACAGCAAGCCACAGCCATCCCCAAGGCTTCCAACCTTGGGGGTCAGGTCACAGCTGCAGCTTGTGAGTCCAAGGCCAGGGACTGCAGTAGGTTGAAACATGGGGTTAGAAATTAGAGAGTGACTGATTAAGAATAAATATGTAGGCAACACTCATAGCTTAATATGTGCTACATTTGTGATGCCACTGGCATCTCTAAGACATCTTCATCTTGTATCACTTATTAATATTTCAAAATATTTTCATTTCTAACACCAGTAACGTGATGTGTGAGAAAAATCTGTACTTCATATAAAGTTTGCTCTTTCCCCATCACCAAGGCAGTAACATGCTCCTATGGAAACAGCAGCATAGTTTCCAGATTTCTACAACTGATCTGTTTATACTATCCCAAACCCTTGAATTAAAACAGAGCTGATATCCTTGTGCAAACCTTCAGACAAACAGAACTCAGGTCCCATTTTCTGGCTCTTCCAGCATTGAAGAAAGCCTCCCTGTCAAGTGAACGCTGGATGTTCATACCAATAACAGTCAGAACAAATTTGCCAGCTGTCTCTTGGCCTCCTACTCAGCTTTAATCAATTTGTGCTTGACTGTGAGGTAGCTCACTTCTGTGTTCCTTCAGTCTGAGGGTGTACATTTTTAAGTTCAGTCATAAGGTTGTGCTTGTGGTGGGTACTTGTATAAGCATGTGATGTGTTCCTTGTGAAACATAAGCTCTCATTACTATTTTCATGCTGCAGTGATTATACTCAGATCTAAATGCCTGCTTCTGATTGGGAAAGTGTCTTGGTAAGGTATTCCATGATGCTGTGGGAGTGCTGTTTAAATCTGATCTCCAGATAGATTTTTTAATCTCTGATTGCTCTGAGTCCTGTAAAGCGGGGACTTGAACCTGAGCCTCCAAAACTGAGGCAATTGGTCTTCTGATCTTGAGCAGGTATAGGAGCCTGCTGCTTCTTCTTCTAAGTAGTTACCCCTACTGGTTAGACACTTCATAATCCAAAAATAAGTAGAGGTTACAAATATTTTCTTAAATTTGTTTGAACTGGAATGTTTACTGGAATGTTTCTCTTCTTTTTCTGTTGACTGAAATAAATGCTTCTAGTTGTTAGGGAGGGTTTTGTACTTTTTGTTGTTTTTGTCAATGGGCAGTCTTCTTATGCAGTCTTCGCTTTGAAAAATGCTAATAGCCAAAATCCAGTTATTTTCTTTAACTGAAAAAAAAAAAAAAAAAGAGGAATTGTCAGAACAATACTTCAGAAGATTTTTATTGTGCAGTGTCTGAGTGGTGGTCACACATAACATTTTCTTTGGTGTCTTAGTTATATACATCAGAAAGGAAATATATTGTCAAAGATCCAAGTACTGAATAATCTGTTAGTGGATTCTGACCCAAATTAGGTTTATCTTCTTAAATATTAAAATATTACAGTATTAAATTATTATATCTGATTCCCAATAATGCTCTTAATTTCTCCATTAGCTGTACTCTCTGTATTTTTTTGCTTATGCTTTATATCTATACATATATTGTGTAGTATGTTATAAATAGTTTAATAATTTTATTTACTATATTAAACATAGTTACACTTAGCTTTTAATTTATAATTTGCCATACACACATGATCTTAAATAATCTTTTGAATTAATCAGTGAATAAATCACATGCTTGTTTGGAATACAGAGTGGATCAGTACTGTTGGGTTGATAGGAGATTTTAAATAGTAATTAATTTCTTAATTTTAAAAAGTTGATGCTTGCATCCTGGCGATTTTCAAATTGTAAAAGGTATAAAATGATATTTAAGAAGATTGGTTGCAAAGTAATTTAGACAAGCAAAGGTCCAGAGAATAGTCCTACATCTTAACAGGTCATATTTTAAGTTCTTTTCTGTTGTTTTAATAAGCATCACACAGATTTGTCTTAGTGTGAGGTTTCTGTTGAATCACAGGTGCATATGGTAAATTGTAAAATAACTTCAGAATCTTGTTCTAGAAGAATCTCTTTCTAGAATATACTTAAAACTCATAGGATGAAGCAAATAGTATAAGATGTAGAATAAGAAAAAATTAAGGCTATTAAGGTTGTCTTGCACAAAGGCAAGATCAAATCACCAAGGTAATCTATCCCAGTACTGCATTAAGTCAGTATTCCTTGCCATTCTTTGAAGCCACTGCACCTTATTTATGGACATGAACTGAAGCTTCTTTACAGCAGGCTTCTATGCATTTGAAAATTGTTACTAAGTCTTCCTCAGGCTTCTCTTCTGTAGACTGAAGAATCAAAGAAGTTTGTATAGTTCTTCATATATCTCACAGATCACACATTTATTTTCATTTATTTTGTTGCTGAAATAAATCTTCATAGGCTGAAAGTAATGTCTGTTCATATAAAGCAAATTTAATTACTCAAGAGTTAAGTGAAAACCCTATACCCCTGGTTCATAATATGACTGTTTAATAGGTCCACTTTGAATAAAACTGAATCAGAGTACCAAAATTTGCATATGTTAAAGTGGGGGAGAAGTATTTTATTTGTGCCTTTGAGGGCCTTACTCTGTGATATGGACAAAGGTAGTTGTAGTTTGCACAGGAATTAGCAGATTGAGGTTTATCTTTGGCATACTAACTCGTGTGGAAAAACACAATATGCCTCTTTTCCAAGATTTATTTTATATTAATTAATGCAAGAGCATGTGTTACTTCTCCCTTTGTTCTTCCAGTGATCACCCAACCTTGCTGGGCTAAAGGTTAGGTTGGAATTTTTGTAATGCAGCTAAAAGGACATGTCATATCCTTAGAAGATGAATTCCTTTAAATACAACAGAAATGGATCTTTAAAAGGTGTTCACAGCTTAGCAGACATATAAAAATCAGTTTACTAAACTGAACTGAAACTTCATTTCTTATACAGGTTTCTCCCATGAATAAAGGTTTAAAACAACTAGGAATCGCAGATGGTCCTAAATGAGTGGGATGCTTAGGCAGGATTTGCAGAACAACAGAACACCAGATAAGAAGAAGAAGCGTTGTCCTTGGGATGCCAGAATAGGCCATAAAACTAGAGATAGCAGGAATACCAGCCATGAAACCAGCACAAACAGGATCTGTGGGCGAACAGAGGTCCAAAGTGTCCACTCAGCAGAAAATTGGACTAAAGGTGAAAAGTACATTGGGAGGAAGACTCGCAGCCTTCCTCCTTGGGACCACCGCCCACCCTTTAACGACCACTACTCAAGGACTAAAAACAGATCTGCGCAAGATTAAAGCATTAAGAGACTAATTAGCATGAAAAGCGAGGGTAGGCAGGACAGGTAATAAATATGTATAGGTGCTCATGAAATATTAATCGCTTCACTGTATAAGTTTGGCACAGCTTTCTACTCTGGTATGCACGATAGGTGGAATGATCCCCCGTGCATCCAGCGCTGCCAATAAAGAATACTTCGTCACTAAGAAAATTTCTGACTTTGTTCTTCAAATCACCCAATACAGTATAGGATTCAGAGAATAAAATGCCCTTGCTGACCTCAGTAAGTACATCAAGTTTAGCTCATCCATACTGCTACTGTTGCTCTGCTTCCTGTATCTGAGCTAGCTACTACACAACCAACTCAATTATACTGCACTAATGAAGATATTCCAAAAGAAGCAGAAAAACTGCCAATGTGATCTTCCAGGAAGGATACGGTTAACAAGCTTACACATGTTTTCAAGTGTGTATACAGAAATACACAGATGCCGTATTGCATGCTTACACTGATACCACATTGAAACTTTAAATCAGTATTCTGGATTTTTTATTTTTATTTTTATTTTATGTTTCAGTGCAATTCAAACCAGATTCAGACAATTCATAAATTATTAAATATATATTTCATATCATAACGGTGGAGAATCCAAATGAAAATTACATCTTTACTAAAGAAAAGGATGACACAGAATTCAGGAAAAAAGATTATGAGTGTTTTGATAATTCTAGTGGATGTGGCATATTAGCAACATCACTTAGTCCATGAAACTTTTTATAATAATTGAAATCTCTGCTTATTTTGCAATGGTAGTAAGTCATCCATGCACAGAAGCCGAAGATAGAGACAATTATTTTGAGACATTAATGGTTCAAAAGTAAATTCAGAATTGTTCACATAGAGATGGCAGTTGAAGTTTGGCTGGCAGATGAGGTTACACAGACATAAAGTATGGAGAAGAAACAACGGCATCAAAGATTGAGAATAATGAGATGCATTATTGAAAGCTGGAGGGCCAATGAAAGAGATTTCTGCAGAGACTGAGTTAAAAGAGAAATTAGTTCCATAGACAGTGGACAAGCAAAAGATGGGGTGAGAGAAGTCAGATTAGTAAAAAGTAGTATGAAAAGAAGTATAGAAAAAGTAGAAAAATGTTAAAGGTGATTGACAGGGTAGAGAGTATGAAAATCCAGTAATGGATCAGAGAATTAAAAAGAGAATGTCATTGCAGGCTGTCAAGAGCAGTTTCTGTTAACAGCTTCATTTTGGTTGGTGCTGGGGGAAGGGGTTCTCAGGCAATTGCTGTAAACAATGAGAGGTGAGAGGGAGAAGAGTGATATTTAGCCCATGAAACAGGGTTGAGGTTGGGGCGTAAGTACTTGCATCTAAAAAGGTCAGCTAAGTAATACAATGTCAGTGAGGAGTCTCAGATTTTAGGAGAAGAGCAAATTCTAGTGCACCCATTAATTTTCAAATTGTGTTTTATCCCAAATAGAATAGACAGTTTATAGCAAGGTTAAAAATATAGCTAGAGAAGTATAGAGGTGGGCTGCAATCACAGATTTTCTTTAGCGTTCATGAGACTTTGCCACTTTATCTGTACTCCAGTACAATACATAGTTGAATATAATGCATAGAACTTGTTTATCTCAAAGGAAGAGTTTGAGATTAAAGTTTTTGAATCCTGTAATCCATGAATATGAATTTTTATAAATGTTTAGGATACATTAAATATATTTGAAAACTACAGTGATTTGATTCTAAATGAATGGCTAGAATAACACACCATTGTTTCTGTATGGAATATTGTCCTGGTTTCAGTTAGGATAGAGTTAATTTTCCTCCCAGTAGCTGGTAGGGTGCTATGTTTTGGATTAGGATGAGAAGAGTGCTGATAACATGCTGATGTTTTAATTGTTGGAAAGCAATGCTTACACCAAGCCAAGGACTTTTCAGCTTCTCGCTCTGTCCTGCCAGCGGGCAGGCTGGGGGTGCAGCAAGAGCTGGGAGGGGACAGACCCAGGACAGCTGACCCCAACTGGCCAAAGGGGTATTCCATACCACCTGATGTCATGCTCAACAATATATAGGGGTGGCTAGCCGGGGTGGGGCGCCGGCTGCTCGGGGTTGTGCTGGGCATCGGTCAGTGGGTGGTGAGCAATTGCATTGTGCATCACTTGTTTGTACATATTATTATTATTATTTTATTTTCTGTCCCTAATAAACTGTCTCTATCTCAACCCACAGGCTTCAGTTTTTCTTGTTTCTCTCCCCCATCCCAGAGAGGGAGGGGGGAGGGTGAGCGAACGGCTGTGTGGTTAAACCACACAGGTTAAACCACAACAAATATGTTTGTATCTTTCAGACTAATATCTCAGCTGCTGTGAAAACAATTCTTGTTCAAAAATTTTTCTGTGGACAGTTTGATGTTTCTATTTAGTCTTATATTCTAGCTGTTAACACTAAAAGTAAATCATGTTAATAACTGATTTTGGTGTTTTCATATTTTACCATTGAAAACATTAATTTCCATCAAGGGTCTGAAAGCAAAATAGAAAATTTCCCATTGAGCTGCTGTGAGACCTATAGCTGTGAATGCTCAGTTAAACTATATGTAAAGTGGGTTCAGCAGTATTTAGTGGAAGTAGTTAGGAAGCTGGTAAAGTACTATCCTCAAAATCATTAATGATGTAATCATTGTCAAAAATGCATATATATATATATTTTTTTTCTGTACTCTCATTTCTTAGTTATATTTTTTGTCTTTCCTTCCTTCCTTTTTTTTTTTTTTTTTTTTTTTTCTTGTAGAGTTCATAGCTGGCTACATTTATGGAGAACTATCGTTATAAGTTTATATGTAGAAATGACACTGTTCTATCACATCTACATAATCTTTTTCTTTTAGCCAGATCACACCTATCTCTCAACATTTTCTTTATATATTTCTGTGATGTATTTAGAGACCTAAAATGCCAGAGCTATATTTGTCCTTTTAGAAGATACAAGCTATTAAAAGAAGTCCTCCTGTTAAATGAATTTTTATAATGTAAGCTGGGCATGAATTCAAAAATACTATTACACTTTGAACATAAATGTGTTAGACTGAAATCACAAAATTACAGTGGACAATAAATAAAACTCCAGGGCTGCAGTTTTATTGCAATCGTAAGATGAATTCCTTTTAGTCATTGAAATTATCACAATATCATTAATGGCAGAATTTTTCTGGGAAACACATCAGATTGTCTCATTCCAACAAGTTCAGGCTTCATCCATTAGAGTTCAATCAGTGCCATTCTTTTAATTGTTGCAAATTTCTGTATACAGTTTTTGTGATGAAAGCATTAGATAACAATAGCAAAACCCAGTAACACACATGCAGAGAAAATCCTTCTTAGTTTGTGTCAGAGAACAGTACATTAAAATCATCTGCTGTTCTCTGTATCATGTACATGTTCTCCGTAATCAGAGAACACTATGTGAAAAGATTGCTATCGGTCACTTAATGTAAGGTTACAGTTTTTTACTGAGTTTCACTGAAACAATTTGTTGCTAATAGCAAGACATTAGAAATAGCAGTCCTTGTAAATTAATTCATCATTATTGTATTTTGTTTATGTGCATTTAAGCCACATTATTCAAAATACCAAAACAACAACAAAAAACCACCCAACCCTCTTCTATTGTATTTCAGAATGTCTTTGTCTTCACATATGCAATAGTGCTAGATATTTGAACTTATCCATAGAATCCACTAGTAGATTTTCTAGTGCTTTTCAAATATATAGTGTGCCTAACACCTGATAAATACACTTTTTTAAAACACAATCTGCATTTATGTTTAAAACTATATTATAGTTCAACATATTATATCATAGCTATGTAGAAGAGTACTTGAAACAAAATATTTATAATTGTAGTACATGTAGTTTCAAGACCTGTGGGAAACAAGTAACCTGCTGTTTTCTTATATACTGTGTCTACACAGAATTGCTTCTTTGTAGTCAAAAGCCCTGTGTGTGCCTCCTTAACAGTGTCATTTTCAACATTTGGAAGAATCACTGTTTCCAGGAGGCAAGGCATTATTAAGTTTCAGATTCTTATAGCTTCCTTTCAGAGCCCGGTCTTTAATTGTTGACCATGGCATTTAGACAATAGGTTCTTTTATCCAGGAGTTTGGGTTGGACAGTTCTGGTTTTGGTTTTTAATGTGTGAGAGAGGTGTACTTTAAGCCTTTGCTTAACTGGTCTTATCTGAGATGACTGTGTCCAGACATTTTCTCAAAATTTCCCTGGAGAGCATGCATACAAAGCTCCTTGTAAAATCTAGTTTTATTAGCTATATAATCCTATAAATATTGGTCAAGAGAAATGTTATCTAATGTTCCACAGAGAACCTTTCCTTAAATTGGTTAAGAATGATTATAGACTTACACACAACTAATTAACTGTGCCTCTCTTAACTGCAGAAAAGAGATCAGGATTTATCTATTTGATTGTTTTCCAGCACTTTCCCTTTTTCTTTTTCAGAAATAACAGGCAACATATTATCAGTGATGTGC
This sequence comes from Stictonetta naevosa, assembly GCA_011074415.1. Taxonomy (NCBI): domain Eukaryota; kingdom Metazoa; phylum Chordata; class Aves; order Anseriformes; family Anatidae; genus Stictonetta; species Stictonetta naevosa. The sequence goes on from CM021700.1 coordinate 31,843,688, forward strand.
ACTGTTATTAAAATGCTGTATTTTGCAGTTAATAAATGGAAATTTGGGGAACTAATTTCAATTACTCTGTTTCCTCTGTTATTCACTCTGTAGGGCTCTCTGCATTTGTACCTGATTCTGAGGATTAAAGTTGTACAGATTCTAATTGATAATGACTGTGCTAGCAGGGTTCCAAAGCACTGTTGTTTATTTCCCCCTATGTTGGGATCTGTGGGCTGCCAAACACATATGGAGGGGAAATAATAATAATAATAATAATAAAATAAAGCTGCTCAGAATCTGTGGTTCTATTCATTCCTCTTGTATGATCATTAATGTCATGATCTGGTCTGCACAAGATCTGTTGGTCCAGAATCAAGTTCTGAAGTCCTGTCTAGGTGCTAGAAAAAGCTCCTCTGACTTTGCAGAATCTGACTTTTGGCTCAGCTTTTTTACCCTAACAGAGGTCAATCCTGTTTTTCTCTGTTGAGATGCAGTTTGTATTACAGTGGTGTCTAGTTAGTTGCTTGTGTTTCCAGTAGGCTGTTATTTTAATTTATCTTTTTTAATCACCTGCTTTAACCAGGATTGGGACAGTCAGAAATTGATTATAACATACACAGAGTCAAATATTATATACTGTGTGAAGTAATCCCCATCAGCTACGTTTTAGAGTACTAGCTGGTCTTGTCAGATTCTATTTGAAATAAGGACCCTGAAGTTAATCCGCAATCCTTTCTAAAACAGCAGCCAAATCATCTGGAATAAACTTCAAAACTGTCTGGATGGAAGAACTGTCTGACATACTTGTGCTACTCTAAAAATTACAGATCTTACCTGCATGTATCAATGAAAACATGAAATGCGCTCCTTCTGACTTTAAGAGTCTGAAGTTTAAGCACATTTCATGGTAAACAAATACAAAGTAACTTGATGAAATGAAACCACCATCTGAAATTTTGGCTGAAGCTGAGATTTAAGATGCTACGTAAGATTCATATTTAGAGTAAGTATGAGTTTCAAACCATGTAGCTTTATTGTGTGGGTCTCATTGACACACAGGTTTGTTTTTTTTTTTCTTTTTCATATCTCAAGGATAGTTGGAAATCTCAGTAACACATCTATTGCTTAAAATATCCTTCTGATAACAAGGCCAGTAAAGCATAAATTGCTTACCTTGACCTATAGTAAAAGAGGCCTTTCTAACAGTGTTAGTTATGCCATCTCTGGTGACACATGCAGCCTTAGGATCTGAACTCACAGGATCCGTGCTTGTAAACTTGCAGGATCTGTACTTCTAAAAATAATAATAATTCAGGCTATTTTGCTCCCAGAAACCAGAAGGCATGATATAACACAAGTTCACAGAGCTGAACTCTCTTAATCTCTCAAACAGGATGGCTGCATTGAGGCTGCCTAAGGAGAACAGTCTCTGGGCTGTGTTCGTGCCTGACTAGTGCTCAGGAACTGTTTTGGAAAGTGCTAATTGGTACTGGCCAAAATTAGGCCAGGGACATTGCCACGGAGTAACAGAAGAGATGTCTGTGTGCTGGGTCTCTGCCAGAGCAGGGGCTTTTAGTTTCCACTGCAGGCACAGCTGTAGTGTTCTGCTATGGAGTTAAAAAGAGAATATCTTCCTCTTTGGACTGTAAATCTAAAGGTTTATTTTCCCTTGATCATAATGATGTCTCTCACCATTAAATGAACTTTTTTTGGGGGGAGAGGGGTCATCCATTTTCTTAGTCTGTAGTTGTGGGGAGGGGGTATGGTACTTGTGATGTTTATTTTCTTCTGTGAAAAAGAAAATAACATCACTCAGTTGTCTTTTAGCAGTTAATTAAGCCTTACAACTAAGTACTTTTCACAAGGAAAGGGTAAATCTTGATAGGTATGTTTTGACAGATTTCTTAACATGGTGTCCTAGGGAAACTAGACCTTTGCAATCAGATGGCGATGTCGGAAGAGATGAAGGAAAGGAAAAGAGGGCAGGGGACATGGAGGAAGGGAAGGAGTCTGTTTATTTGTGTGACCCAACCGTTGTGCCATGGTCTGTTCTTTCCCCCTTTGTCAGCTGATTGTGTTGGAAACCATTAGCTGCTTTCAGGCAGGTTTGGTAAAGGATGCAATAACTTTTGAGTAGAGAAGAGTTCCCACTCAGAAATTCCTTAACAAAAAGAGAAGTTGTAGCAGAAACCACCATCACCACACACTTCTGACAGAGACCTTTTATTCTTTAACAGCAGGAAAGACTTTAGCCAGACCTTCTTTGACATTGAGATAATCATCCAACAGACTACACTCATAAGAAAGTGGACTTCATTAATTCTTGTGTTAGCAGAACTGCTTTATTATTATTATTATTATTTTCATGGAAACTTAAAAAAAAACAAAACAACACAACACTGTATGAACATGGAAAAAAAAAACAGTTTTGCTGAAATACTTTTCTCAAATAAAAAGTCTTCTATTATTATAATATACAAATGTGCATACATGCATACAACACGTTTTTTATGAAAGATAAGCCTTCATACACACACGTTTCACGTTTCTTTCTTTCTTTTTTTTTTTTTTTTTTTTTTTTCCTCTGAAGAAATCTTCGTAGTTTAAAGTTGAATCATAATGTCATTATTTTCTTGTTAGGCTTGTCTTTCCTCAATTGGTAGATTTGCATTTTAAAAAGTGGCTAAAATAGTCTAGCTTTTAAAAACACTTTGAATTGTCTGGTCTGATAGACTTCAGATGAGGGCACAATTATTTTTATGAGAGTTAATTATTGTGCTGAGATCCAGCTGAAATTCAATCTGAATGCCTGAAAGTCAGAGTCACTATGGACCATCTTGTTGATTATAAACACATCACATTCAGAACAGCTCTTTCTTTTTCTTATAAACCACATGCTTTTATAAACAATGGAAGATTAAAATAGCCAAGTTTAAATCTGATAATGTTGAAGTATCCTGGCTTCTACGTAAACTGAATCCAAACTCAGTCATGCAGATAGCACTTCTTGAAAATGGGTAACATCCAGATGCAATACATACCACAGGTATTCTGCTGTATTTTTTAAATTTCTACAGTGTTGTTTAAACTACAGAAATAATATATAGGAATGGAAAAGAAAGGTAAACTTGCAACTGTGTGATTCTGTATTCTATCCTTGCTAAGCAGAAAAAATAGCAGAAAATAGAATAGCATATACATGTGATATATCAGTATTTTTTTATTCTTTACCTATTGCAGTTTTCAGTCTAGTAGAAGTAGAAAACATTTTTGCAAAATAGCTTTGAATAAGTCATGAAGCTCTGATAGAACAGAAAATGACAAACATTAGTTAAATTAGTTGTGTAGATGACTGGATGGATGGAACTGCCTATATATAAAATAAAAGTTCATAATGCAGCAGAGTTACTGCAAATGCTACTCTGACTCATTGGTAGCACTGAAGCATTGTCTCAAATTGGACATAAAGACAAGAGCATTTTAAGCAGAAGAATAAAAATATTGAAACATTCACAAATATCTATTAAATCTCCTTAGTGATGGAAATTATGTTTTTGTTTCTTTCTTTGTTTGATTGAATTCTTATATGCTCTGTGTCATTTCATTTTTCACTGCTGTAATGAGAGACGGCAAAAAAAAAAAAAACCAACAACAAAAAAAAAACACTATAATAAAGCCTATGAAATTCTGGAATAGCAGAATCATATGTATTTCAGTACCCACACACACACGGTGGCAAGTTTATGCAGTTGCTAGACGTACCAATGAAGCAAGAAATGTGCAAGATTTAAAAATAAATAAATAAATAATGTTCCTTTCTAACAGACATAGGTAACTTCTTGTAGCAAAATAAGAGAAAATTTCTTGAAGCTTTTAAGTTCTCAGTGAACATACACATTTTAAAAATTATGAATTAGTACGATGAGGGACACTTCTGTGTGTTCTTCCCAGATGTCAGCATGCAATTCCTTGTTTGTTTAAATGAATAAAGGTACATGAATCACGCTGACATTTCAAATCTGTATTCAGAACAGAATAGTGCTTAATAGAAGAAGCCTTAGGCCACACATTAAACAAAGTGAAGAAAACTAAATGCTGAATGGCTTCCCATTTATCTGAGCATTGACCACTTTGTATGGAGAGCTAAGCAGAAGTCTTCTGAAGAGAATTTGTCCTTGGGCAGTTACATTTGTATTTAGAGCAGACACACATAGCACGGCCTGCCTACATTCTGCATTTACCGATACTTCAGTGCTTCTGTTTGCTTTGTGTTTCATATCTAATTAATGTGTTTTGGAGGCAAAAGGGATGAGAACTTGCTTGTGATACTTCATTCCTTTCTGTTTTTAATTTTTGAACTAGAGAATCAGACCTTACAAGACAGGGAGTGACACAGTACACCTCTGTCTTGCAAGAGACTTATTTGCATGGAGAGGTTTAGCTAAGGATATAGTGCTAGTGCAAATTCACTGGCAACACAGAAGACTGAGAGCCTTCTCCTGTCATGTTGGCACACATTTCAAAGCAGCTCTGTGATGTGGTGAAGATGATGGGGTGCTCCATGCTGCATTTGAGGTACTGCTGTCACCATGGGTGCCTGTGCACAATGCTAAGAGCAGGAGCAATGATGTGAGGTGGTGCAAGGAGAAGCAATCTCGTTCCTCTTTGGGAAAGACTCAGGGCTGCACAGTTCCTGCTGAAGAATGAACCATGCAAAAATCAAATGCTTTTGTGCACTTTCTTTGTGCTACTTCCAGTCTCTTCAAGTATTTTTGAAACTTCATAACACTTGAATGAAAAGTCTCTTCAAGAAATCCAAACAGGCGGTGTCGCTAATGCGGTGAGCTCGTTGTCTTTTGTCCATGCAACAGAATTCGTGGAATGATGGTTTATGATGGAATTGCAAGGAGGGCCATACCATATGATGAAATGTGGGTCAGCATTTTCATCCATCATCATCTGAATTCCTTCTAGGGCTGGAAGTCACATTGTCACAGCAGTACAGCTCTGAGACTAAGGTAATAAGGGTCTTCTAAGGGTCTTCTAGTCTGACATGAGAAACAGGAAGTTTTCCTTCTGATCTGTGTTGTACCAGCTGGGTAGATAGCAGAATAAGATTGCAGTATCTGGGATCCCCACACTGCACAGGGTAAGCAAATCCTTAGTTTATCTCTGTTGTTATCTAAATTTCTCAAAAATGTTGACAAACAGAACAGGAAAATAATGTTGCTGGTATCTGTGATTTTTTTTTTTTTTTTTTTTTTTTTTCAGATGCAAGACTCTGCTCCTTGGGAATCTTAAGCCTAAAACTTCAAGTATATATCTAAAAACATGCAGAGATCACTGTTATGTCTGGAATTCATTGACTTCAGAGCCTGTGTCAATTTTGGAAGCAAAGTTTGGGATATATTGTTCTACTGTTAAAATACAATGCATTGAGATAATCTCTTACACAGCTACTAAGATATGTAGATGCCACAGCCTAATTGTGCTTGCAAACATCTAAGAATTACTTTAAAACACACCAATGATTTTTTATGTTTTTAATGTTTTCCACCTTCTTTCCTTCTTTCTTATACATGTCACAGCATGATTGTTAAGAATTGGTGTGTCCACTAGTAATATGTAGTAACATGCCGTTCAGAACAGAAAAAGAAGTTTCATCTTGTTAAAACTCCACATTTCACTTGTTTGGCTTAATGAACCTTTAGCTATGTATTCATGAGACTGTGCCTCTGGATGCATGTGGAGGTGGAATTACCAACAAATCCAGTGCAACATATTAAAAATGATCTGTAAAAGCATTCAATTTTTTTATTTCTGTGAAAGGAATTAAAACTAAAACAGATAAGAACTATAGCTGGAACAAAAAATGGCACCAAGTTAATTAATTGTAATGAAACTGACTGTAGCAATGGAGAAGAAAGATAAGAATCTTGCTATTTAGAACTTCAAGGTCATTGTATTTTGGTTGCTTTCAGATTTTACAGCATGGAGAATGAAATGATTATACCCAAACTGCATATACGTTAGTTAATTGTATATGATTTTTCCATTAAGGCTGCAATTCTCATTTTTAGAATTTCCCTTTTAAAATATTTTTTCTATTCATTTCCTTCCCAAGACTGTCATGCAAATAGTTTACATTGAACAATAAGAATTGATTTTCATTCTTTCTTGCTCTATATTCATTTGAATGGCAAAAATCATAACCAAAGTAAAACAACAGTGCAGATGTAATACATTCTTATGTCACAAATCATAAAAAGTATAAAATAAGGCAACAATTTGTTTTTGACATGCCTAAATTACTCATAAGAGTCACTATTTTTTTTCTCTGTCAAATTCTTTTTTGACTCTCCCAGTGGTTTAAAAGTAGTTCATGCGCAAAACCATTATAGCAAGCATACAAAATGCTATCTAATTATTCCATTCAGAGAAATCTTAAAGCTGCAAATTTTAGGATTTCAAAGATGCCACATGTCATGGTCTGGCTGCAGGGTATTTGTAAGTACGTTGAAAATTCTGAAGAGTACTAATTGTACAAGTCAAAGTTTTCTGATACAAAAATGTTGCAGGATACTTGGAGTAAAATCCTGTTAAATATATACAGTTTAACACACAGTGGTGCGTTAGCTGTAGGAGCTATTTCGCTCTGTGCTGATTAGAAATAGGAAATTTCTCAAACCATTATTGTAGTTAGAGTTAAGGTACTACAGAATACATGTATATTTAAAACAACTTTTAAAAAAATATTTACATTCTTCACCTCAACCTACAAAAAGCATCTATTAGACATATCTGGAACTAGCTCATTGCAGTTATGCAGTTAATTCGTATTGCTCAGTTTTACATGTTTTAAACCCTAGCTGCATGCCTCACCTAATTATTGTAGCACTGCAATGGAATTTACATTAGGAAATGTTCCCTGGGGGGTGTCCTTGTAGGAGAAAAAATATAATTGCAATACTATCTGGCAAAATTCTATGAGCTTATCAGAGATAAGAGTTAAACTAATAGCGGTGAAGATGATTTCTCTACTACTTAATACAGGATGAGTTAAAGAGATGTGTTGCTGTAATGCTGGATTAACTGACCCAAACAAACAAATAGAAACAACAGATGTGAGTACAGCCCATCCTGACGTGCTAAGAACAAGAGCAGAAATCCTGTAGGGCCCTGGGAACTCCTGCATACCCCAGCTGGATTCTGCTGTTATGAACACACCAGCACACCACAGTACATTTACTTTTTACTATATGTGTACCTAAGTCAAAAACGAGTCCGCATTTCCAATACTTTTTCATGAGTCAAGCAGTAGTCCAAGCTGCCAGCTGCAGCTGTTAGCGTAGCAGACACATAACCACAAGGTGATTATATGAAGGTGCTTTATTCAGTGCTGGAAACCAGGGGCAGGCGCCCAAATCTGGCTTCAAGTCCTATTACATCCCGATCGCTATTAATATCCTAAAAGTTACATATTCATTAGTATTCATTAATATTTACAATATCAGCCTCGCTTCGTATGTTAATTATTTCTCCTCCCATTCACACATGCGTGGTGCTCTCTGGTGGTCGTCCTGGGGGTCGTCCAGATGAAGTAAGGAGTCATCCTCAGGGTTAAACTTTTCACCTTTTCTCTTTGGCGCATGCTCCTTTTCAGTTCTTGACTTTAATTAGTTCTTGGCTTCAGTCCTAACCCACCTTATCCAACTTATCTTTTTTAACGAGGTTCAAGTTGTTCCTGTTCCATCTCTCAAGGCCTGTCTTGTCTTCTCCCTCCTCCTATCATTATTTATGCCTTCCTTCATTATATACACGATAATATTTGGCTATGAATCTCTCATCCCGTTACCAAGAAATGTTTCTTAACCCTAACACAGCTAGTGCCAGGCATGGTCCCTAACCTTTCCAACCGGCATCAGCCAGCATGTAAAGAGGTAGTCTCTTACTAGCAGTGTAAGGCTTCTGCTATTGTCAAAATGGAGAAGATAGAGCAGAACGTGTATGCGTTGTTCAGTAAATGAACCTAGTTGCTTCTCATACAGTCTGATAGTTTCTCATTTACTGACATGGAAAACTCTGACTGCTAGAGCTATTATAATTTCTTTTTATTTTATTTATTTAAGTGTTGTAGAGGAAGATGTTACCTAGTTTTTACTTCCTCCTTAAATGATGCTCCATTTTTACCATGCAGGTAGGGCTTCTTTTGCTGGCCACTTTTGTTGAACAGATGATTCTCATGAACACTGGATTGCTTCATGTGTACTGTACATGAAAATAATCATCAATGTGCCTTTTCTTAAAGTGTATACTAGTTTCCTAACAGTTAATGTTGTTGCAGATTATTTAACATGTAATAGATAACATTTGATGTTAAGGTTTTCTGAGTTTTTCAGCTTGTCATCAACCTGAAAATGGCACATTTTCTTCCAGGTTGAAAATATCTTCTTAATTTGTTGCATAAATCCAGTGCAATGCAATATTAACAAACTAAGTGTTGTTATATCAGCTCTTCAGACTGGAAAAATTTAAGATAATATTTAAAGTACAGTATTTAAAGTGCTAGCAGTCCTAGCTGTAACATGTGAAGGAAACGGGGTTCCACATCATCAACCAACTATGAGATTGCTACAGCAGTATTAAAAGAAAAAAAAAAAATAACTCAGATTTAACTGAGATATGAAATAGGCTGTGATAGTTCATGTCAGAAAACACCATCAGTAATCCAACGGTGGAGAACATTTACTAAAATAAGATGAGAAGGGGCTATGTGACCGGTGAGAGGAGTCTTAATTCTGGAATTGTTTGTTACTTTTATGTTTCAGTGCTTCATCTCACATTGTGATTCTGCCCTTAGGAACTATGTGCTTGCATGTATATTACTGACAGTGGCCTTGTATTAAAGATGTGTGATCATCAGAAACTGAAGAAAGGAGATGATGAGACATTATCAAATCTTTGGAAGTTTTGCCTGTAGTCTGGAAGCCAAAGCTATGCCTTTTCTGGTTTATGCGTCATGAAGAAGTTGCAATGAGAATTCAGTTTTTCCTGATGCTAGTAAGCCAAAATTGAAACCACTTTGCACTTCTAGAACTCTATTAAGTTTGCAGTGCTAGCATGACTTGAAAGGAATAACCATTTATTTTAGTTACTAATGAAATCAGCCATGTCTCTGGGTTTACATAGATAGTAGCTCAGTTAAATAAAAGTCCATTCCATTTAGAGTAGGATTGTGCTTTAATGTTGAATGAATGCTACTCTGGAGTTGTTGACTCTCACTTCCCTATATATGTGCATACATTCATCATATAGAGAAATAGATCTTGAGGCTCCTTCACTTTGTATAATAGAGTATTTGACAGTGCATTGAAGGCTGCTTAGCTTGGAGATGTACAGAGAGTGGTACCTAGCAGAAGTATTTACAAAGTTTTTGTTGTTGAAATGTTTCTTCTCATATTTATTTATCTTCTTTAAAACATCTGCTTTGCAGTCATGGGAAACTCTAGATTAACAACTGTGTTTTTAATCAAATACATCTTGAACTAGTTCAGTTTCTCCAATGTAGTCTGTTTTTCATATTACAAACAAATATTTGAGGATGTCTAAATTACAGTCTGTAATGTTTAGTGAAGGATATCAAGAAAGTAATATTAAATTAGAAATATGCTGCTCCAATATCAAACAGTTCTCATTTCAGTGAGGTTTTTCAGTAAGTACTGTAGGTGTCTTCCGTTATCTTCCTATCCTATGTAATATACAATAAATGTTTGTTCTTTGTCTTTTGTATTATGAGAGCAAGGAGTTCTGTTTGAGGAGTGGGGGTAGTGAAGGTCTCTTGCTGAGATAAGAAACAGTGAAGCACCTGGCTAGGCACTGTACTTAATGTAACAAGAGTCAGGCAAGGAGGAGGAGCCCCCTCCTCCCCCCTTCTTTCCCTCGTGTAAACACTCCCTGATAAGTTGTTAACCAAATAGGGAAAAAGAAGTTGAGTCACAATGTAGAGGAAGACTACGGCCTTCATCTTCACGACCACCAGAGGGACCGAGACGACCCCCTAGCAGCAGTACGCGCAGCCGCAGAACATACCCGGAACCAAGCTATAAAAGGGGACTCTGGTGGGGTTAAGTGCACGCCGTTGGTAGAGCAGAGACTCACCGGCTGCCCAGCACTGTTTTGCTTGCTGTGCTTACTTAATTTAATAAATTTACTTAATTGACCTAAAAGCTCTCTGGAAAAATTATTTAAGAGAGTAAACTTATAACATCCTATATTACCTGATTGCATCTCAGTACAACAGTCCAATTGATTTAATTCTAAAAGAACTAGATTCATTCTTTTTTATTTACATTCCTGAACTTTAGTATCTTCCCAAAAGTTCATCTTATGTACATAATATTATTTATTTCTCACTTTTTATAGAAAAACCTACCTTCAGCCACTGGATATGTCAGGTTAGCATCTGTGAAGAGATCTCAATCCCCCCCCCCCCCCTTACATTGTAAATAGCCAAATAGCCATCTTCTCTCCCCCTACCTTCCCCAGACTTAGATGAGTCAAAGAAGGGTCAGTTCATACAGTTCTGTTAATCTACTGAAAGAACAAAAAGAAACTATGAAGAAATTTAAATTTTTTATTCACACTTACTTGCAATATAAAGTTCTTGCTGTAATAAGAAATTAAATATTATAGTGCTACTTCATAATTCAAAGTAGTCAGATAAGTTATGGTTTTCTAACCTGAAAAAAAAAATAATTGTTGTTCATTGTGGCGTAACGGACCACATGGACACCAGGGTTCTTTCAGTAACTGCTGCTACTTTATTGATGACATAACTACATTATCCTATGTTGCATCCCCATATTGAGGACAGGCTCCCTTCTTATACTGTTCCCCCACAGCAGTCCTTTTCCACTAATTATTCATTGTTCAAAAACTTTGCCCGGCAACCACAAACACCCAGCAACTTCCACGCCTTAACGGCTGGAGAACAAGCAACCCGAGACGTCAAGGCGTCGTGAATCACCCTTCTTTGTTCCCTCTAAACTCTTTACATTCCTGATAGCCTCATTGTTCAGAGTCCGATGTTATCACCAACCATGGGGCTTGTCGACTCCCATGGCCACACCCCCACAGTTCATTTTCTGAACTAAAAGTTAAATCATATGAGGTAGAGTGAGTGTTGATCAGTTATTACACTAGAAGGTACATCTTGAGCTGGTAAAATATTTAATAACCGAGAGAGAAAATTTTTGCCATCTGTTAACTTTTCTGAGAATCAGATACCAGGTTATTCTGCAATTCTGTTTTTGAAATTTCAACACTACTAAATAGATACTCATTGATATTTTAATATCATTGTTACACAAACTCTGTAGCTGCAGACCAATGTGTTTGATGTAAGACCCTTATTCTTATGGCAAATATGGCATATGCTTTCAGCACTAACATAGGGGCAGTGTTTGAAAAACAAACAGACGAGGCGGTGTGAGGGAAGGCAGATTGCTTGGTTGTAATGGTTTCACAGATAGGCAGCCTCTGGCCTCTGGCTGTGCTGGAGGGAAGTCCAGTCTCCTGTGCTATGTTGCATCTCCCCAGTGTGAAAGTTGGAAGAGGAAGGAAAGAAATACCATACTCTTGTTTATCTGAACAGAGCAACATTCCTCTGAACTCCATCCCTGCAGGGGATGGAGAAGGAATAGTGTCTACAGTCCTGCAGTGCTATTGGCCACTCACTGGTTGGGGATGGAAATGAAATACAAAACAGGGGGCTTTGTGTAATCCTGGCAGAAGGATGCAGATTCTGCATGGGACGAACCAGTGTGTCAACCTGCTCTGAGAAATTAATGGATTGGCTAAATTGAAATTTTGTCTACACTTTTAAGAATTCCAAAGACAAGAATGGACACCTCTGTTTAACCTCACAAAAGCATTTAGAATGCTGTTCCAGATCTGAGCCTTCTGGACATCATGCAAATCATTACTAAATATAGCTTTATATTATTAGGTTGAAGTCCACCTGACATTTTAGACTAGAGGTTTCTAATTTTGTCTCCTCAGCAGACTTTTGGCTTCTGTTCAGCACTGCTGATCAGTTTTGTCTAGGAACATTGCAGGGAAGCAAAGCTTGGTTCCAGACCATTCTTACTTGGCACGTTCATACAATGCATTTTTTCAGATAGCAACAGCACCATCAACTGACAAAGCCTTTTATTTTACATACGGGGAACCTGAGGAGATGGTACAAGACAGAAAGACACAAGAATTCAGGCAAGATCCACAAGAGAAAGATAACTGAGAAAGATTGAGCTGAGATCTGCCAAAATGTTCAGTAGTTCCAGACCTCTCAAAATTTCTTTGCCTTCCAGAGAAACTATGGAATAAAAGTTCCACATGTTCTGAAAACTCTTTGGGGGGCTGCCCATACATATTTTGGTGCTGAGAACTCTAGTTCTGTCCATATGTCTTGTGATAAGCACAGTCAAGTTCCCCAGTTAAAGAATTCCTCTCTGTTTTATTTGGTCTAATAACATAGACTCTCTGAGAGCATTGTTAATTTTTCTGTTGCATGGTACAGGGAACCAACATGTCAGTTCAGATGTTCAGATTATATTTAGTGGAAGGGTTCTTAAATGCTGTTACTCAGAGCTGTGACATCTCTGTCCCTTAATGGAGTGAATCCTCTTTATTCTGACCAGATCTTTGAAAAATGACTATTTCCTCAGGATGTCTGCTTTAGGAAAGTGAGGAGGGAACATATAATCAAAAGTCAGTGTCAGGGTGTATGCATACAAGCATAGTTCATTTAGAATTACTGTGTCATCAGGCTGTCTGGGTAAATTTGTTGTGCATTTTTCTCCATGTGAATATTCGTTATTGCCTGTATTGCAATTGTTTTTGCATAAATAGGAAGAAGAAATTCACTGTGGCATTACAGTGACATAAAAGAGGAGGCTGCAGAGTTATAGTAACATAGAAGTCATGTTGCAGTCAGATTAAATTGATATCTCTGTCCAGGTACATGAGAATCCCTTTTGGAGCTGCACTGCTGCATAATGTCATTATACTTGCTGAATCTGCCTCTATCTACTTAAATTAATAAACAAAAGCCAGTGTGTTCTTACACGTGCTGTTGCCCAGATAAAATGTCATTTAGGTATTTCAGGCATTAAGATATCACAGCAATTGACAACTGTATGAAAATCCAGCTCAATAACATACAGTGATGAAACGTATTAAATCAAAGTTACATCTGAAGAGTACACATGGTTCTCACAATAATATTTACATATACACATATATATTTTATGGCATTACATTTGTTACCAGAATTTGAATTATCTGTTGTATCATTATACATATAACAGCAAGGTTTGGAGTATTTTTTTATAACTGAATAAGTTAAATTTCTTTCATAATAAATATTGAAAATACATTGCTGTATTTAATGTTCAAATAAAATTAATGGCAAGGAAATAGAGAAATGGTTACAATAGGCTGTTTAAAACTCCTCCTGCTATGCAGCATCTGACAGTGAATAAATGAAGCTTTATTGACATTTTATATTTATATTGACATTTTATATTGACAGTTTATATTGACAGTTTATATTTAATATTCAGTGATGCAAAGTTTGGCTTTGCCAGATATGTGAACCAATTCTATTACTTCCAAAATATTAATCATTCAAAAATATTCTATAACATTTTTATTTATTGCATAAAAAAAAAAAAAAGGCTGCTTGTAAACTGTATATATACAAAACATCTAAGTTTGCTAATCAGGCTTCTGAACTGGAATCCTTCAGTCACAAGGACTCTGAGTGTTTCACTGTGTTGAGTACACAGAACATCATTCAAAAGGTAGGCTCTGGTTTAGACTGAGCTATGTAGACTCATTTAGAAACTTACAGTCCTAACTTACAGTCTTTTTTCCTAAGAAAGCCACAAGTGCAGCTCTCTCCTGGAGGAGACAGAAGGAAAAAAGGCTCAGAAGGGTTCCTTTTTTGATACAGTTCACTGATTTCCACATCAAACTTGCTTAGTTTACAAGTACAAACATGGTTTTCTTTCTGATTTCTTAATTTTGGCAGCCTGCTCAGCATGTTCACCCCAGGCTCGGACAGTCAGCCTGTGTTCTTTCTATTTCATGTCTCATTGCTGGTAATAGTGTCTCTGCAGGCTTTATTATGCCTCCAACATATCTCTGTGTGGTTGTTTTCAGATTATGCCATTGGTAACACCTGTGTTAACCCTCTTAATCTTCAGTGGTGTGGTTAAAGTATTGTGAAAGCCATAATCATAAGACTCAGTAGTTCCTATATATACAGGAGAGCAAAACAGTCCTCAGAGCCTTTCCAGCCAGCAATATAGGCTTCTGGACTTCATATATGAAGTGCTATCTTCCATATTTCAACTTCGCACCCCATGTCCAGTGTTAAGGATGCATGAGACATTATTCCATGTGTGGTTTTACAGTTCTAAATATGAGTCTGAGGTCACAGGAAGTTTTCCCACTACTTTCTCTTATCTTGCCTCATTCTTCACAGCCTCCTCTGGAACTATTTCTGATAGTTCATAACTTCTGCCCGCATGGCAGAATCAGCAGCAGCAACAAATTGCTGCCAGAGAGGTGGCCTGGCACAGCACTGGACGAGGGGTGGGGGCAGGCTGGGGGCCTGGCAGCAGAGACCTGCCTGCTTCACTGCAAATGTCATGGCTGGGTTAGTGCCCTTCTCTGGGAGGTGGCAGATGGAGCAGCCAGAGGCTGCTGTGAGGAGGCATGTGGGGTAGAGTCCTTGGCATGGCAGTCCAAGTGGACATCCCTCTCAGTCATGGTGTATAAGATGGAAACAGCTGAGGTAGGTTCAGCTGTGAAATCAGGTCTTGGGAGAAAACATTTACAACAAAACTAAGAAATGTTATACACAAATCTATAACCTGACGTTGCCACTACATAGAAATCAATGCCAGGTTTAATTAAGTTCTAAGACAGTTTGTTAATTTCTGTGTGTAATGCATTTTGTGTTTTATTTATTCATGAAAGTCCAGACTGCTGCATTGGCATTTTCAACAGATGCCTGAGATTAAAAGCAACTCGGAGGCTGCCCCAAGTTACTCTTGGGTGAGTTCAGCCTGTCCAGCCTGAAGTTCAGCACAAAGTAAAGAGGTTCAAAGGCTCTTTCCTGTCTATCCAAATAGACCCTCCTCACAGCAGGAAGCCTGACTGTGTAGATTATGTATCAGGCTGCCCTTTTCTCAGACAACGGAAGGCAGGTTTTGAGATCAGCTGCCATGCTCTGTGGCCGAGAACTAAGTTATTGGGTAGGGGAAAGCCATCCGTGTCCAGCTTCAGGGAAATGAAAATAAGGATTGGATCAAAGACCAGTAATCACTGAAGAGCCTTCTCTGAAAATGACAGTAACATGTCAGTTATCGAATTTCTGTGTACAGTTAAACAAAGCAACAAACAAAATCCCTCCAATCTGTTTTCTACCTTGTGCAAGCCTTGAATCTCTTCCCAAATCAACTCATCACTTATCCACTCAAGCCCTGACACCTCAAGCTAGGTCACTGTACATGAAAGCAGAACGCAGAGCTGGCTGAGAGCT
This sequence comes from Stictonetta naevosa, assembly GCA_011074415.1. NCBI lineage: Eukaryota > Metazoa > Chordata > Aves > Anseriformes > Anatidae > Stictonetta > Stictonetta naevosa. The sequence goes on from CM021700.1 coordinate 31,859,280, forward strand.
ACTGTTTGAGCATATCAGTGGCTGCGTTCAACTCCAATGTCATGAGCTCTGGCAACAGCATAGCAGCCTTTGTGAATAAGCTGCTAGAGCACAAGCTGTTTTCCTAACCTGACAAATAATGCATTTGCAGATGCAGATGAAAAGAGGAGGATACTAAACTTTTGCATGTTCTACTGATGATTTTCCTTTATGGGAAAGCAAAGATTATTGAATAGCACAACCAAGAAAATGAATTTGTCCTTATAACCTCAAATAAGGAAAATCTAGCAGGGCTGGAAAGGGGATGAAGATGGGGATGGGGGGAAGACCTTTGAAATACTGGTGATAATCCACAGATATGCCTTCAATGTATTGCAGATTGCTTTCTTCAGGGTGCTTCCCCCTTGTGTTGTGACTGATTTTCTCCAGGACGGGAAGATCTCATTCTTTTTGTCTCTTTTGCTTCTACCCCTTTCTTGCATCCTGGTAAGAGCTGTTCAAGGTAACCTGTATCTAGGTTTTCAGTCAAGTCAGATTTGTTATGAACATTTTTTTGAATTATCGTCTGTTTATGATTTCTTAGAAGATTTCACAGTGTGTCATGTAAGAGACAAGATCATTCTGGGTATCTGCTTTTGTTTTGGATTTGCATGTTATCCAGCTTCTGATTTTTTTTTTTTTTTTCTGTCCTGGTGCCTTTTTTCAGTGAATAATTCCTCATACATTTGCATTAAATCACAGCTGATTCACTGCAAGTGCATCTATTGTCTTAAACATTTGACAATGTAATATTTCATAATCCCATTATCTAGTTGATTTAGAAATTTCCACACAATGAATATTTCTTCAACCTTAAGAGACTTGCAGAAATAGAGAAAAAGAGGCTGAGAATTGGCCTTATTGCTCTCTGCAATTTCCTGAGGAGGAGACATGGAGAGGGAGGTGCTGATCTCCTCTCCTTGGTAACCGATGATAGGAGACACAGGAATGGCACAAAGCTGTGCAAGGGGAGGTTCAAACTGGACATTAGGAAAACTTTATTTACCATGAAGGTGGTTGAACACTGGAACGGGTTTCTTGGAGAGGTAATTGATGCCCCATGCCTTTCAGTATTCAAGAGATATTTGAATGATGCCCTCCATAATATGCTTTAACTTTTGGTTAACTCTAAAGAGGTCAGGCAGATGCAGTAGATGATCTTTGTAGGTCTTGTGAGAAACAACGTTGTGTTTTTGCAGTAGAGAATTATTTTTCTTTATTCCAAGGTAGTTGTGTAGTCATAATAAAGAGAAATGCTAAGTAGATAAGTGGACAGTAGAAGGCCTCACTGTTCCAAAATAAAGTAGAAGCTTGAGAAAAACAGGATGAGCAGTGTGAGAACAGTAAAACAAAGATCACAAGTTCTAAAAACTTAGAAAGGAGAAAATAAAGAGTTGAAAAAAAGAAAAAAATTACATATATGGTATAGAGGAGCATCAAGTAGCTTGTGAACCCGTAGTACTCAACCAATGAGGAAACAGGGGAGGTGATCAGGCATCAGGTAATAGGGAATAAAAGGTAGTGATTTGTTTACTAACATGTGCTCCTGATTGACAGGACACCTGCCTTTGCAATTGTGAATAAAATAAGCTTCACAGAAAATCCTGTCTAAAGAAAATTAATTGAGATTTTTCTCACAGTCTCTTCCAACTGAACTATTCTAGTCTACTATAACAAATGAAAGTTGTTAGTTTTTCCTCTTTTTTCACTCATTAGACTGGTGTAAGTACATGTAAGTTTTATATCTACCTTTTTCTCTCTAACTTTCTCCATTTCTTCTATGAATTTTGGTATCTTTATTTATGTTCAGATTATTTTGAAATACAAAAGGAATGGAATTATTGTATACATTTTACAGAAATAAGTTATCATGTACCTTGCCTGGATACTAACAAAAGATTTCTGATCCATGGAAAAATGATTATGTACCTATAATAGTATATTAGTCTTTTTTTAAAAAAGGCAAACAGTGTCTTTTTTTTTTTTTTTTTTTCCAATTGCTGGTGTTTCTATTTTAACTCTTATTTTTAAAGCAGAATTTCAGCAACTCTATCTATTATTCCTAGACTCATCTTGGTCCTGAGGAAACACATGCTATTAAACAATTCTTTTGAACCATACTCAGTAAGGGAAGGTGAAATATAAAAATAAATATTCTGTATGGAATCTTTTTTCTTTTTCTTTTTCCTTTTTTTTTTTTTTCTTTTCAAGAGATCACTTTCTTACCACTTTCTAATGTTTGCTTGATGAGATCCAGCTGAGTATTGTTGAGAGGATGGGAAATTTAGATAAAAGCAGAAGCTAGAAGAAACCCACTACTTCACTAAGCACAATCCATGACCTCTCAGGTACTTGTTCTAAGACATATATAGATATTAACTGTCATGTCTGTAATCTTCTGGTACTTTTGCTATAAATGAGAAATGTACTAGAAAGAGAGAGGGAGCATTTGTTTTCGGTTCTTAAATATGTCACCTATCATTTATTTTTAATGTTTCTGTAAATATGTCTATCATATATATGTATAATTTGTAATGGTATATGTAATCACTTATGTTCCTGAATTCTCTTACACTGTGTAATGCTATTTTAAATAAGTTTTTCCCCCCATGCACACACATTGGAAAACTGGATTTGTTGAAATGTATTTGTTTCCATCTAAGTAGAATGCATTTATAAATTCATAGTTTTCATAGACACTTAAAAAAAAAAAAAACACAACTGTATTATCTGTAGAAATGAAATATTCTGTGACAGAAAACATCTTGAAATTAATATATCAAAGCCAAAATCATTAACCCTATTCCCAAAGCATCTCTTCAGAGCACGAAATAAGTTTAACAAGTATAATGCACTTGCATGACCTAGTCAGTCTTGGCTGTCTGATCAAACATACTACTTCTCCCAAAACAAATAAACAAGCAAAAAATATTACTTTTTTATGGTGTAAAAGCAAAGTGAAAGTTTGCTAAGATTAGTCACTGAAGTTTGAACTGAGTAGTCTGGACTCAAAGAAACAATAAATACTAAAGTGATCTGGAAGATGGAAGAATGTCCTAACTATCAGATTTAACTGGGGGGGGGGGGAATAAGAGTGGAAAATAAGTCAAATTCAGCTAATAATGTCTATTAAAACCATTGAACAAAGGGTAAGAAAAAATTTAGTATAGTGCAATATAGCTATTGTCTTCCTTAATGTATATTTCTCTCTTTACACTTCACTTTATTTAATCATTTGCTATGATGGTTTTGGTTTTGCTTTTTAGGGTGACGGAAATATTTCAGAGCAAGATTCTGTCATTACATTTTTTATGGGAATATCAGCACTTTTTTTTTTTTTTTTCTTCAGATTATGGTGTCCTATTACTGGTAAAGTGTAAACTATTCTGTCAACTTGCTTACTATAGACTGTTTTCTCTGGCAAATGGAAACTAATTGGAGTCTTTCCATAATCATTGATGAGTTAACAGGTAAGTTTTGATATACAAGTCACTAAAAGAGAAATTATTGCATGTGTAATTAAGTTGATCAGTATTTCCAGTTTCTACCATAGATTAATTTATTTGCTAAGTGATTATATTACAGTGTTTTATCCAACAATGTGTATATGCATGTATGACCTATAAAGCACAGAACAGTAGTTATAAAAACCAGTTTAAGTCTCCTGAGTAACTGGACATTAACCTGAGAAATTAGTTTTTCTCCTAATCACAGATATAAGTCAATTTCTAACTATTATGATTTTTTAAAATAATATCCTGACCTGGACAATATTTACTGCTATAGATTTTACTATAATATATGACCACCCATGCATACATATAAAATTCAAATTAATAGACGCCATAGAGATGAATAAGAATTGGAGACTTAGGTCTGTTTTAAAGTAGTAAGAAAGATACTCTGAGGAGGGGGAAAAAAAATAAAATTACATTCCCATCATTTAAGAAGTGAAGCCACTCTCAGCAGTACCTGAATACCTTTCAGAATATACAGCAGGACTTTTAATAAATTACCTTGTGTGTTTTGAACTAAAAGTGATTCAGAATAGTTATGTAGGACAGTCCAATATAGTAGGGCAGGCAATTACTTGAGTCCATTAATTTCATTTGTATCCTGTCAGAGAAAAGTCAATTAGAGGTGTACATCAGGGGACTGCAGTTAAAGCATGTAAAACATCACTTTACATGTCAGTGTGTCGGTTCCCCCAGATCACTCTCTGGCTAGGGTACTTGACATGAGGAGAGCTAACCCCAGCAGCTATCACAGAACCAGAACCACATTAATCAACAGGGTTTGTATGACTTCATTATGGTGCTATGTGAGTGCCTCAGACTTTAATGACTATATATGAACAACAAACCAGAGACAAGGAAATACTAAGATCCCTCTTATAAAGAGGGATCTGAGACACAGAGGCTAATATATCTACAAAGTGACTTGGATGGACTTCTAGGGCAGGAGCTGCGTGGTCTTCTGTCATCTAAACTGACTATCTAGTGTGAGAAAAAAACTTACAGATTCCCTTACAGTGAGAGGAAGGAGAGGGAGGAAATGCTAGGGAGTGATTTTTTTCTCCTTATTGTAGGATGGGACGAATCACCTGCCATGGTTTTAAGAGGCGAGATTTAGATTACATGTTAGGAGGAAATTTTTTAATCAGAGGGTGGTGAGGCACAGGAACAGGTTGCCCAGAGGAGTTGTGAATGCCCCATCCATGGAAGTGTGCAAGACCAGATTGGATGAGTTCCTGAGCAACCTGATTTATTAGGTAGCATCCCTGCCCATGGTGGGGGGGGGTTGGAACCATGTGATCTTTAAGGTCCCTTCCAACCCGAGCTATTCTATGATTCTTTGATTTTATGAATGAGGTATTCTCAAGAGGGAGAATATATACCTCCAGTTTAGGAGGTATACTCTAGGCAACATTTACACACGTGCAGAAACGGAAATGTAGGACACTATGGAGTTATAAACAGCTGAGTTCAGGTATCTCAGGGATTGTAGTTTTGGTTCTGGATATGAGATACAAATCATTTTATGTGTGTAAAACTAGTAGATTTCATCCTAAATGAACTACTAGTAAAATACACAAGAAACCATGATAAAACAGGGTTTATACTTACTAGGACATGTACCTTTTTTGTTAAAGGAACAAGCAAAATATGTCACTTCCTTGTATATCTTTCTCACCCTTCCCACCCTTTTCAGAATTATTTCAAAATTATTTTGGAAGCCTTTGCACACTAAACTCTTATGAGGTATCTGTGATCCAGGAAAGAGAAAAAGGAAAAAATTCTGAGCCTTAATTTTTAATGCGAAGTCAGTAGTGCAGAACCTTTCCTAGGAGAAGCTAAATAGGGGGCAAGGTTTATTAGTATTGGAAGTAGCGCATTGAAAACTGACTTCAAGCTATGAATTAATTTCATCCTTATCAGTAAAGATAGAAACAGCATTAATTTGTGAGCAAAGAATCTCATAGTTTTTAGAGATCTCAGGTTGCAGGACAGCCAAATAATAGAAATCCATACAAAAGCTAGGATAAAAATAGAATTCTAAACCTGAACTTGTAAACACAAAAGTCAGTCACATTTAGGTCATGTAAATATTTGCAGTGCTTGATAAGCAATCAAAAGATGTAGCTTTTCTGTAACAGCATCTCTGAAAATTGAAGTAAATAAGAAACTGTTTGTTGAACTTCAGATCATGCAATTAAAAAACATCAGAATAATTGAAACAAACATTTTTAAACAATGCTAGACATAGCTCTTTACTACAAGACTTTGAGATCACTGGTTTTATCTTAATATCAGAAAAGTGGCATTCTCTTCTTGGGGCCCATATTTCTCATATGGGGGGAAAAAAAAACACCTAACATTTCTGTAAACTGTGATTATGCAATGTCCACTAACATCATTGTCTGTTAAGTCAGTCAGTTCTGCAGCTTCTCATTCATGCTGATGTTCTTCCAAATGAACTCAGAAGAGGTTTGTAACATTATCAACATGATGATAAATCTGAACATGCTCTCACTTCCATGCATTGAATATTGTGTGGAAAGCAAGCTGGTGTAAAGCTGCCCTACATCTTTAGAGACTCTGGGGACTATCGGCATAGCAGAAGATTGGGGTTATATCAGCATGACTAAGTACAGCAGTTTCAGGGATTGATCCCTGACATGTCAACTGTGTGTTACAAAAAAAATCATACCGACATGTATCTGTCTCTTTGGAGTAGACAAGTTTAATTAACACTCAGCCCTGCATCTTTTTTCGTTTACACATAGTATTACCGTGGCGCTAAAATGCTTATTGTTTCTCTCAGCATGGGCTATTTTCTTTCTTTTCCCCAGTGCAGAGAGGCTGCTATAGAGTGAGGGACATAGTATAACCCAATACAGTGTTCCTACAGTATGGAAGACATGGGTTACACACCTTAGGTTGTACCAGAAGGAAATGTGGAAGGATATGATAGTGCTGTGTGTATTGGCACATTGTTGTAAGAGGTAGAGGAGGAAGCTGTTGAAGCTTCCTTCATGCAGCCTTTTTGGAATTCTTTCTGGTGCCCGTGGAGGTTCCATGGAGTTTGGTTTTAACAGAACTATAACAAAACTAGTCAGAGTAGCCTGAAGATGCATGTACCCTTCTGTATGTAGTATCATTTGATGTAGGAAATACTCTTGCAATATTTTAGTGATGTACCAAAGTACACTGTGAGATCTCATAGGAGATTTTTTTTTTAATGTTCTTTTTCTCTGAGTGTTGGGAGAAGCTCCATGTCAATATGCTAGAATTTTGATAACTTGCTACTGCTGGAGTCATCAGCATAATACAAGCCCTTCTTCTATCATGCCCATTGATGATACATATTCATTTTCCACTCTTATCAGCACCAACATTTCTATTACAGCTGAATATTTCTGGGCCATCAAGGTCCATAGTTACTTTGCCCATAGTTACTTTCCACTGTAGATGTTCCCAGGGTTATTTATTTTTTTTTACCTGCTTCAAGTTCAGTTGAAATACCAGTCTTGGAAATGTTTGAGCTAATAATAAGCTAATAATTGAGATTTTTTTTGTGTGTGTGTCACGTTGACTTTGAAATTTCAGTTTGATGTGCTGGCCTTTCTGAAGATACTATTCTAAATAATATTATTAATTTGCGTTGCTAAGCAAAAAGTCATCTCAAGCCAAAATTTGGAACTTTTCATTTAAAAATTGTCAACATGGGAGACATGGGAAGTTGTGACAATTGTGAAACATTTCTGAAAATATTTTTAAATAGGAAAATAAATAATACCACCCCACCTTCAAAATCAACACTTTCCTTTTAAACAAGTTTTTGGTTTCAACAAATCAGCAACAATAAAAGTTCTCTCAAAAAGCGCCAATGAAACTGAAGTCAGTGTGAATGTGATGGCCATTGCCTTTTGCAGTTCCTAATCCTGAATTATGTGGCATCCTGAAGAGAAGCAGAAGGGAAGAGTGTCTAGAATGGACACAGTTCCTGATTCTTCACTTCTCCAAAGTGAAGTTGAACAGGTTAAGGTCTGTATATGGGGTTGATTTCCTACTTTTGTTTAAACAATAAGAACTTATTAGTATTTTCTTGTAGTTCAGTTATGGAAATTTTGAGTGTTAGAGTTTTGATCTTTCTTAGGATATGTTCTTGCCAGAAATGTATGTTATTTGTTTTGTTTGGTTTGTTTGCATTACACTACCAACGTTAGGTGTCCTAGACAAGTTGTATGTATTGGAAGAGAAGTTTGTTGTTTTGTTTGATTTTTTTTTTTGGTTGGTTTGTTTGTATATTTGTTTTCCAGGCAGGATTGGGGTGGTAGATATATGACTATGCCTGTCACGCTATATTAGCAAGAATCTCATTCTCTATGATGTCTGAACCTTTTACCATAAGTAAAGCAAGAACTGTACAATATTGTTACATGAGTCATTCCGTCTGTAACTTTTACAGATCAATAGAACTGCTTATTCATGTCACTGAAGCAGCTTTTGATAGCCAGCTCTAAACAAGTAGTGAATTTTGAGGAAGAATCTGGGATTTTGATTAAATTTGGGTCTGCTTATGGATATGGAGGTTTTAGCTTCTCATCATGACGCTGTGGTTCTGCTTGCTTTAAGCAATGAAGAGGAAAAACTCATATCTCCATGTATCTGCCATGTTAGACCACATCTTGACAGATGTAATTCTATTGTTTATGTAGTTGTGTTCATGTTCATCATGAGTAAATGAGAATGACTTAACTTCCAAGGGTGACTTTAAGCATATTTTTAAAGTAAGTATCTTTTTCACAATTTTGAAAAAAATGGTGGTAGTGATGAACCAAAATATTACATCTTGAAAGAATGATATGCTGTTCATTATTATTTTATGCTTATTATCCCTTTGACTTTGAAACTAGAAAAAGAGAAGTCATCTAACATGACACCAACACAATATACTAAACAGGCATCCTACCTGCCTAATAAAAACTAACTCAGAAAATCAATGATTTCCTCAACAACAATTTTGGGTCATTTCACTACGTAGCATAAACTTGATGAAACCAGTTACTGTGTGCATCTGTGGTTAACTGACCCATGTCTCTTCAGTTCAGAACTGAACAGAGACATTTGACTATCAGTTCCATAGTTGCATACAAACGCAACCTTCATAGGGATTTTTTTTCACTGAACTGACTGACAAAAGATCATGAGTGATATCTGAAATCTATAGCTGATCTCCATACAAACCTTACAATTAAACTGATTTTTGTCTTTTAAAATTATCACTATCAAGGTTGATTTACAGTGTCATCACCCCCATCCTCTTTTAAAATAGATAATAGATTCCATGCATAATGATCTTAAAAATGAAGCAAAACAGAAATGCAAACATGTTTTATTTGCTACCACTTTAAATGAACTTCCATTCTCCTAACTGGAAAAGCCCTTTCCATTTTCTTGTCATCTGAACATATGCTGATGACTGCAAATCAAAGACTTAAAGTAATGTGCTGCTTCTGCTGTCTATTCCTACCCAGATATAGTTGCCACTTACTGCTTCATGTTGCATATACTATCAATAACAAATGTCAGTGAAACAGTGCAGTATAACATTAATTATAGCTGTATGTTCAGTGAAGTACAAAAGGAATGCTCCTCTTATAAGCAGTTTTCTCCATAGAAAGTCCTAAAGTACCCTGGTTGTAGATGGCTGTAGAAAATTTGTAGCCAAAAATAATGTCAAGACTTGACAGAGCTTCAGCGCTAAAAATTGTTGTAGTTGCATTTACATTACTAGAGCCATATCAGTTTACATCAGAAGTGGTACTTACATAGTTATATTATTATTATATTTGCTTCTCTATTTCTTGTTCATTACTTGCAGCATATTTTATATGTTAAAATAAGTTGGTAGAATGATAACACAGACCAGGAAAATAATACTGCCGTTCTCTGGCTGGCAGTTGGAAAATTCCATTAAGGCTATAATTGATTTGATAAAACATCTTTTCTCATCTTAATTCCATTTTCCAAGAGCCTATAATGGTAAAGTAACTTTCCTGAGTGGGAAAATAGGCTTGAGATAGCAATATGATAAGAAGAAAGAAGATCCAGATTCCACAATGGAAGACTTCTGTTCTGCTTCTAAAGAGACACAGAGAAACTCATTAAAAAGTAATTGTCTTTTCACTTGAAGTATATATCATCTGCAGAAATTAGTTACATTTTGTTCCCTAACTTGTGAAGTTCTTTATCTGCATAAGCCTTTCATGCTTTTTGTATCCCATCAAGAGAATCAAAATATTACATACTGCACAAGACAAGGGACAAGGCAAGGGGTTTTTTTCTTTTTTTTTTTCTTTGTGTGTGTGCATGCATATGTGGCATTGAACTTTACGGACAAATATGAATATGTTGGAAGAACTTGGGAGATACTAAAGAAGAAATTTGATCTTAAACAGAATGACTTTTTGGAGACTGGGCATTACATAAGCTTCTCAAGGATATAGAAAAGTACATGCACTTGATGAAAACTGATTAGTGTCTGGTCTAGGGCCTTAAGACCGTGTGTTTACCAGGTAATATGCTATAACTATTAAGATTTTGGCAGCACAAAAGATTGCTCCTTGATACAACCATTTTGTTCTATCCAGAGCAATGAGGAAGCTTCTCTGTTTAGCCACAGGCAATATTCAAGTGTTTGGATAGCAATATAAACAAGCAAAAGTATTTGATTCTCTGGCAGGTAATCGTTAGCATGGTTAATATTATATTGGTTCACTGTTAAATGCTCTTATACACCAAAAATTAATTTAGTCAGGAGCCAGAATAGCAGCTCTTTCAGATGAGCATCTCTTGTCAAGACTGTTTTAGAGATTTGGGTTTCATTGTTATCCCAGAGATGATAACAGAAAACCATGCAGGTTTTTTAAATATTGTGGCAGGTCCTACTGAAATATTCTAAGGCAAATAAGCAATTATCAGTTTTTACTTTATGGGTTTTGGCTCAAGGAATTCTCATAGTCATGCCACTTCAATAATTGTTAGATAGGTAACCTAAGCCATTTTTAGTGGAACATCTGTGAATGTTTGAATTGGCTTGCACCAGATTAGTATGTTCCAATTTTTGCTAGACAATATTTTCACAGAAGTTTTTTCTATTGCATAGCAGACAATTTGCAAGTCTTCAGTATCTGCTTCTTGTCAAGTATGTTGTCTTTGCAAGACATGAACTTGCATCTAGTTCAAACTAAATGAAGTCTGCAAAGTAATTCTACAAGTTTTCTAATCTAATATTACTCCCATAAGACTACATATAGTCCTGCTATAGATGCTAGATGAAGTTACTGAACATTGATTTACATGAGTTCTCGTCAAAATCAAGAATGAATGATGATTCACAAACTTTTTTGACTGTTTTCTTCTTTGGTCTGATCAGTGGCAGCTACCAGGCTAATAAATAGATGGTGACATAGCAAACAGCTAATATCACCAACCTTAAGCTGCATTTTTATTTTCCATTTAAATCTCTCTCATGTTTTATCAGCATAATTTTTTATCTTCATTACAAAGAAAAAAAATAAAGCGTAATTTTAAAGTTTCATTCACATACTCTTGAGGAAAGCAGAATCAAAGAAAGCATTTAGGAATTACTGAAGCATCTGATTAATTGCAAGCCTTTTTCTCACTTAGTTACACATTAATCTTGAATTGCTACTTCACTCTTTCTGGTGACTGAAATCTCTCTATTATTCAGGGGACATTTCCAGCTGTCTGTGTTGGTAGCAGCGAATGACACTCATAGGTCTCTGCTAAGAAGCTGCTTAAATCAGAAAGCAAACAGCACAACAGCACCATGACAGAGCCAGAAGATACTCTGGGGCTGTCTAATCAATCACTTCTCTGTGAGAGGAATACTATATTTTCTTGAATTTGTTTCTGAAAAAATGAGCATGTGTGTAAAAGCCCAGTGGGCCAAATTTTGTTGCCACAATACTGGTAGAACTCTAGTTTACAGTTAGTGTTGATTTACGCTGTTGTAAATAGGATGGGAGTATGACTTAGTGTCTTCATATAGCAGAGTTTAATGTTGTCTTTATTGTCTTCAGCAATAGATTAAATGGTGATCATCTAGAAGAAGTTCCCTCCCCTTCCCTGCCTTTCCATTCTTCGAATTTGTTAAACTATATATTTTTTTCTATTTAGTTATTCTGTACCAGGCACAGAATTTACAAATATATGACTCATGCCCCAGTTTTCACTTTGTAGAAGAAGCAGCTCTGTTTGTCTCACTATCTTTTTAGTTAGTGCTTTTCTGTACTCTCAGGAAGTTGAGTCTCAGTTTTGGGGCATTATCCCTTTCTGGGCTGCCCCACATAGTGCCTGGCACAAGTGTGGAAGGGTGAAGGCAGCAGGGAGTCACCCTGCGAGGAAAAGAACAGTTTCCCTCACTGCTGAGGGGGACCGGGATGAGACTCTGGTATGGAAACCAGACCTGATTCCTGGGGGTTTGCTTGAGGCAGGAAAATTCTGTGATTGTTCAGCTACCTCAGCATGGTCCAGAGTGGGAAGGTCTAAGCACAGCCCCTGGGAAAAATGCCTTAGGTAAAGGAACAGCTCCCAGCAAATCCTCCCAAGGCTAGAGATGGGTTTTGGTCTTGACCACTGTCAATGCTGAGCTTCTTGGACATTACTATGTTAGAAAAGATTTGGGAAGGGGGGCTGGCCAAATTACACACATACTTGACACTTTGTGTTCCTGTATTCCCCCCTGAAGTGTCTTGGACAATGTCTACAGTATGAGGTCTGGCTATCACTGCAAACTGCCCTCCTCTCTTTAGAAAGGAGTAGAGAGCTGTTGCTACCAGTGCTACAGTGTTGATGAAAGCTCATTACCTTTCAATAGTCTTCTATTCTTTGGAAATATTGTAATTCTTCCCCCTGTCTTATGAATAGAAAACTAGGTGCTTGGTCTCTTCTTACTCTTGACAGCATTTAGTTCTCAGTGTCCATTGCTATCTGATCCAAAATACATCCACTGCAGATAGGAAGACACCTGTTGCCTTCAGCAGGTATTCACCAGTTCTGCCTGCAATATGTGGAACAGGGACATCTATCAGAAACATCTATCAGAAATGAGTCGGCTATAGTGTCTTAATGGAAATTAACATTACCTACAGCATTTTCCTTTTGGCTATTTTATGTTCCCAGCCCTTATTCTTTAATTTCGGTGTGTTAGCAAAATTATACTTTCATTTTCAGTTCAGTTAGGAAGCAAATATTGTTGGTGGTTTGTTCTTTCTTTCTTACAAGGCATAGCTATTGGAAGTTGGAAAACTTCTTTATTTGTGTCTGTTTACATGTAACTATAATGGATAAATTAATTGCAACATCACAGCTGAATTTACAGATTAAATTGCGCTATGCACAGTTAACACAAAACTTACTGAAAATGGATATTTATGTATGATGTATCCAATTCCTTTCAACAGTCATTGGCTACTTATTGCAAAGTTTTTGTAAGTTGCAAAAGGTTGCTTCCAAACATCTATTTTTCTCCAACTGACACAGTTAAAAGGGAAGATGTGCAAGTTTAAAATTCACTGCTGACTCTGATCAGGTTTCATAGACATATTTGAAGCATAGTTGAAGAACCTGCTTGAAGAGAAAACAGAAAAGCAGTTGATGTACCAAGAACTGAATCTGTAGCCTTGCTGTTCGTGGAAAGCTAGTATTAACAGCTGGGGTAGAACATAACTGCAGTCCTAGAATAAATCAGTTTCAGTAAAACATGGAGATTATGGTGGCTAAAGTTGGTGTTAGAATAATAGAAAATTAGAAATAGAATAATAGAAAATATAAATGTATTATAAAAATATTTCAAAGCTGACAAGTCTACTCAAAGCAGTTAATTAATGTTAATGTTGTCATGTGATTTGGTTTAAATCTTAAAAATGATTGTAAGCACCCAAATCACACCCACCCCTTTTCTTACAAGGCTATAAGTGAGATTAAATGCACCCATCTGTCATGTTGATTGTTGTTGGAAGTCCAGACTAAATCCCACCTATTCACACTGATATTTTCCTTAAAATTAGCTACTCTCCTAAGAATATATGCCTTAAAAACAAGCTGGCTGTAAGGTAGGATGTGACCTTTTACTAATGTGGACTCACAAATATACCTGACGTGTGCTTTTAGATGGATTATGTTGATTTACCTAGCTAAAAAAAAATATGGTATGGGAAGGGCACAGATATTTTTTCACACTCATGTTGTCTCTACAGGATTTTGTTTAATTACAGTCATGTGTTGGGCAAGGAACTGATCACCCACAGTGATCATGAATTTCCCACTGTCAGCTGTACGGCACAATGAAATAGCTAGTCGCAAGAAAAGAACCATTATTAGTAAATATTTTAACAAAGAATGATGGAATTGGTATTTTTCACATGAGCAATTCTAGTACTTGTCACACTGTCATCTGAATATGCATGAGAAATACCATTAGACAATGGGACTTCCTATGTGAATAAGGATAACTCTCATGAGAAGCTAAATAATTAATTCCTGAATAGTTTATTTTAATATACTATGTAAAGATTTCAAATGGCCTATTTACACATTTTTAATCTGAATAAAATATAAAATGTCACCTCAATGCTAATAAAACATTCCTGTAAATAATGCACATTTTTAAAGCTCATAAACCTGTCATTAACTTATTAAAATTTGGCATAGCAGTTATTTTTAAGTTATCATAATGACTTTTAAAATATTTTGCCATTAAATGGCTTTAATTCGTTTGTATAACTCGTAGATTCTATGAAAACTATTTTTTATCATGACTACTAATATGAATGATGGTATTATGTTTTATTACACATGTTCAATCACATTTGGAAACTTGGCGACTGTCATTTCCCACATCAACATAGGTTGTTTCAATCCAGGTCTCAGTGAAATGGGAAACAAAATTTCAGTTGATTTCACCTGAAGCAGGCCTAAATACTGAATATATATAGCTAATAATAAAAATAGATTGATATTTTAATACTACATTTTCAAATAACTTATCATTTTATATGGAAGAAAATATTTGGGTGATTACAATCATTTTTAAGACTTAAACCAAATCACATGACAACCTTGACATTCATTAACTGCTTTGAGTAGACTTGTCAGCTTTGAAATATTTTTCAAAGCAATTCTAGCAGATCAATTTTTTTAAAACGTGAACCAGTTTAAAGTAATCAAAAGAACAGAAGTCTGCTACTATGAGTGAGTTATAAGGAAATTCTATCTAAGACAATGAGCTGCATTTATAGGGCTTTTGGGTGCTAAATTAAGAATATTAAGAACTGGCTGAATCCAATGCTACTTCACTGCCTCCACATACTTTAGCAGAGTTCATGGTAAAATGTTAGTCTTCCTACCAGAAGCTATTGTTAGATACACCAAAGGCTGGCTCCATAGGCAGTGAACTACTCAGAATTACTCCTACCCACTTCCCTAGGAAAATATTATAATTCATGATTCAGGATTTCACCCTTTTTTTTTTTCCTAAACTGTTTTTTATGAAACTGTCTTGTACAGTTAATATTTTTGGTTGTTTTTTTTCACAGCAAAATGAATTTTAGCAAATATGCTGAAGTGAAGAAAATAAATTCAATGGTGAGGACAAAACATGAATAAGGATGTGAAAATTCAGTATTAATTTTTGCTGTTTTCTGGTAAAAACATCCTTCCCAAAGGGTGTTTGTGGGCACTCTTAGCCACAACTCCTAAGGACAATGGGATCTTCAGAGTAGATGATTGCCTGGAATTCTATGCAAGTGGTTGGCCTAAAATTCAGTTTTATGATGTAAGTGCCATAGTGAAGTTAGCTTTGGAAAAATACAGGTCATTGTCATCTGAGAAACCAAACAACTGGCCAATTTAGTCATTTGTAACATATCTTCATTGCATTTCCCTACTAACATCTGTTTTTCTTGCAGATTTTCTCTGTAGCAAATCTTAATCTACGGACAAATATATTTGTTTTTTGTAAGTAAGACTTTCATGGGACTCATGATCACCAAAGGCTCTGTAGGCCACTGGCTGAAAAGCAATGCTTCAACTGATATGTTAGTTAATTTCAGTACAATTTATATTCCTAAATCATATGGCAACATTATAATAAATTTATTGATAACCTAAATACAGATGTAGCCCCTTAGATTTTATTACACGTTTTTAGTATCTGTTGTTCTTTGAACCTCTCTGCATCACACCTAGTATTCTATATTATTATTTTCCATAACTTATTAAAAGGTATGTGTGTTTAAAATGAACTTTTTTGAACATTTACAAATATTTATCCAGTAGTATATAGAAAAGGATTCCTTGGGATTTACATGAGTCACTTGTTAAAATATGTCAGCTACTCATCCTGTAGTTTATAAACAGAGAATCCTCATCACCAAAAGAGATGAAAATGTTTCCTAAAGCAATCTTGTTTGCTTTCTAATAAATCAGATTTTTGCAATATGGTAGATAATTCAAAATGTATTAAGAGAGGAAAGATGTAGATCCTCTTAAAGGACTGTTTCTTCTTAAGTCTCAGTTGAAGACCAGAATCTCCTATTATACTGATATCCAGAATCCATTAAAATATTATTTTGAGAGAAGCTTGCTGACTAATCCTGTTTACCCAGTCTTCATAGCTGACTGGGAGGGAGACAACTTCTGTTTTTATTCTTTCCCCTCTTGTCAAGAAGACTTATTTCCTAATATATTTCAGTTTTTCCTTTAGTTAGCTACAAGTTTTAAAAAATAAAAAAATATTGGCAGCTGTTATGACCTCTACCTGCTGGATCCAGAAGCTCATTCCAAAATATTTTAAAACTAATATTCAGAAATGGAAATGTTCCAGCATAATTGTGTAGCCTTCTTTGTGTATTCAGCTGCTTAAATAGAACAATCTTTCATTCACCATAAAGAAAATACTCAACATTTGGGTTGAGTTCTTTTCATTGAAGGGCAGTAACAATGTTAATTAATTGGGAGATTATTTATATTCACAGTCTTGATGTAAGGCATTTGAAAGAACTCAGTAATGTTTTAGCAGATGAACTCAGAAGACTTTCAGAGAATTCCGAAGGAGTTAATGTATTCTTTTAAAATGCAATTTTGATTATTATCCCTTTGAGTAGGAAAAGAGTTGCTGTAATAGAATGAAAATGGCAGTATGCATCTATGTGAAGAAATATCAAAGTCATAGCGTAATCTTATTGGGGGGCAAAAGTTTTTATTAATACATGCAATTTTAAAAATAGGATGGAATATCTTTGACAAGATATGGAATCACTTTTGTCACCTTAATTAATTTGCCCCCGTGTCCTGTAAATCATTTCATGCCACAAATAATTGATTAGTGACTGAAGCAGAAATGAACAGTTCAGCCTGTGATTTAAAGAGAGTTAATTCTTAATTAAGTTGGCTTACTTTGGATTTTCATCTTTAGGGAGAATGTACTGCTAAGCCTTCACAATACTTTCACTTAGTTTAATATTAGGAAAAGCCTTTATAAGAGATTAAGGCACTCTTCACATTAAGGAGATCAGAATGAAGTACCTTAATTTAAGAATAAGAACCAGAACTCATTTGAATATAGAGGGGTCTGGTGTAATCCACTAAGTGAGCTTAACTTTATTCAAAGAAGTGAGGCAAAATGGAAAATTCAGAATTTTGTGTTTGCAAAGGAAGTAGACAGTTAATCCCAAAGTCTTTGTGTGATGATCTCTCCCTCTGGTGCATTCCTCTGATATGGCTGCTATCCAGAATTTCCAATAAGAATAATACAGTCCATTCATTGTCATCTAATTGTAATATTTTATGGGTGCTTACGTATAAGAATATTGAATGTTTTTTCTAAATATTTCTAAAACTATACATGGTCTCAAAAGTTCTATGTCTCATGGTCCTTCTCTTCATGTTAATTCTTATACTGTCCTCATGTGTTATTTAATTGCAAATGGATGTGTGCTTTCACATTAACTTTATAACATAGTTTAGAAACTATATGATTGCTCATTCTGCATAAATTATGTAAGTGCTGAAAAATGTTCAGATAATAAACATACATTAAAAGAACTGTTCAAAACTTGCAAACCAAAAGGTTTTTTTTCTGAATTACTTAGATTATGAGGCAATGTTATGGAGAAGTTATTTAAAGGTTCTTCGAAGACTTAAATGTTGAGATGGCTTCTAGATAGGTTCTTCAAAACTATGTAGGTGTTGTGCTTTAATTGTTTGGAAATCTGGCTCTTAATTTCCAGTTACAAAATTTGAGTTGTGCTTGCATTTTATTACAAGCACATAAAAATCTGAGTATAACTGGTTGTAAGCTAAAAGCAATTTTTTCAATTTAAGGTGTTTTTTCTTTTCCTTTTTTTTTTTCTGAAAGACAACATAAAATTATTGGTTTCACCAGTGCTTACTCCTCAGAAATGAAAAGGATACCATAGTTAGTCATCAAGGAGTGCTATGTTTTAGAATGTTTAAGTGTAAATACCTTTTGTGATTATGAAGAGATGGAACAAATTTGTTAGTGCCTCCTTAAACCCAGATTAGAAGGAGATTAAAGACAAAGTATAAATAGAAAGGGAGATGTATGTAATGGCAACACATGTCATTAGATTCCTGTATCCATGTCATTGATGCATTTGAAGTTGAACACCTGTGTTGGATTCTTTTAAAGCATTTGGTATGTAACAATGAGATGTAAGATACATGTAGAAAATGGCATTAAAGAAGTAACTGGGAAGCACAGCATAGGCATGTCAGTGGAAAGGCTAGATCTGAATAACTAGCAACACAATTGTTAGTGAAAACTCACATACTTTGGCATGGGAATGCATTTGCTAGGAAATAACAGCATGGAAGATGATTGAGAAGGTGTCCTTGGAAACAGTGATGTTTCAAATTCATTCAAAGTAGGGTAATTTAGGAAGGTCAATCACTGGATAGGTGCCACAACACAGTCTTGGTGGAAAGAATTTACAGTTTAATTTAAAAGGTTAATAAATCTGTGCTTGAATTCACCATTTTATAAGGCTTAACTTCCAGGGTGAGGGTGAATTATTAAAGTTTATTGTGTAAATTCTCCTACTATTACATGACTTAGAAGACACCAGAAACTAGATCAAAAGTATACAGATAACTAGTTTAGCAGGTATGTGCAAAGGTAACAAGCAATGCTTATTAGCACCAATCAGATGCCCTACATTTGGGACACTTGTGTTTGCTCAATCTGAGAGAGACAAAGTTGTTTTTCTATAGTCTTAATATTGTAATGAGTTTTAAGCAGAAGTGTGCCCATGGATGTAGTCATTGTAAGGATTTACTGATCCTAAAGACTTATTGTTCCAATATATAATCACTAATAATTAGGAATAGAGCATGTGATAGGGTAGAAGTTAAAAGTGAGGATAATGATCCTGCTAACTGTTGGATACTGATGGCGCTCTCTGACTGCTGAATCTCATAAGACTGTAATTGAAGCAGAATAGCAAGTCTTAATTAAAAACAGATTCAAGGCTCTTAAGAAGCTGTAAGGCCATCTTTACTGCCATCCTTACTGCCATCAAGAACTGGAAAATGGTCAGATGAATCCAAGAGACACTTTGTTTTGTCCCTCTGAATGTCATTTCTAGGAAATTCATACATCTCAAACTTCCTCATCTCACCAGAAGGGACAAGAAGTAATATGCCATAGAGCATGTCCTGAGAGCCTGTAGATTTGGCACATTTTGGATCAGTCTGCAGAGTGAATATTCAGTCACAGAATAACTCCAAACTTTTTAAATTTACATTTACTTTAGATTTATTTGTATATTCTTTTATATTTTTTTCAAAAAAAAAACAAGTCTCCATTTCTATGGCTGGAAATTTTAATCTAATGAATTTTTATGTATGTTGATAAGATTATTGGGATGATGTTCCTTCTGTAGTATATTTGAAAATTACTCAGTGCTGCTACATAACAACTTGATGTATTTTAGTGTGTTACTCAATTAATTGCCTTAAGTGTTTGCAGAAGACAGGAAATGAAGCATCGTGGTCAATGATGATGATTTTATTGCAATGGTTGTGAAATCATGTAATTAGATGAATTTCTGCTATTATGTTTCTAGCATTTACAGTTATGGAGGAAGGGAAGGAAATTTGATTCAGAAGACTGACAGAAAAGACTCAAAATACACACACACCTCATGACTTTAAGGTAGTCTTGTTCAGGTCTAGCTCATAATTCCTCAGTCTGAGGGTAGGTAGCATTCTTGAAGATACAAAACCAAGTCTGATATAGGAGGTGGTTTGATTCTTCATGTGCATTAGTGTTAGTGTTTCCAAATATATTTCTATAATGGAGTGCTAGTGTATTTGATGTTTCATTAAATATGTCAGTTTTAAAATTCTTCAGAAATCAATCTCCACTTATGGTTATTTTTAAAGGTCATAAGGCAGAAAAAAGTAAAGGACAAAGTTAAGGGAAAAAATGGAG